>JASKMD010000025.1:8409407-8434686 GCA_030144725.1 Haematococcus lacustris | reverse complement strand
TTTGTAGTCTTTCTTTTAGCTACAGGGATTCAGCCCACGACGCTGACGTTAAAGCAGATGCGCCTTCTCCAGCAGCGGTGCCTGCAAGTCGTGGTGCAGCAGAAACAGCAGATGCAAGCGCAGCAGATGCAGCAGATGCAGCAGTCAACACTAGCGGCGCCGTCGTTCGCACAGCAGACACCGTAGCCTCTGGCGGGTCGGCAGGCGCAGGTGCTCCAGACGCAAGTAGCAAGTCCTGAGACACCTCGTGCAGCCCCATACCCTCCACAGACTTTTGCAACAGGGCGAACCACCACCTCCCAGTTTCCACAGAGCCAGGACAACGCCAGGACTAGCAGGTAGGTGGTACATACATTGAGGTAGATACACACAGGTGTGTGCACCATTAACATACAACATTTACTTGCATCTGCCCCAATGCATACCCCATTGCATACCCCATTCGCTTGCGCAGGGACGATGAAGACAATGAGGAGGAGGATGGCGCTGCTGCTGGCACTGCTGCTGGCGCTGCTGCTGGTGCTGCTGCTGGGGCTGCTGCTGGCGTTGCTGCTGGGGCTGCTGAAGTGCGTGCACCCACCTCTGACGTGCGTGGGAGACAGAGTGCAGCCGAGTGCAGGACTCTGATGTGCGTGGGAGACAGAGTGCAGCCGAGTGCGGTCCACGGCCGCTGTAGCTGACCGAGACGCCGTGTTGAAGCACACGAGCATCGCCATGGAGAAGAGCAATGGTGACATGCAACACTACCGCTCCTGGATGGAGGAGCTGACACGGACCTGGGAGCAACACAAGCCCCAGCTGGACCTGCCACCCAAGCCCGAGCCTCTGCCTCAACTGCCCCAGCGACTAGGCCCCAACTCCAGCCAGAGGGATCAGCTGGGGAGGGAGGAGGCACCTGCGGAGGAGGACAGCGATAACGACTCACAGGGTGTGAATGTTCATAGGAACTTGGACTATGGCTTGTCTTAATGGCTTGAGATCGTGGTTGTCTGTTAACTTTCATGTCAGCCTTACATTTGCTTGGGTGTCCCAGCCACAGCCGCAACGTCAGTTGACACAGCGTCACTTGTAATGATGGCAAACTGATGAAGCCTTACATTTGCCTGAGCCGCTGAACCACAGCGTCACGCACTGCAAAACCATGCTCACGCCTCCTTTGCAAGGGGGGTGGCTCCAAGGCACCAAATGGCACCAAGTGGCCACCTGCAGCAGCTGCGCCACCATTGTCACCCATGCCATCCTCGTCAGCCCCCAACAGCTCTATACCCTCAAACATTGCATTGTAGGCAGCAAGCATCGCCATGTACCTATCATCCGCTTCAGGCAGAGGCTCAGCACGCTGCTCAGCAATGTTGTGCAAGATGAAGCATGCCATGATCACTGTGGGCACATAGGGCAGAGTAAGGTCATTCTCACGCAACAATACCCACGCAATACTCACGCAACAATACATCAGCATTTGCATCGACGGCTTTTGTGACAGTCTTGTAGTGGTCAAGAGACCTGGGCAGTACGTCCCATTCCCGCCTGCGCACAGTGTGCAAGATGCGGGGTTGCGGCGGGCAAGGGGCCTGCGAAATGGCGGGCGCCCCCATACTCACTCACCTCTCCCTTCGAGTTCGTACAACTGCAGGTAAAGAAGAAAGTCGCCATTCTGCCCTCGAAGCCTGTCAGCGTCAGCGTCGGAATCGTCGTGCTGCCGCTGGCGCCCATCGTCGCTGCTGTCAGTATTAAGCAGGGCCCGGCAGATGGGTTGGTAGTGGCAAAGGCGCAGGCGCAGGCGCAGGCGGTTGGCTCAACCACTACCGAACTAGTAAAATTTGAATTAATCAGAAAAGTTTGAATTACGAGCCCGTTCGCGGATAGGCCCTAAGTTCCGCCCCTCGACCTGAAACCTCACTCATGTAAAACAAGGACCTGTCGCGATTGAACCGACCATAGCTCATTCGATAGAAGGGAAGAAGGCCGTTCGAACGGTACAAGTCTTACGTTAATCCGCGCATCCGTTGCGACGTAATTTGGCCGCAACTTGTATAACCAAGCAATCTGTGCAGATGTCGTATGTTCTTCATCTGCACAGATGCAAGCGAAACCAACATCTGCACAGCCGCAAGCGAAACCAACATCTGTACAGCTGCTAATAACGACATCTGCACAGATGTCGACTATTACATTTAATGCTTGGCTGTGCAGATGTCGTGACTGACATCTGTGCAGCTGCTGACGACGACAGCTGCACAGATGTCGACTATTACATTCAATGCTTGGCTGTGCAGATGTTGTTTGTAGCATCTGCACAGATGTCGACTATTACATCCGCAAAGCACATGCATTGACACCCAAACATCCAGCAAGACCTCGCTACACCTCCGCAAAACACATGTTTAACACCCAAAACACCCCGCAACACCTCACTACACCCCCGCAAAACACATGTATTGACACCCATAAACACCCCGCAACACCTCGCTACACCCCCGCAAAACACATGTATGATGAGGATAACTGCAACACCGAACCTTTTCCGGGTTTGTAAACGACCGAGGCCGAAGCAGTTCCGAGTGAACGCTCGAGACCGACGCCAGGGGCCGGAGGCCCCTGGCGGAGGTCGAGAGCGTTCACGAGGAATTGCGAGGCCGAGGAACTTGTATAACTTCAATTTACAGAGGCGATAAATCGATTCTGAGCTCGGCGGAGCCGAGCTTATCATTGTCTTTAGTGTAACATTTGAGGCCATTCTTTGTTTGTTGTTTGGTGAAGGTCATTCGTTGCTGTGGCGCGCGCAATAGACGTGGCACTAGTGGCGTTCTTCTACGAGAATGGAGCGGCGGCGACAATGACGGCGACGACGTGGGCACCAAACCTGAAATCGGTGAGCTCGAAGTTCACTATTGCCGAGATGGTGCGGCTTGCCACGCACCAGCATGGTCTCACTGAAATCGCCATCGGCAAACACCCCTCCGATTTGCTCGTAGGGACACCCGCTAGCCATCCAGCGCCCTTGTGGAGGTCACAACGTAGCGTTCTTGTGGAGTTCACGTTCTTGTGGATAACATGTTTACTCAGCGGGCCGCCGCCTCCGCCGCCACTTCAAGTGCCCAGCTACAGCCGCCACATCCTTGTCCCAATGTTGCTATCGTAACTATTAACGTAGGTGTTTCCTCAACCGTGTAGGCGCTGTGACCATCTTTTTGGTCGCTAGGGCAGCCGTGCTATTGCCATTGCCATAGCTGCTAGGGCTAGCAGTAATCAGGGCAGCAACATGTGCCTGCGCAATTGTATTCGTGTGCATTCATGTTTGCCACATCATGTTGTTTTGTCTCTTGCAGAGTTGCTAACGCTAATGCTTTTGGCCTATCATCAAGTCAAACAGAACTTCAAGCTTAGTCAGGTCAGTGAGCACACTCTTGTGTGCCCCTTGGGGAGGGTGGGCAGATCCCGGTGGTATGGAGCAGTGTTGTGAATCTTCAGATTTTCAGCTTTCAGATTTTCAGATTTTCATGAAAATGAAAGTGTTTCATTGAAAATCTGAAAGACTTTCACGCCAGTGAAAATGAGCGTTTGCAGCTGGTTTCCCATCCTCCCTTTATGCACGCGGCTTGTTTGCAGGTCTGCACTTCAAGAAATGCACAAATGCTCAGTTCGCTTAAGGTCAGACATGCAAGCCAATTTAAAAGATGCAAGCCGCCCATGCTGGCGTTGCCTGCCTTACGCTTCTTCCGCTGTGGCTGCAGCGCGCTGGCGCCAGCTAAGCCAAGCGAAAGGCACTGCGACACCCGTGGGATTGGCAGCGCCGGGCTCCTTCCGATGGCAGCGACTATAGCCCGGGCAGTTTGCACTAGGGCGAGTCTCTGGTTGCCTGCGAGCTGCTGTTCGCCTGCTGCTGCCATCGCGCCGCGATCTGACCGGGGGCAGCACCCGGCACTTTCAGATTTGCAGTGAATACGTTCAGATTTTCAGATGAAAATTTTCATTGAAAATCTGAATGAAAATCTGAAATTTCCACAACACTGGTATGGAGTCTTACATTGTGCATGATGGCTGCCAAAACCCTCTTTGATGTCCTTGTTTGATGTCCTTGTTTGCAGGAGCTCAAGTCACTTATCCATTGCGGCTACCAATGTGGGGTTACTTTTGAGGTGGCTTCCGTGCTACCAATACCAAGTAATGTTGTTGCAGGCGCTGAGGGTGGCGCACATCACACAGGTGGTGATCTTGATGCTCCCAGCCTGCCCACCGCCCCAGCTCAGGCTACCACCACCTTCACCATCTTCACCACCTCCCAGTCCTGCCATTCTCTCTTAAATAGCGTTGTTGTCCCTCACCAGCCTTTGGAATGCCACGCATGATGCATGGCATGGCACTACTCATGTCTCGGCTACTGCTTAGTCATCTGTTTGTCATGTTGTGTTGCAAGTGGTGTTCATGGTGCCGTGTATTAGGCGGGGCTTCCTCTTCTATGGGGTGAAGCGCATGCAAGTTAGCTTTGCTATGATGGAGTGCATGCGAATGCATAGATGAATTGCATGATGAAGAAATGAAGGGCATGGGCGCATAAATTGCATGAGGTACACGGAGGTGCAAAGCGCGTGATATGAGGATCGGCTTAGCGGTTGGCTATAAATGGCGGTTGGCTATAATTGACGGTTGGCTATAATCGGCAGTTGGCTATAACTGGCGGTTGCTATAATTGGCGGTTGCTATAATTGGCGGTTGGCTGTAATTGACGGTTGGCTGTAATTGACGGTTGAGACATAATTAGCCGTCGGTTGCCCTTGTTACAGCCTTTTAAAATGCGGGCAAAAACCGTTTAGATCCGGATAACTTCAGTTTACCCGGATCTAAACGGTTTCTGCCCGCATTTTAAAAGGCTGTAACAAGGGCAACCGACGGCTAATTATGTCTCAACTGTCAATTATAGCCAACCGTCAATTACAGCCAACCGCCAATTATGGCCAACCGCCAATTATAGCAACCGCCAATTATAGCCAACCGTCAATTATAGCCAACCGTCAATTATAGCCCATCGCCATTTATAGCCAACCGACAAGTCGCAACCACTGCACATGGCAACACACAATCTTATCCTCATATCACGCGCTTTGCACCTCCGTGTACCTCATGCAATTTATGCGCCCATGCCCTTCATTTCTTCATTATGCAATTCATCTATGCATTCGCATGCACTCCATCATAGCAAAGCTAATTTGCATGCGCTTCACCCCATAGAAGAGGAAGCCCCGCCTAATACACAGCACCATGAACACCACTTGCAACACAACATGACAAACAGATGACTAAGCAGTAGCCGCGACGTGAGTAGTGCCATGCCATGCATCATGCGTGGCATTCCAAAGGCTGGTGAGGGACAACAACGCTATCTAAGAGAGAATGGCAGGACTGGGAGGTGGTGGTAGCCTGAGCTGGGGCGGTGGGCAGGCTGGGAGCATCAAGATCACCACCTGTGTGATGTGCGCCACCCTCAGCGCCTGCAACAACATTACTTGGTATTGGTAGCACGGAAGCCACCTCAAAAGTAACCCTACATTGGTAGCCGCAATGGATAAGTGACTTGAGCTCCTGCAAACAAGGACATCAAAGAGGGTTTTGGCAGCCATCATGCACAATGTAAGACTCCATACCACCGGGATCTGCCCACCCTCCCCAAGGGGCACACAAGAGTGTGCTCACTGACCTGACTAAGCTTAAAGTTCTGTTTGACTTGATGATAGGCCAAAAGCATTAGCGTTAGCAACTCTGCAAGAGACAAAACAACATGATGTGGCAAACATGAATGCACACGAATACAATTGCGCAGGCACATGTTGCTGCCCTGATTACTGCTAGCCCTGGCAGCTATGGCAATGGCAATAGCACGGCTGCCCTAGCGACCAAAAAGATGGTCACAGCGCCTACACGGTTGAGGAAACACCTACGTTAATAGTTACGATAGCAACATTGGGACAAGGAAGTGGCGGCTGTAGCTGGGCACTTGAAGTGGCGGCGGAGGCGGCGGCCCGCTGAGTAAACATGTTATCCACAAGAACGTGAACTCCACAAGAACGCTACGTTGTGACCTCCACAAGGGCGCTGGATGGCTTGCGGGTGTCCCTACGAGCAAATCGGAGGGGTGTTTGCCGATGGCGATTTCAGTGAGACCATGCTGGTGCGTGGCAAGCCGCACCATCTCGGCAATAGTGAACTTCGAGCTCACCGATTTCAGGTTTGGTGCCAACGTCGTCGCCGTCATTGTCGCCGCCGCTCCATTCTCGTAGAAGAACGCCACTAGTGCCACGTCTATTGCGCGCGCCATAGCAACGAATGACCTTCACCAAACAACAAACAAAGAATGGCCTCAAATGTTACACTAAAGACAATGATCAGCTCGGCTCCGCCGAGCTCAGAATCGATTTATCGCCTCTGTAAATTGAAGTTATACAAGTTCCTCGGCCTCGCAGTTCCTCGTGAACGCTCTCGACCTCCGCCAGGGGCCTCCGGCCCCTGGCGTCGGTCTCGAGCGTTCACTCGGAACTGCTTCGGCCTCGGTCGTTTACAAACCCGGAAAAGCTTCGACGTTGCAGTTATCCTCATCGTAAATTGAAGTTATTGACACCCAAACACCCCGCAACACCTCGCTACACCCCCGCAAAACATATGAATTGACACCCAAACACCCCGCAACATCCCCGCAAAACACATGTTGGAAACCCAAACATCCCGCAACACCTCGCTACGGGACTTGCAAGCACATGTCTCGATGCACCATCACTCCACAACACCTCGATATAGAAATGCTAAGCACATGCATTGATGCACCCAATGACCGCAACACCCCCCTACGATGTGACAAGGTAGCAACGACACGACAACAAGAAGGTGACACCACACACCATCACCATCACCACCATCATCATCACCATCACCATCATCACCACCCACACCATCACCACACCATCACCACACCATCACCACACCACACCACACCACAATGACAACACAACAACATTGCAACAAGGCGGCAAGATGACAACGAGTATGGACGCTACAACAAGGGTGATGTTACATTCTCCTTGGTAATGTACTACACCGGGTGCAACTCCGTAGGCTCCTCTTACTACCATTGACGCCCACCTACCACACCTTCACCTATGCCATGTCGCACAACAAGCACGGGCTGACAACCACCCAAGTGCTCCACCATCCAGTTATCGTCCCCGTTGGAGAGGGATGGGTAGGGTCATTGTGGTGTGTGGGCATGGCATGGCCAGGGTGGGCTGGGTGGGCTGCTACTACTGGATCCCACTCCAAGCTGCCCGCTCCGTGTTGCCCGCTCCAGATTGCTGCGCCAAGGGTAGGGTAGGGAGAGGGTTGCAGCGTCGTGCGTGCGTTGTGGGGCGGGGGGTGGGAAAGGGGGGAGGTAGGTGGGGTGGCAGACTTGGAGGTGGTGGGACAGGGTAGGGAAGGGGGAAGGGGGAAGGGGGTAGGGGGAAGGGGGAAGGTGGAAGGGGGGGGAAGGGGGGAGAGCTGACCGTGGGACCTGCAGTAAACAAGGAGCATCTTTGCGGTTAGGCTGGGCACCGGACCACTCATGTGCAAGGGCTGGCCACTCACACTTTGCTAGCGCCACTTCTATACCTACCTGGCAGCGCCTCCATGGCTGCAGCTCCTGGCTGCTCCTGCGCTCCATGCGCCTGCTTCTTGTGGTAGGGTGATGGAGGAGGTGGTGGTGGTGGTGATGGAGGTGGTGGTGGTGGTGGTGGTGGGGGTGGGGGTGGGGGTGGGGGTGGGGGTGGGGGAGGGGGTGGGGGAGGGGGTGGGAAGGGGGATGGGTGTGGCCACTAGAACCTGCAAACAACAACAAGGTCATGACAGGCGGTCAGAGTTGTGATGTGGGGTGAGGGATGTGAGATGATAGGTAGGGGTAGGGAGGGGAGGGGACGGAGAGGGCTGGGCTGGGCTGGGCTGGGCTGGGCTGGGCTGGGCTGGGCTGGGCTGGGCTGGGCTGGGCTGGGCTGGGCTGGGCTGGGCTGGGCTGGGCTGGGCTGGGCTGGGCTGGGCTGGGCTGGGCTGGGCTGGGCTGGGCTGGGCTGGGCTGGGCTGGGCTGGGCTGGGCTGGGCTGGGCTGGGCTGGGCTGGGCTGGGCTGGGCTGGGCTGGGCTGGGCTGGGCTGGGCTGGGCTGGGCTGGGCTGGGCTGGGCTGGGCTGGGCTGGGCTGGGCTGGGCTGGGCTGGGCTGGGCTGGGCTGGGCTGGGCTGGGCTGGGCTGGGCTGGGCTGGGCTGGGCTGGGCTGGGCTGGGCTGGGCTGGGCTGGGCTGGGCTGGGCTGGGCTGGGCTGGGCTGGGCTGGGCTGGGCTGGGCTGGGCTGGGCTGGGCTGGGCTGGGCTGGGCTGGGCTGGGCTGGGCTGGGCTGGGCTGGGCTGGGCTGGGCTGGGCTGGGCTGGGCTGGGCTGGGCTGGGCTGGGCTGGGCTGGGCTGGGCTGGGCTGGGCTGGGCTGGGCTGGGCTGGGCTGGGCTGGGCTGGGCTGGGCTGGGCTGGGCTGGGCTGGGCTGGGCTGGGCTGGGCTGGGCTGGGCTGGGCTGGGCTGGGCTGGGCTGGGCTGGGCTGGGCTGGGCTGGGCTGGGCTGGGCTGGGCTGGGCTGGGCTGGGCTGGGCTGGGCTGGGCTGGGCTGGGCTGGGCTGGGCTGGGCTGGGCTGGGCTGGGCTGGGCTGGGCTGGGCTGGGCTGGGCTGGGCTGGGCTGGGCTGGGCTGGGCTGGGCTGGGCTGGGCTGGGCTGGGCTGGGCTGGGCTGGGCTGGGCTGGGCTGGGCTGGGCTGGGCTGGGCTGGGCTGGGCTGGGCTGGGCTGGGCTGGGCTGGGCTGGGCTGGGCTGGGCTGGGCTGGGCTGGGCTGGGCTGGGCTGGGCTGGGCTGGGCTGGGCTGGGCTGGGCTGGGCTGGGCTGGGCTGGGCTGGGCTGGGCTGGGCTGGGCTGGGCTGGGCTGGGCTGGGCTGGGCTGGGCTGGGCTGGGCTGGGCTGGGCTGGGCTGGGCTGGGGGCTGGGCTGGGCTGGGCTGGGCTGGGCTGGGCTGGGCTGGGCTGGGCTGGGCTGGGCTGGGCTGGGCTGGGCTGGGCTGGGCTGGGCTGGGCTGGGCTGGGCTGGGCTGGGCTGGGCTGGGCTGGGCTGGGCTGGGCTGGGCTGGGCTGGGCTGGGCTGGGCTGGGCTGGGCTGGGCTGGGCTGGGCTGGGCTGGGCTGGGCTGGGCTGGGCTGGGCTGGGCTGGGCTGGGCTGGGCTGGGCTGGGCTGGGTGTAGGGAAGGGGAGGTTGGGACCATTGAACCTGCAGCTATTCAGTGGTTGGCAAATATTCAGGCAAGGTATTTGGAGCCACATGACTGCAAGATAAACTACTCACCATTCGCTAGGGTGGGGTTTGTGTGGGTGCACCCAACTTTGTTTCATGTGCACCCAGCTTCGTCTCTTGCATGGCTCCTGACCGCCTCTCCGGGCTCCTCCACTCCTCTTCCGCTCCGTCTCATAGGCTTCGGGCTACGTGTCCTAGTTGCACCTCGTGCATTTCTTATGCCGCATCGCTGCATCGCTGGGTCGCTGCATCGCTGCACCTCCTTCCGTTTTCTGTCGCTATCTCTTGATCCTATCGCTTAACCTGATGGCATCTTTTTATGGCTGGTCGCCAATGCTATGCGGCTGGTCGGCTCATAGCTAGCCTTTTGGCGACTTTTGTTGGCAGCTCCTGGCTGCTCATTGCTGCTATATGGGGCAATCTAAGCTCCTTCGCGGTTCCCTGGCTTCCTTCGCGCCACCTTTGCGAAAACTTCATGCAGATATCACACAGATTGTTGAATAATGGAAGAGTATTGATTCCTTCGCGGTGCCTTTGCGTAACCTTTATGCAAGCCTTTTCTTCATGTGCTCAGCTGCACTACTTGGCATCTGTGCAGATGTTGAGGTATGCATCTGTGCAGATGTCGACATTGTCACGTCGAGATGTCGACAGATGTCGCCCTGCATCTGCACAGATTTAATAACCGGTATCTGCACAGATGTCGCCCTTTAATGCATCTGCACAGATTCAATAACCGGCATCTGCACAGATGTCGCCCTTTAATGCATCTGCACAGATTTAATATCCGGCATCTGCACAGATGTATAGTATAATGTCGGAGGCCGAGCTGTTACGGGAAAATAACGGTCGAGGCTGGGTCGAGAGTTGCGGTAAACGTCGAGGCGCAGCCGAGACGTTTACGCAACTCGAGACCTGGCCGAGACTGTTATTTGGACGTGAACAGCGCTGGCCGAGACATTATGCGAAATCCCTTTACATTACGGGTACCTTCTGTAGCGTGCTAATAGCACCGCCGATGACCGTTAAACTACCTTGTAACAGCAGACTGACATGGCCAGGGTTTAGGACATTCCCCCGAGGAGTCGAACCTCTGAAGCAGGCAGGCACGAAGGCCCACCTGCCCCTTTCGCCCACCATGTCACACTGCAGTACAGAAGTACACAATGACCGCGCAACGCTCGAAGAGCCGTTCGCTACATTCCTCCCTCTCCACTCGAGGAACGTCCCGCCCCAGTGTAAAACACAGGGACTCGCAAAGCTTAAAGAAGCAATGCTAGAGCAAACCATGCACCGCATTATATGCAGCCAAAACTTCATCACAAATCACCAGGTTCGACCTAGGCTCCCATGTGTTGTAGGTCTCATCATAACCTTTCCACTTCACAAGGTAGCCACGAGCTCTGCCAGCTCGAACAGCACGGTGATCCAGCAACTTCTCCACTTAATACAAAGGAGTCTCATCAAGCCAATCCACAGGTGGTGGCAGGTGAGGAAAGTCACTTGTGTATTTGCGCAGGAGTGATACATGGAACACAGGGTGCAACCTGCTCATGGCTGGAGGCAAGTCTAGCTTGACTGCCACATTGTTGACAATGTGCAATACCTTGAAAGGACCCACAAAGCGAGGCAACAACTTCCTAGCTTTACCTGGTTTGAGCCTCAGGTTCTTGGTACTCAATAGGACCAAGTCTCCTGGGACGTACTTGACCTCCTTGCGACCCTTGTTGGCCATGTGCGCTTGCCGTCGTTGGGCTAGGTCCATGAAATGGCGCGCCTGCCTTACATTCTCTTGCCACCAGTTGTAAAAAACTCTCTACCAGAAGGACAAGGCACATGTTCAGGTAACTCAAGCAAGGTGGGTGTCAGTGGAGACTGACCAGTATTTACCAAGAATGGTGTGGATTGTATAGATTCTTGCCAACTGTTGTTCACTGCAAACTCAGCCAATGCCAAGTGTAACGGCCAGTCATGCTGAGCTGGAGATATGTAATGTCTCATCATCTCCTCAAGTGTACGGTTATACCGCTCAGTCTGGCCATCTGACTCTGGGTGGTAGGCGCTAGATTTACACTCCTTCACACCCAGCAACTTCAGGATAGAGGACCAGAACTGGTTGGTAAAGTGAGAGCCCCTGTCAGATATGATTTCACGGGGTACGCCGTGGTGTTTAAACACATTATCAATGAACAGGCGGGCAAAGCCCTTAGCATTCATGCTCTCTTTGCATGGCACGAAGTGAACCATTTTTGACAGCCTATCCACAAACACGGCAATGGCATCATAACCATGATCACCAGTGGGTAGCTTAGTGATAAGATCCATAGTGATAGATTCCCATCTGTCATAAGGAATAGCAAGGGGCATCAGCAGCCCACCTGGTTTGGTGTTGACAGACTTGTTGCGTTGACACGCGTCACAGTTGGCCACATAGTGGCGTACCTCTGATCGCATGCGAGGCCACCAGAAAACCCTGGAAATGCGCTCCAATGTCTTGGTAATACCAACATGACCTGCAAACTGAGCATCATGCATCTCCAACAGTATCCTGGCCCTAAGCTCTGGGCAATCAGGTACCACAATCTGTTTCTTGTCTTTTGTGTGGTATAGACCATGCTCATCCACGTCATACGTGTCAGTGATACTGATGTTAGCAAAGACATGATCGTTTCTGTAACCAGCTAACAGCTGTTCAGTCATGTTGACATGATGTAGAGGGTGGACAGGTAGAGGTGGAGGTGGTGGGATGTGTTGGACAACAGGTGGAGCAACAGCTGGTCGCTGGACAGCATGTTCACCTTGTCCACCACTAGCTTCCTCCCCCTCCAAACGACGCTTCTGCCCTCTAGTGACCACCATGACAGGTGAAGCAAGAAGATTTACAGGCTGGTCAGGAATGCGAGACAGGGGGTCAGCGGGGTTAACTGCACCTGGTAGGTACTCAATGGTGAAGGTGTAGCGGGACAGCAATTCCATCCACCTGGTCTGCCTCCTTGACAACGTCTTCTGATTTGGCAAAGCCACCAGCGGCCTGTGATCTGTGTAGAGGGTAAAGGGAACCCCCTCCGGGTAACAGCGCCACTCTTTACAAGCAGTGACGATGGCTAAAAGCTCCTGTTCCCCTGTGGAGTAGTTTTTCTCAGCAGGACTGAGCTTTTTGCTTAAATAAGCTAAGGGATGACCATCCTGCATTAAAACTGCTCCCACACCTTGCAGTGAGGCGTCACAGTATACCTGGAAAGGCTTGGAGATATCTGGGATCCTGAGTAGTGGCACCTTAGATACAGCATGCTTAAGGGCATGAAATGCTTGCAGCTTATCATCAGGCCAGTGCTTCCAATCATATTTAAGACCTTCTTTGCCAGTCAGATCAGTCAGCGGTGCAGCCAATGCGCTAAAGTTGTGAACGAACTTGCGCACAAAGTTTGCTGCACCCAGAAAGCGCTGCAAGGCAGTGAGACTGTTGGGGACTGGCCATGTGGTGATGGACTGAATCTTATCAGGATCTACAGCCACACCACGGTCACTCACAATGTGCCCCAAGAACTTGAGGGCTGTCTTCATGAACTCACATTTGCTTAGCTTGGCAAAGAACTTGTGCTTGCGTAGAAGGTCCAGGACCCTCCTCAGATGCACGAAGTGCTCATCCACAGTCTTTGACATGACAAGAATGTCATCTAGATACACAAGAGCACAGTCGTTAATAACATCAGCAAAGGAGTCATTCATCACACGTTGAAACGTTGCTGGCGCATTGGTCAAACCAAAACATAGCACCTTATACTGATAATGACCATCTGGGGTTCTGAAGGCTGTCTTTGGCACATCTTCAGCTGGGATCCTGATCTGATGGTACCCAGCCTGCAGGTCTAGAGATGAGAAGACGGTGCAGCCTGCCAACTTGTCAAACAAGTCATCTATACGAGGCAAGGGGTACTGATCTCTGAGAGTCTGCTTATTCAGCTGCCGATAGTCCACACACATCCTTAACTCACCACTCTTTTTCTTGACGAACAACACCGGGGCTGCGTATGGAGAAGAAGATGGCTCAATGATGCCTTGGGCCAAGAAGGCTGTGATCTGCTTCTTCATCTCTGCAAGCTCAGGCTGGGTCATTCTGTAGGCTGGCAGCGCTGGAGGCTTACAGCCTGGCTGCAAAGGGATGGTGTGACCAATAGGCCTCTCAGGTGGCAGTCCATTAAATGGCGCAAACACATCTGAGTACTCATTGATTAGATCTTTGAGTTTGGTAGATACCACAGGAGGCACAGAGTCAGGTATGTTGAGCTGTTCTGCACTGATCATGGCCACTAAGGCATGCCCACCTTTCCTCAACCATGAAGCTGCTCGGCTGGCTGAGATGGTATGGGTACCATGCCTGGCCATGACATGGGCGCAGTGGGATGCCTTGATAGGCTCTGAGGGCTGACACCTGAGCACAGCTGAGTTGTTAGACAACTGCATGGTGACGGTGCGCGTCAAATAATCCAGCAAAGCACCATTAGTTGTGAGCCAGTTGCTGCCCATTAACACATCAAAAGCTGAAAACATTTCTGGCATGACCAGCAGTTCACACTTGGCTGTCAAGCTCTGCACATGCAACTCAACGGTAACAGCATGCGTGCAAAGCACCGGCTGTCCATTGGCCACAGAGAACTCACGCGGTTGTGTCAACCTGTAGCTGCTCAGCCTGCACTTCTCAACAGCAGCACAATTAATGAAGCTTGCCGCTGAACCACTGTCAAACAGCATGGTGCAGGCTATGCCATTCACACTACCAGAAAAAGAGAAGTGTAAGACACTGTTATCTGCAAGTGCTTGTGGCTTGGGTGTAGACACACCACACAAGGGCACGCTGCAGCAGGCTCCAACACAGATCTGGCCGTCTGGCTGGGCAACACATCACTTCCTCTTATCATAGGAGCTAGCAGGCCTGCGGGGGGGGGCTGCGCTCACGCTTGGAACCCCTGGGTGGGTAGCTGCCACCACCTCCATGGCCACCGCTACGGCCATAACCACCACCATGACCGCTGCCACCACCACCCTGGCCACCATGCCCTCCACCACCAGGACCATCCCCACCATCACCATGCCCACCGGTAGCAGCCGACTCGGCGACAGGGCGAGGGAAGCCTGTGATGCGTCGTGCCTCCTCACATGTCAGGTGCTTGAGAGGGCACACCAGGCGGAAGTGGCCTGGGTCCCAGCAGTGGTGGCACGCGAAACCTGGGCGGGGACGAGGTCCAATCTCCCTGGACCGATAGGGTGCTGGGCGTCCGGCTGCATGGGGGTGATACCCGCCCTGAGATCCTGGCCGGCTGCCGCCGGCATAGCCTCCAGAGTTGCTGCTCGTGACACGTGCATTCGCAACCGGGCGGACACCTGCACTCACATACTGCCGTGCAACAGCAGCAACAGGTGGGGGGGGTCGACGTCCACCTTGAGAGGCTGCAACAGAGTGTAACACACGCTGGGCATTCAGGGCTGACTGGATGGCATCATTCAGTGATGGTGTGGGCATGAGTGACACATCTTGTGCCACCCTAGTGTGCAGCTCAGTGGTGAGACCTCTGACAAATGTGGTGACAAGCATGGATGGTTGCATGCAATTAGCACCAGCATATGTGAGCGTGTTCCTAAACTCCGTAATGTAGGAGTTAAGGGTACTCCCATGCGTCATACGCAGGGCATTGGGATCCGGAAGTTTCCTGCGGTGCACTTCAGATTCATTGCGCAAGTCATCGCCAGCCATCTCCATGAAATGGACACGCAGGTATGGCCATGTGGGTCTGCCATTATGCAACAACATGTATGCATTTCTGGTAGCAGGGTACCACACTTCACGTGCTCTTCCTGACAGGAAATTGGGCATGGCTTCAGCAGGGTCAATGCCTAGGTATGCACAATGCACCTCTAAGTCTTCACAGAACACTTCTGCCACTCTGCCACCTGTAAGGCAGTTATCTGTCCACTTATCTGGACCTGGTACCTTGACCCTGTGAGCAACTGGCTTCTCAGTGGGTGCATTAGATGCAGGCAAGGCATTTCCAGTGCCAACAACAGTTGTGGTAGAAACCGGTGTGCCAGTAGGTACAGCAGCATTGTGCAATGCAGCAACAGTAGAGACTGGTGCGACATTCATGCCAATAAGTGCGGTTCGTGCAGAAGCACTGCCAGGTGCAACGTACTGACTGCGAATGCTGGCCACCGACTTGGGATTGCTTACCACAGCGTCGGCCTGTCCGTGGATACGGTCCAGCTCGGCGATGCTGCTGCGTAGAGTAGCTGCCTCCGTTTGGGCGGCTTCCATCGAAGCTGTAACAGCGTTCAGCTGCAGGCGTAGTCGCGCCGCCTCCTCAGCATGGGCGGTTGAAGTGTTTGCAGGCGGAGGCGTCAAGAGGGCGTCTACGTAAGACGCTGGAGCCGCTGTAGCAGCTGGCTGTGCCTTAGCAGCGGCTTGGGCAGCATCTTCCACAGGTTTGAACAATGCCAGAGCCTCAGGCGCCGCGAGGATCTTAGATAAGAGCTGGTTCACAAGCGCGGCCGTCTGGGCAGTAGAAAGTCCAGGCAGGTTAGCAAGAGGCGAAGCACCACTCACTGGAGGCAGCGTTGGCCCAGTTGAAACCGGCGCTCCTGCCAGGGGTGAAGCCTCCGCTCCCGCTGGTCCAGCAAGCAAGAGTGCCTGGCCACCAGGAGTGGTGGTCTCAGTTGGGGGTTCGCCAGAAGGCGGAGTCGTGTTAGATTCAGTCATGTCCACGGTTACAAGGCGGCGTTGACACGCAACCTGGGTCGGAAACCAAAGATGTAGCGTGCTAATAGCACCGCCGATGACCGTTAAACTACCTTGTAACAGCAGACTGACATGGCCAGGGTTTAGGACATTCCCCCGAGGAGTCGAACCTCTGAAGCAGGCAGGCACGAAGGCCCACCTGCCCCTTTCGCCCACCATGTCACACTGCAGTACAGAAGTACACAATGACCGCGCAACGCTCGAAGAGCCGTTCGCTACACCTTCTTTCTAGCTTGCTAGCTGTCGCGGCTAGCCTTGCCGTTGCCTAAGCGTCGCGCTGCTACCGCGGACACCTTTGACTTGCAAGACACTTTTCCAGTAATTGGGGTCAAGGCTCGCACTTTTCCCGTAATTTTGACCAAGGCTCGCACTTTTCCCGTAATTTTGACCAAGGCTCGCACTTTATCAGTAATTTTGAGAAGGCCCGCACTTTTCCCGTAATTGTTGCAAGGCGCGCACTTTCCCCACTTCTCACTCCTGCCGAGTCCCAAGCTCGAGTCCCAAGCTCTTGTCCCAGTCTTCATCGCAGTCTCAGCCATCATACCCGATAGCACATACACGACCGGCAGCAAGAACAGTGGACGACGATGTTGAGCACGAGTCCCTCGATTTAACTTGCCGCCCCCTCCGCTGGAGATTGCAGCACGTCGTGCAGCAGCAAGACTGTCAGGTGAGAACAGTAGAATAACCGCATTGACCATGGTAACCGCCTTGACCAACATTGACCTTACTTTGCTGCCAACATTGACGACAACGAATACCGCCTAAATGACCACCCCAAGTAAGCTAGCTCAATTCACCACAACAGCTTGCGGACGCGACAGCCAAGTCAAGCCAAGCTTTGCTGATGCGACAATGGAGCTCTTGGACTCCGTGTAGCGAACGGCTCCTCGAAGCCTAGCTCGCCTCCGAGTACTTCTATACTGCAGTGTGACATGGTGGGCGAAAGGGGCAGGTGGGCCTTCGCGCACACCTGCTTCAGAGGTTCGACTCCTTGGGGAAACGTTCTAAACCCTGGCCGTGTCATGCTGCGGAGAGAAGGTAGTTATCGGTTCTCGGCGGTGTGCCTCAGCACGCTACATTTTGGTTTCCGACCGATATTGCTACTAACGCCACCTTCTCTCCTAAGCAAATGACTGCCAAAAAGGAACCTCCGCATGGCGGGGACAAACGGACGGAGAACACTCCACTTAGGAGGCCTCTGTTTCTCCACGCCCAGCAGTTGCAGTCGAGCATCAACAGCTGGTAGGAGCGACTGCGCACCTGGAAGCCTCCCAAAACAAAGCCATTCGGATTGGAGCTGGGCTCGCTGCATTGGAGCGTCTCTATGGCCAACAAAACGCGGTGGTGAGTGGTGAGCAGATCGTGGCAGCGATTCGCAGCCAGTAATCGCAGTCAGCTCGACCTGAGTGGTACTTCTACTACTAAAGTTGCACTTGCTGCACCAGCCTTGTCGGGCACTGCTGCACCTAATGCACATGTCGCACCCGTTGCGCCACATTTGACGCCAGTAGGGCAGTTTGCCCTCGTCTCAGGTTGCTTTGCATGTCAATGCACCAGTCACTGTGCCAGCCTCCTTGCCCAGGTTAATGGTCCCATAAGGACAGACCAGTGTCTTGCCACATCTCGGGTAACAGAGACTTTCTGTGAGGATCTTGAGGTCCTTTGTGCATATCTGTGCATACCACCATGCATGCCACCAGGAATGCCCTCGTCCTTGCTCATGGCACTAAGCCAACATGGGCATACCTGCGCACTTCTTTCAAGGAGGTGGCTGGTGATGACCTGCGCAATGTTTCAGACGTGCACCGCAGGAGGTTGTTGGACCCTTGTGCACTGCGCATGTCAGCAGGTCCTACCCTCAACGCCTACATCACACAGCTCAGAATTACTCTGACTGTGGCAGGTGCCACCTGCATGGCGCCCTTGATGCTGGTTACCACCTTCATTAGGGGCCTTACCCCTGAGGTGCAAGCACGTGTTGTGCACTGATGCATGACCCCACCTTACTGATGCTAGTGAGGCTGCTGTGAATGCACAGAAGGTACTCTTTGCAGTAGCCACCATGCAAGTGGGATGTCGCCCACCCGCACCACCTATGGTTGCCTTTGTGCCCCATAAGCAGATGGACCGTAGGCCAAGGCTTCTCTGGCCCAGCTGAAGGATGTGCTTTTGCGGCCCCTCGTGGCCCACACTGGGATGTGAGCAGCAGCAGCATCAGCAACTGCCCCCTCAACGTCCAGTGGGACATACCATCCCTCTCCAGCCTGGCTGTAAGCCACCAGCTCTGCCGTCCTATAAGATGAGCCAGCCTGAGCTGCTGGAGATGAAGAAGCAGGTTGCTGCCTTCCTGGAATAGGGCATCATTGAGCCGTCATCCTCACCCTATGCAGCCCCTGTCCTCTTTGTTATGTTGTAGATTACCGCCAACTCAATAAGATAACCTTGTAAACTGCCTAGAAGTGTTGACTGCATATAATGCAGTGCATGGTTTGTCCTAGCATCACTAATTAGTGTTGCGAGTCCTTGTGTTCTCACGAGGGCGGAACGTTTCCTCTTTGGAGGGGGAGGAATGTAGCGAACGGCTCCTCGAAGCCTAGCTCGCCTCCGAGTACTTCTGTACTGCAGTGTGACATGGTGGGCGAAAGGGGCAGGTGGGCCTTCGCGCACACCTGCTTCAGAGGTTCGACTCCTCGGGGGAAACGTTCTAAACCCTGGCCGTGTCATGCTGCGGAGAGAAGGTAGTTATCGGTTCTCGGCGGTGTGCCTCAGCACGTTACACTCCGCGGTTTGGGGTCTTTAACGGGTGGGCCTTGCAAAGCCACGCGAGCAATATGCGGATGCTGCCGCTTAGCCTGACTTCTACCATTATTCAGCTTTGTGCGATAGTTGTCTACCTTGCGTAGCAGGAACTTGCATATTGCCGCTACCTGCAGTCACGCATATCATATTCTACCTAGCTGCTGCCCTTGCTTCACCCTATGTAGTTGCCCGCATCCTGCCCCTGGCTGCTGCCAACTGTTGACCCTGTTGCTGTCCCTGCGGCCTACTGCCCTCATTGCTTAGGTACTAGTGCATATGGCTGCTGGCGGACGTGTCAAGTTGCCATTGCAGCCGCCCATGGCGTGTGCTACGCCCAGCTGCTGCTGACTGCTGACCTTGCTACCCCTGGCTGCTGCCCTTCCGTGCGGCCTACTGCCCCTCATTGCCTAGGTAGTAGTGCATATGGCTGCTGCCAGACGCGTCATGTTGCCATTGCTACTGCCCATGCCGCGTGCTGCGCCCAGCTGCTGCCGACTGCTGACCTTGTTACCCCTGGCTGCTGCCCTTTCGTGCGGCCTACTGCCCCTCATTGCCTAGGTAGTAGTGCATATGGTTGCTGCCAGACGCGTCATGTTGCCATTGCTACCGCCCATGCCGCGTGCTACGCCTAGCTGCTGCTGACCTTGCTACCCCTGGCTGCTGCCCTTCCGTGCGGCCTACTGCCCCTCATTGCCTAGGTTGTAATGCATATGGCTGCTGCCGGACGCGTCATGTTGCCATTGCTACCGCCCATGCCGCGTGCTACGCCCAGCTGCTACCGACTGCTGACCTTGTTACCCTTGGCTGCTGCCCTTCCGTGTGGCATACTGCCCCTCATTGCCTAGGTGCATGTGGCTTCTGCAGGACGCGTTGTGTAGCTATAGCTGCCGCCCATGCCTCAACATTCTTAACCCTAGCTGCCCGACCTACTCCCTGGTGTTTTGCTCGACGCTCGATCGCCCTGGGCAGACTGCTCCAAACTACCGTATTGCCCTCGCCAATGTTGTCGCCAATCGCGCGTTTTGTGCAGATTGTTACAACTGGACGAAGTATGTTTTTATTTGTGTGGCAGGGTTAGCGCAATGCGTCGTAATTTGTAGGGTGCTGGTCGGTTGAGTTCAGTGTGGTGCACGTTTTATGTCTTTCCTGTAAAAGCCGTAATTGTGGTAATCGACCCCGTAATACCCCTCTCACGTCCCGACGTCTGTATAACGTCAACTTTACGACTATATAACGATTTGTGATTTTCTCGTAATGGAAAGGGATGTCGCTTTTCCTAAAGGTATCGACATGCATCTGCACAGATGCCGGGCTCATTTAACCAACGTCTGTGCAGATTCCTGAAAAGGGGGGGGTACCTCGCGCGCGGATTGATGTATCTTCGCAACCGCTGCGAGTTAGGACTTCATTCAAGAGCGAGGTCCCCCTTAAACTCAACGCTCTATCGTTCTATCGGAGCAGAAAGTCCTTCCGATGCAAAAAAGGCCCCCGCGTCGGCCTTATTTATCGTGAGTGCTAGAACCCTACCCCCAACGCTGATACCAAGACCACCTAAGCCCCCGGTCCCCTGACACCCAGACAGCCCCCCGAAGCCTAGCCCACCCCACCCAACGAACGCCCTAAGCCCCCACCAGCAACCCTGCAGCTCAGGCTGGCTCGACGGGGAAGGGGACGGGCCACTGCAAGGAGAGGCGAACCACTAGCTCTCCCCCCCCATGCGCCCTGCCCTCCCCATGCCTAGGCCTCCCTGCTGCCCTTCCCTCCTCCACTCCTCCTGCCCCAACCCTCCCCTCTGCCCCCTCCTGCCCTCCCCTCCGCTCCCTCCTGGGCTGCTTGGCGAACCAGCCCCCCGACGCCTCGGGCCACAGCTGGTCGAAGTGGGCAGCGTCCAGCTCCGGGTCCTTTCCCTTGAACCAGGTGGAGGGCACAGCGCCGCAGAGGCCCACGCGGATGTCCCTCCTCACCCGATGCCAGTCCCGCTTGACGGCCGTGGTGAGGGTGGAGATGACCTCCTCCACGACCCGCCTCGCCACCTGTTGTGGCTGCATGGCTGTAGCGGCTCCTGAGCTGCGGAGGCGCCACACTGCGCCCAGGTAGGCAACGCGCAGCCGCAGCCACAGCAGGCTGTCAGAGGGCTGAAAGGGGGGGGCCTCGCCGCGGGTGGGGCGCCCACTGAGGAGCAGCATGGCGTCGCCGGAGGGGGGGCGGGTGCCTGTGAGGCGGCTGTACACGTCCAGCACCCACTCCCAGGCTGGGACCACGGCGGGGCAGGTCAGGAAGGCGTGGGTGAGGGTCTCCAAGTGCCCCGGCTGGCAGAAGCGGCAGGCGGAAGAGCCCGGGGCAGCCGCACCCTTGAGGATGTGACCCCACAAGGCCCCCACCATGAGGCTGGCGTGAAGCACCCGCCAGGCCACGATGACATGCTCCCGACGGAGGGTGGGGTCTAGCAGCTCCTTCCACACCTTCGCACACGGCTGGCCCGCCTGAACACCCACAGCCAGCTGGTCCGCGGTGTCGGCCCGGGGGGCGGGCTGAGCAACTGGCTGCCTGCCCCCACGCCGCTGCTGGGCCTCCAGCTGCCGCTCAGCCTGCTGGGCCGCCCTCATCTGCGGCGAGGGTCGCTGGTGCGCCCTGGCGGAGGTGTCAAGCCAACGAGGCGGTTGGCTGCCCTGCACCTCCTCGGGGAGCCGCTCCTCCACATCCCTGCCCTGCTGCTCCCGCTCCCCCGCTGCCCCCTGGCCTGCCACCTGCTGCACGCTGGCCTCCCACTTGAGCTCCAGCTCCCTGAGGGCCCCATCAGCCACCGCTGCCACCTCCGGTTCGCCCGCTGCCCGGGGGGGGCGCACACCCCACAGCGCTGGCCACAGGCCCCCACCTGGTGGATAGAGGGGGTCGGCACTGACGCGCTGGAGCTGGTGGAGGCGCACCCTGGCATGCTTGACAGATAAGTCCAGGAGGGTGGTGGTGCCCATGCCCCACACCTGAGGGTCCAGCTGCAGGTGAGCCCAGGGGCCCAAGAGCCACTCCTCCTTAGGCCAGGTGCTAGGGCCCTCGTCAGCTGGGTCGGCAGCCTGCCCTCCCGCCCCGCCCCCTGCTCCCCTACGCCCTCCACCTCCTCCACGCCCTCGCCCCCTGCCCCCGCCCCGCCCCCTTGCCCGCCCCCCGCCCCTGCCAACCGCCCTGGCTCCTCCTTGCTCCTGCCCTTGAGCCTGCTCCTGCGCCACGTGATGCTGGGCGGGAAGAGGGCGGAGGTGGGCGGCTCGCTCCTCCGGAGTCAGCCTGTAGCTGGGCTTGTTAAGTCGGGCCACCGCAGCTGGCTCCCAGGCCGCCCCTCCCTCCGCCCAGAAAGCCCCTAGGGGCCCCTGCCCTGTGGGGTCTAGGGGGTAGAGGCGGCCGTTGGGGCCCACCCAGTGGGAGGGCTGGAGCAGGGGGGTGCGCCGCATCACAAACCCCACCCCTGGCCCAACCCTCAGGCACTCCCACTCCGGCTGAGGAGGCTGCAGGCGGTCCACCATGCCCTGCCAGGGCTCGGGGAGGCAAGCCCTGACCAGGTCGGCAGCCCATCGGGCCTCCCCCTCCAGCTGGGGGCTATGCAGGGCCTCCCTCACGTGGCGGACGTGGGTCCAACCCTGCTCAGCTGCTGCCTCCCTAGCTGCTGGGTTCATGCTGACTTGCGCGTTGTACCACAGCGGCTCCGCCAGCACCGAGAAGAAGGACTGGCTAGCGGGGGGCACCGCACGGAACAGCTTGAGCTCAGCCAGGGCCGCCACGTGAGCTTGCAGCCGCGGGCTGATGCCTCGGGAGGGGGGGGCGGTGGGGTCGGTGATGACCCACGTGCTGAGGCCGTGGGAGGGGTCTGCCAGCAGGCTGTGAGTCAGAGGCTGCCAGGGACGAACCCGGGGCGACCAGAGCTGGGCCAGCATCTTCGCCAGCATGGCCGTGCTGGTGACCCCCAGGTCGGGAAGCCCCATCCCTCCCTCCCCCTGGGGCATCACGCATATGGCCTTGCTAGGGTAGAGGCGGCTGCTGTTGGGGCTGCGCTCCTGGGGGAGGTCTGAGGCTGCCACAAAGCGGTTGACAGCCGCGGCCATGGCTTGCGTCAGAGGAGCGGAGGGTTGCACGAAAGCCATTTGGTAGATGGACTTGGAGGCCAGGCACTGCTGTGCCACCTGCACCCGCCCCAGGAGGTTGAGGCCTTGGGGCCGCCAAGGGAGGGAGGCTGCCAGCATGGCCGCCGCCGCCCCACCGAAGGCGGCCTCGCTGGTGGCAGCGTAGGAGGCCGCCAAAGAGGGACCCCCAGGTGGCGCACGGGCACCCCCGCTCGGACAGCTGGGATGACCACCTCCGGCTCCTGCTCCCCTCCCTGCTCCTGCCCGCCCTACTGCTGCCCTTGCCCGCCACCTTCCCCCAGCCCACCCCCTAGCCCCTGCTCGCCCACCTGCCCCTGCCCGCCCCCATCCCCACCGTCACCCCCCCTTCCTCCCCTCCCCTTTCCCTCGGGGCCTGAGCCCACTCGTAGGAAATAGCAGCCAGGCGCCTGGACCGACTTTGGCCGTTGGGGCTGAAACTTAGCCGGTTGAAAGCTTGTAATGTACGCAATCCAACCCAAAAGAAATCAGGCTAAAAAAGCCAAATGCTGGAGCTGGGTGGCTGTGTTCAGGTTGTTCAGGTCTATGTTCAGGTGGCTCAGGTCTATGTTCAGGTGGTTCAGGTCTTGGTTCAGGTGGCTCAGGTCTTGGTTCAGGTGGTTCATGTCTTGGTTCAGGTGGCTCAGGTCTATGTTCAGGTGGTTTAGGTCTATGTTCAGGTGGTTCAGGTCTATGTTCAGGTGGTTCAAGTCTATGTTCAGGTGGTTCAGGTCTTGGTTCAGGTGGCTCAGGTCTTGGTTCAGGTGGCTCAGGTCTATGTTCAGGTTGCTCAGGTCTATGTTCAGGTTGTTTAGGTCTATGTTCAGGTGGCTCAGGTCTTGGTTCAGGTGGTTCAGGTCTTGGTTCAGGTTGCTCAGGTCTATGTTCAGGTGGTTCTGGTTTATGTTCAGGTGGCTCAGGTCTTGGTTCAGGTGGTTCAGGTCTTGGTTCAGGTGGCTCAGGTCTTGGTTCAGGTGGCTCAGGTCTTGGTTCAGGTGGCTCAGGTCTATGTTCAGGTGGTTCAGGTCTATGTTCAGATGGTTCAGGTCTATGTTCAGGTGGCTCAGGTCTATGTTCAGGTGGTTCAGGGTTATGTTCAGGTGGCTCAGGTCTTGGTTCAGGTGGCTCAGGTCTTGGTTCAGGTGGCTCAGGTCTTGGTTCAGGTGGCTCAGGTCTATGTTCAGGTTGCTCAGGTCTATGTTCAGGTTGTTCAGGTCTATGTTCAGGTTGTTCAGGTCTATGTTCAGGTGGCTCAGGTCTTGGTTCAGGTGGTTCATGTCTTGGTTCAGGTGGCTCAGGTCTATGTTCAGGTGGTTCAGGTCTTGGTTCAGGTGGCTCAGGTCTATGTTCAGGTGGTTCAGGTCTTGGTTCAGGTGGTTCAGGTCTTGGTTCAGGTGGCTCAGGTCTTGGTTCAGGTGGCTCAGGTCTATGTTCAGGTTGTTCAGGTCTATGTTCAGGTGGTTCAGGTCTATGTTCAGGTGGCTCAGGTCTATGTTCAGGTGGTTCATGTCTATGTTCAGGTGGTTCAGGTCTATGTTCAGGTGGCTCAGGTCTTGGTTTAGGTGGTTCATGTCTTGGTTCAGGTGGCTCAGGTCTATGTTCAGGTGGTTCAGGTCTTGGTTCAGGTGGCTCAGGTCTTGGTTCAGGTGGTTCAGGTCTTGGTTCAGGTGGCTCAGGTCTTGGTTCAGGTGGCTCAGGTCTATGTTCAGGTTGTTCAGGTCTATGTTCAGGTGGTTCAGGTCTATGTTCAGGTGGCTCAGGTCTATGTTCAGGTGGTTCATGTCTATGTTCAGGTGGCTCAGGTCTATGTTCAGGTGGTTCAGGTCTTGGTTCAGGTGGCTCAGGTCTTGGTTCAGGTGGTTCATGTCTTGGTTCAGGTGGCTCAGGTCTATGTTCAGGTGGTTCAGGTCTATGTTCAGGTGGTTCAGGTCTATGTTCAGGTGGTTCAGGTCTATGTTCAGGTGGGTTCATGTCTTGGTTCAGGTGGCTCAGGTCTATATTCAGGTGGCTCAGGTCTATGTTCAGGTTGCTCAGGTCTATGTTCAGGTTGTTCAGGTCTATGTTCAGGTGGCTCAGGTCTTGGTTCAGGTGGTTCAGGTCTTGGTTCAGGTTGCTCAGGTCTATGTTCAGGTGGTTCAGGTTTATGTTCAGGTGGCTCAGGTCTTGGTTCAGGTGGCTCAGGTCACTCCTACAATTTAGTCCCTGCGTTTGTCCCTGCGTT
>JASKMD010000025.1:8377114-8408907 GCA_030144725.1 Haematococcus lacustris | reverse complement strand
AACATGGCTGGGAGGCTGGCCGCTAGTGAGCTTGGCTGCCTGCAATGTGGCTGCCTGGCTGCGATGTGGCAAGCGAAAGTGGCTGCGATGTTGTCTGCGGGGAAAAGGCTTGGTTAGCTTGGTTCCTGGCTGCTCCTGGCTGCTAATGCGAGCTTGACGGGGCAGCCTGATGGCATTCGCGATTCACTTGATTCTTCGCGGTTCCTTTGCGAAGCCTCCATGCAAGTCTCCATGCAACATGATGATTTCCATGCAACATGATGGTCCAGCAACTCCCCAACGACTGAGATTTACACTTTGGCCTGAGAGAGACTTGTACTCCTCAAAGCATAGCAGCCCACGTATCTAGTTTCAGCCTGAAACCGTGAGCCACGGTTAACCCTTTTGCAAAGGGTCCTGCGTCACACCCACAGGGTCCTGGCACCACACCACAGGGTCCTGGCACCACAGGGTCCTGCACCACAGGGTTCTGGCTCACAGGGTCCTGGCACCTCACCACAGGGTCCTGGCACCACAGGGTCCTGGCACCACACCACAGGGTCCTGGCACACACCCACAGGGGTCCTGCGTCACACCCACATCATGACCCTGTGGGTGTGCAGCAGGACCCTGTGGGTGTGCAGCAGGACCCTGTGGTGCCAGGACCCTGTTCACTCCTACAAATTAATCCCTGCGTCCGTCCCTGCGTGTTGACCAACCTTGTCCGATCGGGCTGAAATTTTGATAGATGGTAGTTTGCAGAAAATAAAACATATTTTTCAGATAAAATGTTTAAAAAAAATCAAAGGCGGCTGCGCTGTGGCCCTGTGGCTAGAGTGCAGGGATGAGTGCAGGGATAGGTTGCGGGCCACAGCGCAACAGCTTTTGGATTTTTCCAAATATTTTTCTTGAAAAATATGTTTTATTTTCTGAAAACTGCCATCTATCAAATTTTCAGCCCGATCGGACAAGGTCGGTAGAACGCAGGGATAAACGCAGGGACTAAATTGTAGGAGTGGTGGGTGTGGTGCCAGGACCCTGCGGTGCAGGACCCTGTGGTGTGGTGCCAGGACCCTGTGGTGTGGTACCAGGACCCTGTGGTGAGGTGCCAGGACCCTGTGGGCCAGGACCCTGTGATGTGGTGCCAGGACCCTGTGGGCCAGGACCCTGTGGTGAGGTGCCAGGACCCTGTGGTGCCAGGACCCTGTGGTGAGGTGCCAGGACCCTGTGGGCCAGGACCCTGTGGTGAGGTGCCAGGACCCTGTGGTGCCAGGACCCTGTGGTGAGGTGCCAGGACCCTGTGGGCCAGGACCCTGTGGTGAGGTGCCAGGACCCTGTAGGCCAAGACCTTGAGGTGTGGTGCCAGGACCCTGTGGTGTGGTGCCAGGACCCTGTAAGCCAGGACCCTGTGGTGTGGTGCCAGGACCCTGTGAGCCAGAACCCTGTGGTGTGGTACCAGGACCCTGTGTAGAAAGACACTCATCGTAGGACCCTGTACAGGGTCCTGGCACACATGGTCAAAAGCATCCAAACGGAGTCAACATGACCAACAACCGGGTATGTAGGAATCCTAACAGGGTTCTATCACATAGGGATGCAAAGAATGATTATAATATCAACACTCATAGGGTACACAGGACCCTGTACAGGGTCCTACGACCATGATGACGCTAGGAACCTGTACAGGGTCCTAGGACACGGGCCATAGCTCATCACTGGCTGGGACTTTTTGCATGCCACCTACTAGGTTGGGCAGCTGTAACCACCCTTTACAACCTCTCATACTCACATTTCATGAAAAGTCACTTTGGTCACACGGTGCCAACTCCCTTAGCCAAAATCAGGGTCTCAGCCCCACACCTGGCCCAGCAACTCGACACCGAGTGAGAATTACACTTTGGCCCAAGAGAGTCTTGTCATCCCCTAGGTCACAGCAGCCCACATACCAGGTTTCAGACCTCAAATCTCAGGTTTTTCAAGCCAGCCAGGCCTTAATTTGCACGAGTGAGAGCACTGCAAGAATGGCGCTGCTACCTTGACGGGGCCGTGCATGTGACCATCGTGACTGACCACAACCCATTGATCTATCTCAAGACACAGACAAATCTCTCCAGGCGGCAAGCCCGATGGATGGAGTTCCTGGCACGCTTTAACCATCACATTGAGTATAAGCCAGGAAAGGGAAATGTGGCAGATCCGCTGAGTCGCAATCCTGCTCTGACATACCAGATGACCAGCACTGGCAGTGATGACGATGACGGAGAGCCTATCATGGTCTCCGTTGGTGCCGCCCTATGTGTGTCTGGCGTGTATGCCCTAGTGTTGACACGGCGCCAAGCTGGGCTGCTACAACAGCAATCCATTGGTCAGCCTCCACCGGCTGCGCCATGCCCTCCAGCTGATACACGCCGCCACAGACGCCCATGCGCTGGTGGCCGGGCTGTCGTCCCTTACCCTGTTGCCCCATGTGATGAGTGGCCTGGTGGGGGGGAGACCCAGCTGGACTCGGCCACACACACACACATGCGGCGAGCACCGAGTACAGCACGACAACAGGTGACTCACTCATAGAGGCAATCATTAAAGCTACAGCACCGATGAGCGGTTCGCTGATCGTGCCTACACACAAGCCTATGAGTTGAGTGAAGCAGGGCTATGGATGTCCGGTGGCAAGGTGGTTGTGCCTAAGAGCCCCCTTGTCAAGAGGCAGGTGCTGGAGTCATGCCATGATGCCAACTATGCTGGTCACATGGGCATCAGCAAGACATGGCATGGCGTGAACCGCTATTTCACGTGGCCGGGCATGCGCAAGGATGTGGAGGACTATGTGCGGCAATGTTACAGTCCTGCTTTGAACCTAGAATGCATGTGTTTTGAAATGCGCATGCAGATCTTTCCAGCCCTGCATGCGAGATTTGGGTTTGTCATGTCTTACTTTGTCATGACGGTTGTTAGTTATTCTGGGCTTACTTAAGCCTGAGCGCTGCTTAGTGTCGGGACTGGAGGACTTCGGACTTCTGACGGCTGGGACTCTGGATCGGATGACTGGTTCAGTGACGTAGGAATGCGATGAGAAGTGTTTTACTGATGCCATCTTCTTGACGATGTAAGTACAAAGCACTGCCACGCTAGTCGGAAGCTGTCTACGAGTACGTAGTCAGCCACAGCGGCAACATGTCTCTGGCGGCTGCAGCCGGAGTTTAGTTCGCAGCCAGCCATGCATCCTGACCGCGCAGCAGCACTGTAACATTTGGTTTCCTCGCATCGATCATCGGCCTGTGCTCTTGCCTCGCAACGCAGAGCCTTCGAGAGCATCTCCGGTGCAACAATTCCGAAGGCTTAATCCGCTGACCCATCAGCACCATCGCAATGTAAGCTTGCCCAGCTGCTCAACTCGAAACGCTGACCTGCAGTGTTTGTACCTGCAGTGTTTCAAATGCCTACCCGCGAAAGCGATGCCCACCTGCGAAAGCAGTGACTACCCGCGAGAGCGGTGTTTACCTGCGTTAGCAGTGATTACCTGCTGCATGCAGTGCTACCTGCTCTTTGCAGTGAACTCTGGACTTCCGTACCTCGCGGGACCTCAGTACCTCGCGGGACCAGCCCGGCAGCTTAGCTTTCGCATCTTCACTTCGCAGCCGAGTTGACATGCAGCACACCACCGTCAACCCCACCACCACCCTCACGATACGTTGACATTGTAAAGCCAGCCATGTTTAATTGGTTGTGTCTCGGCTTCACATTAGACCAGTCCATCAGGGCACACAGGCGGGCTAAAGCATCAAGCACGGTGCCTCTAGCTACAAAGCCATCAACACAGTTACAACATTACATTCCACTGACTCAACTTACCATCATGCCACATCACTGCCATGAGCCTCACCCCCCAACCCACATCATCACCAGCTGTTGAGCTGTGAGCACATCCCTCTGCTTACATAACGCTGACACCAGCTAACCCACTGACACCAGCTGACCCACTGACACCAGCCGCTGAGCTGTGCGCATACACAAGACACATACTCCAGCTACCCACAATCCACACCAAGGACAACCTGTAGCAACAGGTTAGCACATCATTGGCATGGCAAGCAGAGCTAGACCAGCTCAGCAGCCAGCCACAGCTCTCAAGTCGCTAGCGGCACAGCTAGTGCACACTCTGGCAACCCAGGCAACACCTAGGGAAGCACACAACGGCACACATTAGGGCAGACGCACCTGCCTGGACGGCCACACACATTGGGTGCACAGGCTTCAGCCTCTGCATAGCAACAACCATAGCACAATCCGCAGTTGCACAACGAGATAACGAGAAGACAAGAACAAGCAATCACACACACAGAGGAGGGCGCGACGACCGCCAACGAAAACACACGCGGAGGGCGCGTCAAACGTCCTGGGCAATGAGATCCCGAACAAATACAACACAACGCAGGGGACAGAAAACCCGAACACACACGCAGAGGGCGCGTCAAACGTCCTGGGCAATGAGATCCCGAACAAATACAACACAACGCAGGGGAAAGAAAACCCGAACACACACAAACACGAAGGAGTAACTCTCCACACGCAGATGTACAGTGCCAGCGCCACCGAGCGGCTGCACTGGCTGGCACGAAGGCCGGTTCACGTCGAGAATACCACATGTGTCGCACAATGGTGTCTTCCATGTGCACAACAGTTCGGTTCACCCAACTGTTCACGTTTACCACCACCTCTATCAATTACAACATCTACCAACTTCTCTTGCTACCACCTTCTCTTGCTTTCTTATGCATCATTCGGCTGCTGATTTCACGTCTGGACATGTCATCACCGCCAGCTGACGCCAACTCTGGAGTGAAGAACAAGACAACATCGAGACCCTTAGCTCGTGCTCTCTTGCACGTGGTGTGCATGTAGCGTGTTGCATGACTGCTTGATTGCATGTAGCCTGTGCATGTGTCTGCTTTTACCTGCCTGTCTGCTTTTAACTGCCTGCTTGCTTTGTGTTCGAATGACTGTCTCACCCAGACGATGCAAGCTCCGGGACGTAGCTTTTTGGAGTGGGGGAGAGTGTTACAGTCCTGCTTTGAACCTAGAATGCATGTGTTTTGAAATGCGCATGCAGATCTTTCCAGCCCTGCATGCGAGATTTGGGTTTGTCATGTCTTACTTTGTCATGACGGTTGTTAGTTGTTCTGGGCTTACTTAAGGCTGAGCGCTGCTTAGTGTCGGGACTTCAGACTTCGGACTTTTGATACACGCAGACTGGGACTCTTGATCGGATGACTGGTTCAATGACGTAGGAATGCGATGAGAAGTGTTTTACTGATGCCATCTTCTTGACGATGTAAGTACAAAGCACTGCCACGCTAGTCGGAAGCTGTCTACGAGTACGTAGTCAGCCACAACGGCAGCATGTATCTGGCGGCTGCAGCCGGAGTTTAGTTCGCAGCCAGCCATGCATCCTGACCGCGCAGCAGCACTGTAACAGGCAATGTGATGCCTGCCAGCGCAACAAGCCCAGCACCCGTCTCAAGGCCGGCAAGCTCCAACCCCTGTCTATACCTGGTCGTCGCTGGGAAAGCATAAGTATGGACATGATTGTAAAACTGCCCAAGAGTGGGAAGCAAAACTATGACAGCATCATGGTCTATGTCGACAGACTCAGCAAGATGGTGCATCTGGTCCCTACACACGAGGCAATCAGTGCTGCAGACGCTGCCCGGCTGTTCTATCGTGAAGTGGTGCGGCTACATGGCCTGCCGGCCTCGGTCGTGAGTGACCGTGGTCCTATCTTCAACAGCCAGTACTGGAGGCATGTGTGCGAGCTGTGCCACACCCAGCTGTGTATGTCCAGTGCCTACCATCATGAGACTAACGGCCAGACCGAAAGAGCTAACAGAATCATTGAAGAAATGCTAAGACATTATGTCGATGAGAACCACAGTGACTGGGCAGACCACTTGCCTTGGGTTGAGTTCGCCATAAACAACTCATGGCACGAGACGGTGCGCAATTCGCCATTCTTCCTCAATTATGGCCAGAATCCGCTGACGCCAGCTGTGATGGACCTACCACGCAAAGTGCCTAAGGCAGCTGAGTTTGTGGAGGATAACTTCAATTTACCCGGATCTAAACGGTTTTTGCCCGCATTTTAAAAGGCTGTAACAAGGGCAACAGACGGCTAATTATGTCTCAACCGTCAATTACAGCCAACCGCCAATTATAGCCAACCGCCAATTATAGCAACCGCCAATTCTAGCAACCGCCAGTTATAGCCAACTGCCGATTATAGCCAACCGTCAATTATAGCCAACCGCCATTTATAGCCAACCGCTAAGCCGATCCTCATATCACGCGCTTTGCACCTCCGTGTACCTCATGCAATTTATGCGCCCATGCCCTTCATTTCTTCATCATGCAATTCATCTATGCATTCGCATGCACTCCATCATAGCAAAGCTAACTTGCATGCGCTTCACCCCATAGAAGAGGAAGCCCCGCCTAATACACGGCACCATGAACACCACTTGCAACACAACATGACAAACAGATGACTAAGCAGTAGCCGAGACATGAGTAGTGCCATGCCATGCATCATGCGTGGCATTCCAAAGGCTGGTGAGGGACAACAACGCTATCTAAGAGAGAATGGCAGGACTGGGAGGTGGTGAAGATGGCGAAGGTGGTGGTAGCCTGAGCTGGGGCGGTGGGCAGGCTGGGAGCATCAAGATCACCACCTGTGTGATGTGCGCCACCCTCAGCGCCTGCAACAACATTACTTGGTATTGGTAGCACGGAAGCCACCTCAAAAATAACCCCACATTGGTAGCCGCAATGGATAAGTGACTTGAGCTCCTGCAAACAAGGACATCAAACAAGGACATCAAAGAGGGTTTTGGCAGCCACACTCACGATAAACAAGGACCGGTCGCGATTGGACCGACCATAGCTCATTGGAAAGAGGAGTAGAAGGCCGTTCGAACGGTATAAGTCTTCACTCCTACAACTTAGTCCCTGCGTTTGTCCCTGCGTTCTACCGACCTTGTCCGATCGGGCTGAAATTTTGATAGATGGTAGTTTGCAGAAAATAAAACATATATTTCAGAAATAATATTTTGAAAAAATCAAAGGCGGCTGCGCTGTGGCCCTGGGGCGTAGGTGCAGGGATAAGTGCAGGGATAGGTTGCGGGCCACAGCTCAACAGGTTTTGTATTTTTCAAAATATTTTTCTTGAAAAATATGTTTTATTTTCTGAAAACTGCCATCTATCAAATTTTCAGCCCGATCGGACAAGGTCGGTAGAACGCAGGGACAAACGCAGGGACTAAATTGTAGGAGTGCTTACGTGAATCCGTGCATCCGTTGCGACGCAGTTGGTCCGCGGCTTTCTTAACCAAGCAATCTGTGCAGATGTCGGTTGTCCTTTATCTGCACAGCTGCTGCTAGTCGACATCTGCACAGCTGCTGGCGATGTCGACATCTGTGCAGCTGCGGGAAGTCGACATCTGCACAGATGTCGTATACCGCGACCAACATCTGTGCAGCTGCTGACGACGACATCTGCACAGATGTCGACTTTTACATTCAATGCTTGGCTGTGCAGATGTATTGACCGACATCTGTGCAGCTGCTGACAACGACATATGCACAGATGTCGACTATTACATGCGAGCCTTGGCTGTGCAGATGTTGTCTATAGCATCTGCACAGATGTCGACTTTTACATTCGCGGCTTGGCTGTGCAGATGTCGTGGCTTCATCTGCACAGATGTCGACTATTTCATCGACTCTTACATCCGCAAAACACATGTATTGACACCCAAACATTCCGCAACATCCCCGCAAAACACATGTATTGACCACCAAACACCCCGCAACACCTTGCTACACCCCCGCAAAACACATGTATTGACGACCAAACACCCCGCAACACCTCGCTACACCCCCGCAAAACACATGAATTGACGACCTAACACCCCGCAACACCTCGCTACACCCCCGCAAAACACATGCATTGACACCCAAACATCCCGCAACATCCCCGCAATACACATGTTTGGACACCCAAACATCCCGCAACACCTCGCTACGGGACTTGCAAGCACATGTCTCGATGCACCATCACTCCACAACACCTCAATATGGAAATGCTAAGCACATGCATAGATTCGATGTGACAAGGTAGCAACGACACAACACAACAACAAGGTGACACCACACACCACCATCACCATCACCATCACCATCACCATCACCATCACCATCACCATCACCATCACCATCACCATCACCATCACCATCACCATCACCATCACCATCACCATCACCATCACCATCACCATCACCATCACCATCACCATCACCATCACCATCACCATCACCATCACCATCACCATCACCATCACCATCACCATCACCATCACCATCACCATCACCATCACCATCACCATCACCATCACCATCACCATCACCATCACCATCACCATCACCATCACCATCACCATCACCATCACCATCACCATCACCATCACCATCACCATCACCATCACCATCACCATCACCATCACCATCACCATCACCATCACCATCACCATCACCATCACCATCACCATCACCATCACCATCACCATCACCATCACCATCACCATCACCATCACCATCACCATCACCATCACCATCACCATCACCATCACCATCACCATCACCATCACCATCACCATCACCATCACCACACCACACCACACCACACCACACCACACCACACCGCACCGCACCACACCGCACCACACCACAACCCAACAAGGTGACAACACAACAACATCGCAGCAAGGCGGTAAGATGACGAGGACAACAAGCACGGGCTGACAACCACCCAAGCGCTCAGCTATCCCTTTTGAGAGGGATGGGTAGGGTCATTGTGGTGTGTGGCCTTGGCATGGCCAGGGTGGGCTGGGTGGGCTGCTACTATTGGATCCAAGCTGCCCGCTCCAGGTTGCCCGCTCCAGGTTGCTACGCCAAGGGTAGGGTAGGGAGAGGGCTGCTACGCCAAGGGTAGGGTAGGGAGAGGGCTGCTACGCCAAGGGTAGGGTAGGGAGAGGGCTGCTACGCCAAGGGTAGGGTAGGGAGAGGGCTGCAGCGTGTGTCGTGGGGCGGGGGGTGGGAAAGGCGGGAGGTAGGTGGGGTGCCAGGCTTGGAGGTGGTGGGACAGGGGAGGGGAGGGGGAAGGGGGAAGGAGGAAGGGGGGAAGAGGGAAGGGCTGACCGTGGGACCTGCAGTAAACAATGGGCATCTTTGCGGTTAGGCTGGGCATCGGACCACCCTTGTGCAAGGGCTGACCACTCACAGTTTGCTAGCGCCACTTTTATACCTACCTGGCAGCACCTCCATGGTTGCAGCTCCTGGCTGCTCCTGCGCTCCATGCACCTGCTTCTTGTGGTAGGGTGATGAAGGAGGTGGTGGTGGGGTGATGAAGGAGGTGGTGGTGGGGTGCACCTGCTTCTTGTGGTAGGGTGATGAGGGAGGTGGTGGTGGTGGTGGGCTGGGCTGGGCTGGGCTGGGCTGGGCTGGGCTGGGCTGGGCTGGGCTGGGCTGGGCTGGGCTGGGCTGGGCTGGGCTGGGCTGGGCTGGGCTGGGCTGGGCTGGGCTGGGCTGGGCTGGGCTGGGCTGGGCTGGGCTGGGCTGGGCTGGGCTGGGCTGGGCTTGGCTGGGCTGGGCTGGGCTGGGCTGGGCTGGGTGTAGGGAAGGGGAGGTTGGGACCATTGAACCTGCAACAATTCAGTGGTTGGCAAATAGTCTGGCAAGGTACTTGGAGCCACATGACTGCAAGATAAAATACTCACCATTCGCTAGGGTGGGGTTTGTGTGGGTGCACCCAACTTTGTTTCATGTGCACTTGTTGCATGGCTCCTGACCGCCTCCGGGCTCCTCCACTCCTCTTCCGCTCCGTCTCACAGGCTTCGGGCTACGTGTCCTAGTTGCACCTCCTGCATTTGCCGCATCTTTGCATCGCTGTGTCGCTGCATCGCTGCACCTCCTTCCGTTTTCTGTCGCTATATCTTGATCCTATCGCTTAACCTGATGGCACTCGTAGCTGGCCTTTTGGCGACGATTTTTGTTGGCTGCTCCTGGCTGCTCATTGCTGCTATGTGGGGCAATCTAGGCTCCTTCGCGGTTCCTTGGCTTCCTTCGCGCCACCTTTGCGAAAACTTCATGCAGATATCAAACCAATTTTGTTGAATAATGGAAGAGTCTTGATTCCTTCGCGGTGACTTTGCTTCCTTCGCGGTGCCTTTGCGTAACCTTTATGCAAGCCTTTTCTTCATGTGCACAGCTGCACTACTTGGCATCTGTGCAGATGTCGAGGTATTCATCTGTGCAGATGTCGACATTGTCGGCATCTGCACAGATGTCGTCCTTAAATTATAACCGGCATCTGCACAGATGTCGCCCTTTTATGCATCTGCACAGATTCAATTACCGACATCTGCACAGATGTCGCCTTTATTTGCATCTGCACATATGTCGTCCTTAAATAACCGGCATCTGCACAGATGTCGCCTTTTTATGCATCTGCACAGATTTAATTACCGACATCTGCACAGATGTCGCCTTTATTAGCATCTGCACAGACACTAAAGGCATCGACATGCAGCTGCACAGATGACATGCTCATTTAACCGACATCTGCACAGATTCCCAAAAAGGGGGGGGTACCTCGCGCGCGGATCGATGTATCTTCGCAACCGCTGCGAGTTAGGACTTCATTCAAGAGCGAGGTCCCCCTTAAAGTCAACGCTCTATCGCTCTATCGGAGCAGAAAGTCCATCCGATGCAAAAAAGGCCCCCGCGTCGGCCTTATTTATCGTCAATTACAGCCAACCGCCAATTATAGCCAACCGCCAATTATAGCAACCGCCAATTCTAGCAACCGCCAGTTATAGCCAACTGCCGATTATAGCCAACCGTCAATTATAGCCAACCGCCATTTATAGCCAACCGCTAAGCCGATCCTCATATCACGCGCTTTGCACCTCCGTGTACCTCATGCAATTTATGCGCCCATGCCCTTCATTTCTTCATCATGCAATTCATCTATGCATTCGCATGCACTCCATCATAGCAAAGCTAACTTGCATGCGCTTCACCCCATAGAAGAGGAAGCCCCGCCTAATACACGGCACCATGAACACCACTTGCAACACAACATGACAAACAGATGACTAAGCAGTAGCCGAGACATGAGTAGTGCCATGCCATGCATCATGCGTGGCATTCCAAAGGCTGGTGAGGGACAACAACGCTATCTAAGAGAGAATGGCAGGACTGGGAGGTGGTGAAGATGGTGAAGGTGGTGGTAGCCTGAGCTGGGGCGGTGGGCAGGCTGGGAGCATCAAGATCACCACCTGTGTGATGTGCGCCACCCTCAGCGCCTGCAACAACATTACTTGGTATTGGTAGCACGGAAGCCACCTCAAAAGTAACCCCACATTGGTAGCCGCAATGGATAAGTGATTTGAGCTCCTGCAAACAAGGACATCAAACAAGGACATCAAAGAGGGTTTTGGCAGCCATCATGCACAATGTAAGACTCCATACCACCGGGATCTGCCCACCCTCCCCAAGGGGCACACAAGAGTGTGCTCACTGACCTGACTAAGCTTGAAGTTCTGTTTGACTTGATGATAGGCCAAAAGCATTAGCGTCAGCAACTCTGCAAGAGACAAAACAACATGATGTGGCAAACATGAATGCACACAAATACAATTGCGCAGGCACATGTTGCTGCCCTGATTACTGCTAGCCCTAGCAGCTATGGCAATGGCAATAGCACGGCTGCCCTAGCGACCAAAAAGATGGTCACAGCGCCTACACGGTTGAGGAAACACCTACGTTAATAGTTACGATAGCAACATTGGGACAAGGAAGTGGCGGCTGTAGCTCACTCACACAAATTAGCAGCGTCATCTGCGCTGGAGCCAGTGGCTCCCGCGCTGCAGCTATTAGCTCCCGCGCTGCAGCTATGTGGCTCCCGCGCTGTAGCACGGTAGCTTCAGCGCGGGAGCAATGCGGCTCCCGCGCTGAAGCCATCGTGCTACAGCGCGGGAGCAATGCGGCTCCCGCGCTGAAGCACGGTGGCTTCAGCGCGGGAGCAATGCGGCTCCCGCGCTGGAGCACGGCGGCTTCAGCGCGGGAGCAATGCGGCTCCCGCGCTGGAGCACGGTGGCTTCAGCGCGGGAGCAATGCGGCTCCCGCGCTGGAGCACGGTGGCTTCAGCGCGGGAGCAATGCGGCTCCCGCGCTGGAGCACGGTGGCTTCAGCGCGGGAGCAATGCGGCTCCCGCGCTGGAGCACGGTGGCTTCAGCGCGGGAGCAATGCGGCTCCCGCGCTGGAGCACGGTGGCTTCAGCGTGGGAGCATAGCGGCTTACGCGCTGTAGCACTATGGCTTCAGCGCGGGAGCATAGCGGCTCACGCGCTGTAGCACTATGGCTTCAGCGTGGGAGCATAGCGTCTCCCGCGCTGTAGCACTATGGCTTCAGCGCGGGAGCATAGCGGCATCATTGAGCTGAGACGCGAGTACGTGGCGGGCGAGCTGGAGGTGTGGGCCATGGTGACGCTGAAGGACCACGGCGCTGTCATCTTCGAAAAGAGCAAGGTGGACGCCCAGGGTGAATTTGTACGTGAGGGCGACAGCTACGTAAGTACACAGCACAACAGATAATGTGCCACACAGCAGCGATATCTAGTTCAACGCATCACAATGTTGTGTTATTGTAAGAGTGGAAAGGCTGCCGTGCAACCCCTAACCCACATGTCAATCTTGATACTAGCCCGTAACATGTTTGCACATGTTGTGTTTGTTTGCAGGTTGGCACAGACTTTGGCACCGGTCAGCGCCTCCAGCTGTACTTCACCACAGCCAATGAGGATGGCACCCTGCCAGACGATGTGACCATGGCAGCCTTGAACGACCCGTTTAGCTGGGGGCTCTTCAACAAACTGTCAGATGAGGACAAGACACGCCACCTGCTGGCAATAGAAGTGACCAAGAAGTACTTGACAAAGCTACAGGTAGACTTGTGGTTTGGGCAACCCTAACCCTAACCCTAACCCTAACCCTAACCCTAACCCTAACCCTAACCCTAACCCTAACCCTAACCATAACCCTAACCCTAACCCTAACCCTACCACTGTCACCAGAGCTAGCACACGCGTCACTAGAGCAGGTGACACATATCTCTTGCGCGGTGATCACCTGAGTGGCGTCCCTCAAATGGAGCAAGTGGATCACGACATCAAATGCATCTTACCATGTGTGGTTTCACTTACATTCTTTTCAGGCGTGCGCCCAGCAGCTGTCCCCTTGCCCACTGCGTGGCGGCACCATCCTGGCCAATGACTACCTGAACTCAAGGGTTGTCACGCCAGGGGGGTTTAAGCTGAACCCAAAGGGGCCCACAGGGTTGGTACGCCCTCAAGCTTTACATGTGGATGTGAGCCCCAAGGAGATTGCCACTCCCTGGGTAAGGACACAGACGCCCTGATGGGTGATAGGCTGCCCTGCTGCTGCCCTACCATGACCGTCTGCCCTGATACCCTGCCGCTGCCCTACCCTGATCAGCTGCCTTGATGCCCTGCTGCTGCCCTATCCTGATGGCTGCCCGGTCGCCCTGCTGCTGCCCTACCCTGCCCAGCCCAGGGTGAGACAGCAACAACAGGATTGCTTGGTGCTGCGCAGGAGGCAAAAGTGACTCAGCCCCTCCCACTGGCCCCAACAGCTACTTCGCCGACGGCTGCATTGGAAGCTCTAGCATCAGCAGCAGCAGCAGCAGCAGTGTCATTTGCAGGTGTCGCCACACCACCCACTGTCCCTATCTCTGGGGCGTCACCAAACCCGGCTGCAGCGGCAGCGGCAGCAGCAACAGCAGCACCGGTGGAAGCAGCAACAGCAGCAGCAGTAGCAGCAGCAGAATCAGCATCAGCAGCAGCAGCACCAGAGGAAGCACCAGCAGCAGCAGGGGCGACAGCAGCAAGGGCAGCAGCAGCAGCAGCAGCAGCAGCAGCAGCAGCAGCGACAGCAGCAGGAGCAGCAGCAGCGGGAGCAGCAGGCATTCCCCACCCCCCCTCTTCCGCAGTGGCCACATCTGTGGCTGAGGGGGCAGCTGGTGCACCCCGCCCTACCGCAGCAGCCCCCAGAGGCCCCACCCTCACTCCCGACCCTGCTGGCACATCCTCAGGGCAGGCAAACCCCCATGCCTCAACACCCAGGTTCAAGGTGTTTGGTCGTGAGGGCATGGTGCTCATCATCGCCATGCAGCTGGTCAGCATCCTCCTCATCCCTTACAGCCACGAGCTGGTGAAGCTGTTCGCCCCGTTCTGGAACGCTGTCATGCCGGACGATGATGGGCATGTGAACGAGGCTTTGCTGCCAGAGCTGGAGGAGAAGTTGAGCACACTGACTGCTCTGGAGGTGATTGAGGTTGAGCTGCAGCCGGGTCAGGCATTGGGCATGACGGGGGTGACCATTCACGCTGGCGCTGAGGGCCGACCAGGCACAGCCTCCGCCCGTGCCCACTTCTATGGCAGTGTGTGCTTTGTGGAGAACACCACCACTTTGGTCAGGCAGATGGGCAAGATCATCGACGGCGCAGCCATGCCTACAACAGAGGCCGACTTCAAGAATAAGGACAAGTGGCCTATTTGGAAGACCGAAGCTGGTGGCAGCATGGTGCCCCCTGAGCCATACGAGCCGGTTGCCCAATTGGAGACGGACAGGCTGTGGCAGGACCGCTTCAACGGCCCCTTGGATGACATCAGGAAGAGGCAGGTCCAGCTGATAGCTGCTTGGAAGGCAGCAGTAGAGGCACGTGCGGCTAAGTTGAAGCGGCAGAAAACGGCTGAGGCCAGGGCTGCTAAGGCAGCCAAAGCTGCAGCAGAGGTGGCCCAGGGGGGGGCTGCCACGGCGGTACCAGCAGCAGCGGTACAGGGTGGTCCAGCTGCGGGTGAGGAGAAGGGTGGGGCCAAGAAGGTGGACAAGCCAGCTGCAAGCAGGAGCGAAGGCCAGGCTAGGAAGGGGGGCAGGGGCAGTGGCAGTGGCACTGGCAGCGGCAGAGGCAGGGGCGGTGGCAGGGGCAGAGGCGGGGGCAGGGGCAGAGGCAGGGGCAACGGGCAGCAGGGTGCTGGGGCAGGGGGTGAGGGGGAGGCTCCACAGGCTAAGCGCCGCAAGGGACAGTAGTAGGGGGTTGTGTAGGGCGCCAACAGATCAATAGCCATTGCACATCATCACGCCTTGCACAACAAGGTACACATAGAGCCAATGCAGGTGTGCGTCATGCTGTCGTTGATGTTGTCATGTGTGGTGATGTTGGTGTGCTGATGCCAGGCCAGCTGGTCATGATCTCGTTGCCGCTCATGATGTTGTCGTTGTTCATGTCTCTGATGCTGATACATGAGCATGATGACGAGTGTAAGGTGCACAGTAATAGTCAGAATCCTATCATCCAGATATGATTACATTGATTAAGATGAGCCATTGAAATGAGCCATAGACACAGGCAACATGAGTTAAGGTTTACACGGACTTCATTAAGGGTGGACATACGCTTGAGGCATCAACCTGGCCTTGCATCAACACAGCAACATTAAACAACCGTAGGTTGACCATCAACATCAGCAATAACCGCTGTCACAACAAGCCACACAACAAACGATAGAGAAATAAAGGGAACAGAGAAACAGCGTTGCCCTAGGGCATGGTACACAAGTGCAGAAACACAATGACGTTGCAAGGACACAATCGCTATTACCTCCAGCGCAGTAGCCATAGGCACCTGCGCAGTAGTCACAAGCTTCAGCACGGTAGCCATTACCTCCAGCGCGGTAGCCATTACCTCCAAGGCGGTAGACATTGGCACCAGCGCGGTAGTTGTTAGCTCCGGCGCGGTAGTTATTAGCTTCAGCGCGGTAATCATTAGCTCCAGCGCGGTAGGGATTGGCTACAGCGCGGTAACTATTAGCTCCAGCGCGGTAGCAATTAGCTACAGCGCGGTAGCTATTACCTCCAGCGCGGTAGCCATTGGCTCCATCGCGGTAGTCATTAGCTCCAGCGCGGTAGCCATTGGCTCCAGCGCGGTAGTCATTAGCTCCAGCTCGGTAGCAAATGGCTCCAGCGCGGTAGCTATTAGCTCCAGCGCGGTAGCCATTGGCTCCATCGCAGTAGTCATTAGCTCCAGCGCGGTAGCCATTGGCCCCAGCGCGGTAGTCATTAGCTCCAGCGCGGTAGCCATTGGCTCCATCGCGGTAGTCATTACCTCAAGCGCGGTAGCCAATGGCTCCAGCGCGGTAGCTATATGCTCCAGCGCGGTAGCCAATAGCTCCAGCGCGGTAGTCATTAGCTCCCGCGCAGTAGCCACCGGCTCCCGCGCAGAAACCATCGGCTCCCGCGCAGAAACCACCGGCTCCCGCGCAGAAACCACCGGCTCCCGCGCAGAAACCACCGGCTCCCGCGCTGAAACCATTGGCTCCAGCGCGGGAGCCGCTGCTAATTTGTGTGAGTGCTGGGCACTTGAAGTGGCGGCGGAGGCGGCGGCCCGCTGAGTAAACATGTTATCCACAAGAACGTGAACTCCACAAGAACGCTACGTTGTGACCTCCACAAGGGCGCTGGATGGCTAGCGGGTGTCCCTACGAGCAAATCGGAGGGGTGTTTGCCGATGGCGATTTCAGTGAGACCATGCTGGTGCGTGGCAAGCCGCACCATCTCGGCAATAGTGAACTTCGAGCTCACCGATTTCAGGTTTGGTGCCCACGTCGTCGCCGTCATTGTCGCCGCCGCTCCATTCTCGTAGAAGAACGCCACTAGTGCCACGTCTATTGCGCGCGCCACAGCAACGAATGACCTTCACCAAACAACAAACAAAGAATGACCTCAAATGTTACACTAAAGACAATGATCAGCTCGGCTCCGCCGAGCTCAGAATCGATTTATCGCCTCTGTAAATTGAAGTTATACAAGTTAACTGCAACGCCTCACCTTTTCCGGGTTTATAACTTCAATTTACCCGGATCTAAACGGTTTCTGCCCGCATTTTAAAAGGCTGTAACAAAGGCAACCGACGCCCAATTATGTTACTAACCGTCAATTATGTCCTAACCGTCAATTATAGGCAACCGTCAATTATAGCCAACCGCCAATTATGGCCAGCCGTCAATTATAGCCAACCGTCAATTATAGCCAACCGCTCAGTCGCAACCACATGGCAATACACATGGCCCATCCTCATATCACGTTCCTTGCAGTTGCATGAATAACGCAACTCCTCCTTGCACCTCATGCAATTCATGCGCCCATGCGCTTCAATTATTCATCATGCAATTCACCACGTGCATATGCATACATTCTGACATAGCATAGATGCTTGCTTGTATGAGATCGCCAGTTCCTCCAATAGAAGAGGGTGCCCGGCCCAATACAAGGCACCATGAACACCACTTGCAACACATTGTGACATACAAATGACTAAGCACTAGCCGACACATGAGTGGTGCCATGCCGTTCTCCACTAGGCGTGGCATGCCAAAGGCTGGTGATTTTGAGGGACAACAACGCTATCTAAGGTATAGAGAGAATGGTAGGACCGAGAGGTGATGGAGGTAGCCAGAGCTGGGCAGAGGGCGGGCTGAGAGCATCAACAAGCACAACACCAACCGTGTGATGTGCGCCCTCCTCAACAGCGCCAGCAACAACATTACTCTTCACCGTGCATGGCATGCCAAAGCTTGGTGATGAGGGAACAACAATGCAATCCAAGGGAGAGAGAGAGAGAGGGAGAGAGGGAGGACTGAGAAGTGGTGGAGGAGCTGGCAATGTGGCCCGAGCTGGGGCTGAGGGCAGGCTGAGAGCAACCAACCGTTGCCGCAACATTGGACATGTGTTCACCTCAACTCCTGCGCACAAGGACATCTAAAAGGGTAATGACAGCCGTCATGCATGCTACGAGGATCTGCTCCCTCACCTAACTCAGCTTTGAGGCAATGTTTGAATAAGCCATGAGCATTAGCGCCAACATGCTAAGAATGAGCTCCACAACCAAGCGGCCCTGCGGTAGACGAAGCAACATGATGTGACAAACACAATGCACACGGAGCAACTGCAAGTGCACCTGCAAAACATGGATACAGTTGCACATGATGGTGCCCTGGTTATTGCGACCCAAGCAACCCAGGCCCTAGCACTTGTGCAGTTGTGTCCGTGGCAGCTGCAACAATGGCACGGCTGCCCTAAGAACCAAGAAACCGGCCACTGCGAATACACGGTTGGGGCAGCACCTACGCTTAAGGTCACGATGGCAATGTTTGGGGCAAGATAGCTGGGCATTTGAAGCGGCGGCGGCGGCGGCGGCGAGACGCGCTGAGGAAACAAGAAACCTGACTATAGCCATTGTGGCATCCACAATGGCGCTGGCAGAATCACGGGTGTCCCTACGAGCAAATCGAGGGCAGATGGTGATTTCTGTGAGACCGCAATCCGTGCGTGGCAGGCCGTCTCGGCAATAGTGAAGGTCGAACTTACCAATGTCAGGGTCGGAGCCACCGCTGTCGACGTCATTATCGCCGTGCAAGTCCTCCATTCAACCAAAGAAAGCCACCAGTATCTCGTCCGTAGCGCGATCCACAACAACAACTGACCCTCACCAAGCAACAATCGAACGACTGCCTCAAATGTTACACTAAAGGCAATGATCAGCTCGGCTCCGCCGAGCTCAGAATCGTTTTATCGCCTCTGTAAATTGAAGTTATACAAGTTAACTGCAACGCCTCACCTTTTCCGGGTTTGTAAACGACCTCGGCCTCGCAGTTCCTCGTGAACGCTCTCGACCTCCGCCAGGGGCCTCCGGCCCCTGGCGTCGGTCTCGAGCGTTCACTCGGAACTGCTTCGGCCTCGGTCGTTTACAAACCCGGAAAAGGTTCGACGTTGCAGTTATCCTCATCGTAAACGACCTCGGCCTCGCAGTTCCTCGTGAACGCTCTCGACCTCCGCCAGGGGCCTCCGGCCCCTGGCGTCGGTCTCGAGCGTTCACTCGGAACTGCTTCGGCCTCGGTCGTTTACAAACCCGGAACAGGTTCGGTGTTGCAGTTATCCTCATCGTAACAAGGGCAACCGACGGCTAATTATGTCTCAACCGTCAATTATAGCCAACCGTCAATTACAGCCAACCGCCAATTATAGCCAACCGCCAATTATGGCCCTATTCGCGGTCGCGGTTTTATTAATAGTTTGAATTTATTAAGTATCTAGCAGTTGTGTCCGTTATAACGAACTTGACGCTTGTGCTAGCCGGGGGCGGCTGGTGGTCGCCTGTGCTGTTTTCCGCGCTGGAGTGGGAGGATTCAGAAGAGGAGGCATTGGAAGAGGAGGAAGCGGCATTACAGCGGCGCCGTGATGATGAAGATGCAGACGAAAGAATGCTGAGGTTCGGCTCATCATCATGCTTCATTCTCAGCGGAGTTTGCACCAGCGGTGAGACATGTTGCACATGTCTAGCCGCCCGCCCAGCTCATCTTTAATGATAACCAAGACCCACTACGAATGGCCCTCCCTGCAGGCGGCGATGGGTCATCCGACCTCGCTCCCGAGACTTCTACAGCACCGTTGTCAAAGCGGTCGATGTGTATGGCGAACGGATGTTCGACGACGCATCCTACGTCAGGATGTTTCGGATGGGACGTGGGACATTTGATTGGCTTAAGGGCCAACTGCGCCCCCTAGTCAAGACGCGTCAGCAAAGTACCGGGCAACGCTTGGCGATGGCGCTCAGGTACCTTGCGTCCGGGTCAACAATGCAAGTCGTTGCTGATGACATGGGCAGGGGTCACAGCACCGTGCACGAAGCTGTGCATGAAGTATGTGCAGCCATTGTCGCTCAGCTGGGTGGGATGATTCAGATGCCCAGCACCATTGAGCAGCTGCAGTCGAGCGCAACCGAGTTCATGACAGCTGCCAATGGGCTCCCTCAGTGTTTTGCCGCTGTAGATGGCACACATGTGGCTGTGAAGCACCTTGGTTTGCAGGCTTTGTACAATAGGAAGGGTTTTTGCTCTTTGAACGTGCAAGCCGTGTGCAACGGTGAGGGGCGGTGGGTAGCTGTTGAAGTAGGCAACCCAGGTAGTGTGCATGATGCAAGGGCTTTTGCTGAAAGTGAGCTTGGACAGGGCTTGCAAGGTGCCAGCTGGCTAGGTCAGTTGCTATGGTCTGCTAGAAAGCCAGTGCAGGGCACGGCCATGCCCATGACCATTTTGGCAGACTCAGCTTATGCATGCCACACCTTTGTGCTACCAGCATACAAGGACACCATTGCTGCCAGGTGCCCACGCAAGACCCGGTTCAATTCGTTGCACAGCAAAGCACGTGGCAAGGTTGAGAGGGCGTTCGGTAGGTTGAAGATGAGGTGGCGGGTATTGCTACGTGAGAATGATGTCACCATGCCATTCATAAGCACCATGATTGTGGCTTGCTTCATCTTGCACAATCTTGTGGAGGTACGGGGAGAGCCAGCGCCTGTAGATGATCATGAGTTTCAGGTCTTATTGCGTGCCTACAATGCTATGTTTGATGATGTTCTGCCCAACGGTGGGGCTCAGGGTGGAGAGGAAGTGGTGGGAGCTGCGGGAGTAGGCATGTTTGGTTCACCAGACCCACCTCCACTACTAAGGAGGAGTGCCCATGGGAATGCTGTTCGTGATGCAGTGGTGCAAAGGCTTTCCATGTAAGGCTGTTGCATACACATAGTACCCGACGAAGCTAGACGAGAAGCTCGACAAGATATCAAGGCCCATGTCTAGGTCCATGTCCATGTCTAGGTCCACATTCACTGCAGGGGTCACTGCAGGGGGCACTGCACATTCCCATGCTGTAACGTGCGGGAATCGCACATACCATACGATGTCATCCGCTATCCGCTAGTACAAGCCGAAGCACTTGGCGAAACATCGGTCGGAAACCAATGTAACGTGCGGGAATCGTCAACCACGCACCCCACAGGATGACCTAGCCTAAATGCCATGTACACGAGCTTAGAGCGGGGTAGCTCGTTGGGCTGTGAACCCACTGTTCCCTTTTCAGGGTTCAGAGTACCTTATGGCCAGCATCACACTTGCATGCGCCGTACAACTGTTACACATGCCCATGTCTACATTCATCCCACAAGGTCATGCCCATTCACGCCGTAGTCCAACCCCCTGGGCAAAAAAGCCTCTTCGTCGTCTTCGTCGTCAGAGCACTCCTTGTCATCATTGGTTGTGGAGGGTGCATCAGGTGGCTGAGGCTTTAGAGGCAGCACCAACGCCGGGCGCACTTGTTGGGCCAGCGCCGCGGCCTGCTGCGCCTGTTGGGCTAGCGCCTGCTGCGCTTGAGCCTGCTGCGCTTGAGCCTACAGGGCCAGAGCCTGCTGTGCTTGAGCCTGCTGCGCTTGAGCCTGCTGGGCCAGCGCCTGCTGTGCTTGAGCCAGCTGCGCTTCAGCCTGCTGGGCCAGCGCCTGCTGAGCTTGAGCCTGCTGCACCTGAGCCTGCTGCGCCTGAGCCTGCTGCGCCTGAGCCTGCTGGGCCAAATGCGCCTGTGCCACTTGCTGATGCGGTGCTTGCGGCTCCATGGTTGCTGGGTCCTGCCCTGCTCTTCTAAGGAATGCGCACACCATTCCGTGGGCCAAGTCGATGGTGCCTTGGTCCATCTTTCTACCCGTCGACGCGGATGACGGTGGCTGACGAGGCAGATACTTCGCCTAACTACCAGACAGTTGATGGGCAATAGTTCGTATTCATGAAGGCCCTTTCGAAAAGGCGCTAATGAATACGAATTATTGCTCACCAACTGCCCAACAAACCTCGAAAAATGGCGTCCTTTCTCGCTCTTTAGCACCGCGAAGGGCAAAGGAGTTGCTCTGCAATAGCGATGCGCGCTCATAAGCCCGAATGCCCCAGTCAGTGAGGCTGGCGGCCAAAAAGTGCAGCGGTTAGGGCAATAAATACGAATTTTTTATTATTGCGACCGCGAATAGGGCCTATAGCAACCGCCAATTCTAGCAACCGCCAGTTATAGCCAACTGCCGATTATAGCCAACCGTCAATTATAGCCAACCGCCATTTATAGCCAACCGCTAAGCCGATCCTCATATCACGCGCTTTGCACCTCCGTGTACCTCATGCAATTTATGCGCCCATGCCCTTCATTTCTTCATCATGCAATTCATCTATGCATTCGCATGCACTCCATCATAGCAAAGCTAACTTGCATGCGCTTCACCCCATAGAAGAGGAAGCCCCGCCTAATACACGGCACCATGAACACCACTTGCAACACAACATGACAAACAGATGACTATGCAGTAGCCGAGACATGAGTAGTGCCATGCCATGCATCATGCGTGGCATTCCAAAGGCTGGTGAGGGACAACAACGCTATCTAAGAGAGAATGGCAGGACTGGGAGGTGGTGAAGATGGTGAAGGTGGTGGTAGCCTGAGCTGGGGCGGTGGGCAGGCTGGGAGCATCAAGATCACCACCTGTGTGATGTGCGCCACCCTCAGCGCCTGCAACAACATTACTTGGTATTGGTAGCACGGAAGCCACCTCAAAAGTAACCCCACATTGGTAGCCGCAATGGATAAGTGATTTGAGCTCCTGCAAACAAGGACATCAAACAAGGACATCAAAGAGGGTTTTGGCAGCCATCATGCACAATGTAAGACTCCATACCACCGGGATCTGCCCACCCTCCCCAAGGGGCACACAAGAGTGTGCTCACTGACCTGACTAAGCTTGAAGTTCTGTTTGACTTGATGATAGGCCAAAAGCATTAGCGTCAGCAACTCTGCAAGAGACAAAACAACATGATGTGGCAAACATGAATGCACACAAATACAATTGCGCAGGCACATGTTGCTGCCCTGATTACTGCTAGCCCTAGCAGCTATGGCAATGGCAATAGCACGGCTGCCCTAGCGACCAAAAAGATGGTCACAGCGCCTACACGGTTGAGGAAACACCTACGTTAATAGTTACGATAGCAACATTGGGACAAGGAAGTGGCGGCTGTAGCTGGGCACTTGAAGTGGCGGCGGAGGCGGCGGCCCGCTGAGTAAACATGTTATCCACAAGAACGTGAACTCCACAAGAACGCTACGTTGTGACCTCCACAAGGGCGCTGGATGGCTAGCGGGTGTCCCTACGAGCAAATCGGAGGGGTGTTTGCCGATGGCGATTTCAGTGAGACCATGCTGGTGCGTGGCAAGCCGCACCATCTCGGCAATAGTGAACTTCGAGCTCACCGATTTCAGGTTTGGTGCCCACGTCGTCGCCGTCATTGTCGCCGCCGCTCCATTCTCGTAGAAGAACGCCACTAGTGCCACGTCTATTGCGCGCGCCACAGCAACGAATGACCTTCACCAAACAACAAACAAAGAATGACCTCAAATGTTACACTAAAGACAATGATCAGCTCGGCTCCGCCGAGCTCAGAATCGATTTATCGCCTCTGTAAATTGAAGTTATACAAGTTAACTGCAACGCCTCACCTTTTCCGGGTTTGTAAACGACCTCGGCCTCGCAGTTCCTCGTGAACGCTCTCGACCTCCGCCAGGGGCCTCCGGCCCCTGGCGTCGGTCTCGAGCGTTCACTCGGAACTGCTTCGGCCTCGGTCGTTTACAAACCCGGAACAGGTTCGGTGTTGCAGTTATCCTCATCGTATCGAAAAGGCTGTGCGGAAAGCCAAACAATGCTAGCGAGTGGCTCAGCAGCGGATGAAAGCATTGGTCGATGGCAAGCGACGTGAAGTCTCGTATCACCCGGGTGCACAGGTGTTGCTCAGTACTGTCAACATGAGAAACAACCAAAATGAGCAAGGAGTGCGAAAACTGAAACCACGCTATGTGGGGCCCTTCACAGTGCTGCGGATGATTGGCAAGGTGGCAGTACAACTGCATCTGCCTCCTAGCTGGAACCGCATGCACAACGTGTTCCATGTGTCACTAGTCAAGCCCTACTGTGGGAACCAAACGCCTAACTTAGCGGCACCGCCTCCTGTGCAGTGGCTAGAAGGAGAACCTGTCTATGAGGTTGAGAAGCTGCTGGCTCACAGGGTTGTGAAGCTCAAAGGCCGCAACCGGGGCAAGGGCCGGCCCAAGAGCAGAGAGTGGCTCTTGGGCCCCTGGGCTCACCTGCAGCTGGACCCTCAGGTATGGGGCATGGGCACCACCACCCTGCTGGACTTCTCGGTCAAGCTTGCCAGGGTGCGCCTCCACCAGCTCCAGCGCGTCAGTGCCGACCCCCTCTACCAACCCAGTGGGGGCCTGTGGCCAGCGCTGTGGGGTGTGCGCCCCCCCCGGGCAGCGGGCGAACCGGAGCACTCCTACAATTTAGTCCCTGCGTTTGTCCCTGCGTTCTACCGACCTTGTCCGATCGGGCTGAAAATTTGATAGATTGCAGTTTTCAGAAAATAAAACATATTTTCCAAGAAATTTCTTTGGAAAAATTCAAAAGCTGTTGCGTTGTGGCCCGCAACCTATCCCTGCACTTATCCCTGCACTCTAGCAACAGGGTCACAGCGCAGCCGCCTTTGATTTTTTAAAAATATTTTTTCTGAAAAATCTACATAAAAAAAAATAGGGGGTCAAGATGAAAAATGTGCTCGGAATGGCCTGCGATTCTGCGTGCGACCTCTCCTAACTTCAACACCGCATCGTACATCGAGGAAATCGAGCGCGACTCACTGTGCAGTAAGATCGAAAGTCGTTCTGAATTTTGGAGGCCTTAAAAATAGAGATGAGTAGTGGGTCTGGTAATGTAGATGCCAGCGCGTCTACTCGCGATGTTTCGTTTTGAATGGTCTGGCCGGCCCGTCTACCGACAGTTCAGTCAAACAAAGACCCCGAACCCCCGCGGAGTACAGCCCCGGCCCTAGATGAACATGACACAGGTTGGTCCATCATTTTGAACTGACAGCCGCAGTCCACGGATGCGGCGCTTGGCCGTGGCGTGCATGTCAACCTTGCGCACTGCCTACACGGTAAAACATATTCAGCCTCTGCTTCAGCGCGACGGAGCCTCATGTCCCCAATGCACCTGATGGCAGGTGTCTAGCCTCGAAAAGCAGCCAGGCTAGCAGCAGGGGCAGCAGCAGCAGGGGCAGCAGCAGCAGCGGCGGCAACAGCAGCAGCGGCAGCAGCGGCAGCAGGGGCAGCAGGGGCAGCGGCAGCAGCGGCAGCAGCGGCAGCAGCGGCAGCAGCGGTAGCAGGGGCAGCAGCAGCAGCAGTAGGGGGGCAGCAGCAGCAGCAGCAGGGGGGCAGCAGCAGCAGCAGGGGGGCAGCAGCAGGGCAAGCAGCAGGGGCAGCAGTGGCAGCAGCAGGGGCAGCAGCAGCAGGGGCAGCAGCAGCAGGGGCAGGGGCAGCAGCAGCAGGGGCAGCAGCAGCAGCGGCAGCAGGGGCAGCAGGGGCAGCAGTGGCAGCAGCGGCAGCAGTGGCAGCAGCGGTAGCAGGGGCAGTAGTCGCAGCAGGGGCAGCAGGGGCAGCAGGGGCAACAGGGGCAGCAGCAGCAGGGGCAGCAGCAGCAGCAGGGGCAACAGGGGCAGCAGGGGCAGCAGCGGTAGCAGCGGCAGCAGCGGCAGCAGCGGCAGCAGCGGCAGCAGCGGCAGCAGCGGCAGCAGCGGCAGCAGCGGCAGCAGCGGCAGCAGCGGCAGCAGCGGCAGCAGCGGCAGCAGCGGCAGCAGCGGCAGCAGCAGCGGCAGCAGCGGCAGCAGGGGCAGCAGCAGCGGCAGCAGCGGCAGCAGCGGCAGCAGCGGCAGCAGCGGCAGCAGCAGCGGCGGCAGGGGCAGCAGGGGCAGCAGGGGCAGCAGCAGCAGGGGCAGCAGCGGCAACAATGGCAGCAGCAGCGATAGTAGCAGGGGCAGCAGCAGCAGGGGCAGCAGCAGCAGCAGCAGTAGGGGCAGCAGCAGCAGCAGTAGGGGCAGCAATAGCAGGGGCAGCAGCAGCAAGGGCAGCAGGGGCAGCAGCAGGGGCAGCAACAGTAGGGGCAGCAGCAGCAGGGGCAGCAGCAGCAGCAGGGGCAGGAGGGGCAGCAGCAGCAGGGGCAGAAGGGGCAGCGGCAGCAGCGGCAGCAGCGGCAGCAGCGGTGGAAGGGGCAGTAGTCGCAGCAGGGGCAGCAGGGGCGGTAGTGGCAGCAGGGGCAGCAGTGGCAGCAGGCGCGGCAGGGGCAGCAGGGGCAGCAGCAGCAGGGGCAGCAGCAGCAGCAGGGGCAACAGGGGCAGCAGGGGCAGCAGCGGTAGCAGCGGCAGCAGCGGCAGCAGCAGCAGCAGCGGCAGCAGCGGCAGCAGCGGCAGCAGCGGCAGCAGCAGCGGCGGCAGGGGCAGCAGGGGCAGCAGGGGCAGCAGCGGCAGCAGCGGCGGCGGCAGGGGCAGCAGGGGCAGCAGGGGCAGCAGCAGCAGGGGCAGCAGCGGCAACAATGGCAGCAGCAGCGATAGTAGCAGGGGCAGCAGCAGCAGGGGCAGCAGCAGCAGCAGTAGGGGCAGCAGCAGCAGCAGTAGGGGCAGCAACAGCAGGGGCAGCAGCAGCAAGGGCAGCAGGGGCAGCAGCAGGGGCAGCAACAGTAGGGGCAGCAGCAGCAGGGGCAGCAGCGGCAGCAGCGGCGACGGCAGCAGCAGGGGCGGCAGCAGCGGCAGCAGCAGCAGAAGCAGCAGGGGCAGGGGCAGCAGCAGCAGGGACAGCACCAACAGGGGCAGCAGCAGCAGCGGCAGCAGAAGCGGCGGCAGCAGCGGCAGCAGCGGCGCCGGCAACAGCAGGGGCAGCAGCGGCAGCAGCGGCATCAGTGGCAGCAGCGGCGATAGTAGCAGGGGCAGTAGTCGCAGCAGGGGCGGCAGTGGCAGCAGGGGCAGCAGCAGCAGAAGGGGCAGTACGGGCAGCAGGGGGAGCAGGGGCAGCAGCAGCAGCAGTAGGGGCAGCAGCAGCAGCAGAAGGGGCAGCAGCAGCAGGGGCAGCAGCAGCAAGGGCAGCAGGGGCCGCAGGGGCAGCAGCAGCAGGGGTAGCAGGGGCAGCAGCAGCAGCAGCGGCAGCAGCGGCAGCAGGGGCAGAAGGGGCAGCGGCAGCAGCGGCAGCAGCGGCAGCTGTGGCGGCAGCAGCAGGAGCAGCAGCAGCAGGGGCAGCAGCAGCAGGGGCAGCAGCAGCAGGGGCAGCAACAATAGGGGCAGGAGCAGCAGGGGCAGCAGCAGTAGAAGGGGCAGCAGCAGCATGAGCAGCACTTGCAACAGTAGGGCGGCAGCAGCAGGGGCAGCAGCAGCAGGAGCAGCAAGGGCGGCATGGGCAGCAGTGGCAGCAGCTCTGGAACTTGCGGCAGCCGATCTGGAAATTGCGGCAGCATGAAGTTACGAGTACACAAGAGGTGTACGAGCAGAAGCTACAGATGAAAGACAGATCGTGTGTTGCATCTGTGCTAAGACACTGCCATGCAGCCATGGACAGTTGGGAATGCTGAAAAGACTGTCCAACAGGTGTGGTGCCATGTGAACAAGGCCTATGCCATCCATTTAAACAAAAACGTGGAAAGGTGCAGAACGACCCCGTTTAGTACACAAGGCAACGAAGCGCAAGGAGTGTACGGTTGAACCCCCGCAAGGAAAGCTCCCTAAAGGGCGTTTGGTGACAAAGTGGGTTGAAAGGCTCCTGTACTGCCACAAGGGAAGAAGCTGAAGGAAGAACTGAAGCAGCAGGATACCGTAAAGAACCAGGTCGTGTAGGCTTACTTGACTGGCTTCATCAAGTGGGTTGCATCATTCGCATGTGGTGTCTGTGCTGCCTCTCTGTGCTGCCGCAGTTTACACTGAGAATGTGGTGTACACTAGGGTGTTTTATGCCTTGCCACTTGGCCCCGACGACGATGAGGGCTGGTGACAGGCCATGCCAAATTGCATTGACTTGGCACTGAGCTGGCACCACTGCTGTTGCCACTGTGACTGCAACTGCAATTGCTCTTGCCACACACTGTTGCTGCACCCACACACATCGCACAGTGCAGAAGTGATAACTGGACAGCATGCTCACACACATTTTTCAGATGCCAAGGGATGCAAAGCGAACATCATGCAAGCATGCGAACATCATTCATACACACATTGCAAGTGGACTTGGACGTTTTGTTTGGCTGCATGCGGGCTACATATGTTGCCTGCTGGCCGTCCGATGTGGGACGGGCCCACTGCCCTAGTATGTTTTATATTCTGCAAACTACCATCTGTCAAAATTTCAGCCCGATCCGACAAGGTCGGTCAACACGCAGGGACGGACGCAGGGATTAATTTGTAGGAGTGAGGTGGCAGCGGTGGCTGATGGGGCCCTGAGGGAGCTGGAGCTCATGTGGGAGGCCAGCGCGCAGCAGGTGGCAGGCCAGGGGGCAGCGGGGGAGCGGGAACAGCAGGGCAGGGATGTGGAGGAGCGGCTCCCCGAGGAGGTGCAGGGCAGCCAACCGCCTCGCTGGCTTGACACCTCCGCCAGGGCGCACCCGCATCCCTCGCCGCAGGACAGGGCGGTTTAGCAGGCTGGGCGGCAGCTGGAGGTCCTGCAGCGGCGTGGGGGCAGGCAGCCAGTTGCTCAGCCCGCTTCCCGGGCCGACACCGTGGACCAGCTGGCTGTGGGTCTTCATGCGGGCCAGCCGTGTGCGAAGGTGTGGAAGGAGCTGCTAGACCCCACCCTCCGTCGGGAGCACGTCATCGTGGCCTGGCGGGTGCTTCAAGCCAGCCTCATGGTCGGGGCCTTGTAGGGTCACATCCTCAAGGGGGCGGCTGCCCCGGGCTCTCCCTCCTGCCGCTTCTGCCAGCCGGGGCACTTGGAGACCCTCACCCACGCCTTCCTGACCCGCCCCGCCGTGGTCCCAACCTGGGAGTGGGTGCTGGACGTGTACGGCCGCCTCACAGGCACCCGCCCCCCCTCAGGCGACGCCATGCTGCTCCTCAGTGGGCGCCCCACCCGCGGCTAGGGCCCCCCCTTCCAGCCCCCTGACAGCCTGCTGTGGCTGCGGCTGCGCGTTGCCTACCTGGGCGCAGTGTGGCGCCTCCGCAGCTCAGGAGCCGCTACAGCCCTGCAGCCACAACAGGTGGCGAGGCGGGTAGTGGAGGAGGTCATCTCCACCCTCACCACGGCCGTCAAGCGGGACTGGCATCGGGTGGGGAGGGACATCCGCGTGGGCCTCTGCGGCGCTGTGCCCTCCACCTGGTTCAAGGGAAAGGACCCGGAGCTGGACGCTGCCCACTTCGACCAGCTGTGGCCCGAGGCGTCGGGGGGCTGGTTTGCCAAGCAGCCCAGGAGGGAGCGGAGGGGAGGGCAGGAGGGGGCAGAGGGGAGGGTTGGGGCAGGAGGAGTGGAGGAGGAGAGGGCAGCAGGGAGGCCTAGGCATGGGGAGGGCAGGTCGCAGGGGGGGGGAGAGCTAGTGGTTCGCCTCTCCTTGCAGTGGCCCGTCCCCTTCCCCGTCGAGCCAGCCTGAGCTTCAGGGTTGCTGGTGGGGGCTTAGGGCGTTCGGTGGGTGGGGTGGGCTAGGCTTCGGGGGGATGTCTGGGTGTCAGGGTACCGGGGGCTTAGGTGGTCTTGGTTTGAGCGTCGGGGGTAGGGTTCTAGGTTTAAGATTGAGGGGCGGGGCTTAGGCTCGTGTGGGGGCTGGGGCTGGGGCTGGGGCTGGGGCTGGGGCTGGGGCTGGGGCTGGGGCTGGGGCTGGGGCTGGGGCTGCGGCTGGGGCTGGGGCTGGGGCTGGGGCTGGGGCTGGGGCTGGGGCTGGGGCTGGGGCTGGGGCTGGGGCTGGGGCTGGGGCTGGGGCTGGGGCTGGGGCTGGGGCTGGGGCTGGGGCTGGGGCTGGGGCTGGGGCTGGGGCTGGGGCTGGGGCTGGGGTTGGGGCTGGGGCTGGGGCTGGGGCCGGGGCTGGGGCTGGGGCTGGGGCTGGGGCTGGGGCTGGGGCTGGGGCTGGGGCTGGGGCTGGGGCTGGGGCTGGGGCCGTGCCTTCTCCGATGGTTTTGGATCGCCCACGCCTTCCCCGTCCCTTGCCCACTACCCTCTTCACAAACTTGCCCCTTGCCCCTTGCCCCTTGCCCACTACCCTCTTCCCCTTGCCCCTTGCCCACTACCCTCTTCACAAACTTGCCCCTTGCCCACTACCCTCTTCCCAGCCCAGCGCCGTGGGGGCCTTCGTGGCTCGGGCGCATGCGCCTTGCTCTGTCCCGCCCCGCTGCGCGCTATCCCACACACCCCTCTTCCCACCCCTCTGCCCTCTGGCCCTCTCAGCCCCCCTTGGGCCGCCCCTCCCCCCCTTGTTTATCTTCCCACTGTCCATCCCGGGCCTCGTGAGGAGTCTGTTGCCACTGGCTCCCTTGCCGGTATTCCCCCATCAGCCTCTCCGCGCTCCCTGGGGCACTTGGGGTTGCTGGGTAAAGCCCTCTTTGAGGGCGCGGTGCTGGCCTCCAAGGGCAAGCTTGCTGCCCGTAAGCTGAGAGATGCCACGGAGCCTGGTGCAGTTGCCCTTCTCCCAGCCCAGGAGCTTTGTCCCTCCACCGGCCTGGGCAGCCGGTTCGGCTCAGTGCGGGATGGGTCCGGTGAGCTGCAGGGTAGTCAGCCTCCCCGCTGGCTTGACACCGCCGCGAGGGCCCCTCCGCGCCCCTCCCCGGATGACAGGAGGGCTGTGCGGGAAGAGAGGCAGCGGGAGGCCCAGTGTAGGTCGAGGCGAGTCAGCTCGCAGCCAGCTACCCAGCCAGCCAGAGGGGGGCCTCGCCGGCGCCGGTTTGGCATCCCTTCTTCCGGTTCCATTTCTAAGGAGTGGGAGGCACAGCGTGCAGGGCACCAGCAAGAGGGCAGCAGGGCCCCGGGAGGGCAGGCCCAGGGTGGCTAAGCGGCAGCAGCCGGAGCAGGCAGGGCACGCTGGGGAAGAGGTCGAGCAGCTCGGTCCTCTGCCCCTGCGGCCCCCGCTGGCCATCTATTCGCGTGAGCCTCGGGTCCGCCTGCGCCGCCCGAGGGCCAAGTTGGCCTGCATTGAGGCCACTCCAGCCCCTATCCCCGGCCCACCCCCTTTGCCAGGTCCGCCTCCCCTTCCTAACCCACCCACCCTCCTCCACACACGCATAGCCCGCGCGGGGGCGCGCCAGGACTAGCCATGCAGCGCCCAGGTGTGGCCGCCAGCTTCATGGCAGTCACCCTCAACGTGCAGGGCCTTGCCCAGCCGCACAAACTGCAGGCCCTGCTTGACTGGGCCGCTGACAGCCCGGCGCAAGTGGTTTTCCCGTTGGCGGAGAGCGTGTGGCAGTGGGCAAAAGCCCACTCGGGGGCCAAGCCCGCCTGGCGGGGGCAGTGGTTTTACACTCCTGGCACCGGCAGCTCCCAAGGCTGCCCGGTATTGGTGAAGCCCTCCACCATCCTCCAAGGGTGCACCTAGGTGCAACTGCAGGCAGAGGGAGCCCAGGGGCGGGTGCTGCGGGTAGACGGGGAGCTCGCAGGCAGGCCAGTGTCCCTAGTGTGCGTGTACGCCCCGGCGCAGCAGGCAGAGCGGCCAGCGTTCTACGCAGAGTGCCTCCCCGCTTGCCTCCCGCCAGCCGCCGACCGCCGCCTCCTCCTCATGGGGGGCGACTTCAACTGCATCCTTACCCCAGTGGACAGAGTGGGCATCCCGCAGGGCTCGCAGCATGGGGACGCCTGGGTGGGCAGCCGGGGCCAGGGGGCGGAGCAGCTGCGGCAGCTGGTGGGTGAGCGGGGTCTGGTGGACCCGTGGCGCCATCTGCACCCCTCAAAGAGAGACCTCACCCACTTCAGCGAGCGTTGGCA
>JASKMD010000025.1:8336856-8376614 GCA_030144725.1 Haematococcus lacustris | reverse complement strand
GCAGGGCGGGGCAGGGCAGGGCAGGGAGGGGCAGCGCAAGGCTGGGAGGGGGTGGGGCAGGGCTGGGAGGGGGTGGGGCAGGGCTGGGCAGGGAGGGGAGAGGCAACGCAAGGCTGGGATGGGGTGGGGCAGGGCTGGGATGGGGTGGGGCAGGGCTGGGCAGGGAGGGGAGGGTCAACGCAAGGCTGGGAGGGGGTGGGGCAGGGATGGGAGGGGGTGGGGCAGGGCTGGGAGGGGAGGGGAGGGGAGGGGCAACGCAATGCTGGGAGGGGGTGGGGCAGGGCTGGGATGCGGCGGTCCTAGAGCTCCGGCTGGTCGTGGGTTGCACGTTGAGATGCACGCATGGGAGCAGGCAGACCAGGGCGGCTTCGCCTTCGCATAGGCTAGGCTGGCTGCGGGGCAGCACCGCTCGTGCTGAACTTTATGTTATGGCCTGCGCCCGCTCTCGGCGTGGGTTACCTGGCTGCATTGCGAGTTGAGGAGCGTTCAGCGTTGGGGTGGGGGCGGGCGCAGGGAGCCAGCGCTTTGGCTGCCCCGCAACGTGCTGTGAACGGCTAGTTGTGGCTGGGTGCGGCTGCGGCCTGGCGGAGCTGGCGGTTGGGGCTTCAAACTTTCTGACTTTTACTGATGTACCGAATCTGAGAATGGTCCGATTTTTAACCGTGTGTATTATCTGGTTGTGTTGCTCAGAAAGAAGCTGCTGAGAACTCGCCTGCCTTTGCATCGTTAAGGCTCCAGTATGCCACTAAGCTTATGGATACGGACGCCCAGGTCCTCGGAGAGCGTCTCATAGCTACGGACGATGCTTTGGCTTTGTGCGGTAGCGATAGAATGTGCGGGGACAAGGTTGAAGCTCAACCTTTCCCGTGTTGAGTGTGATGTGGCAGTTGCGACCAGCCGACTTCTGCAAAGTGCAGAGCGCTGCCAGCATAGTCAGTCTATGCCTTGCCCAGCTCAAATGCAAGACATTGCAGACAACCTGCTGATACATGTACTACGCAGTTTAACGCACCACATTTCGGAGCCGCTCTGGGCAGGGCGAGCCGAGTCCTCTTCACCAACTGGCCATGCTTTGGCGACCGCTCTGCTTATTCACCTCGCGAATCGCCCAGCTCTCATTCCAAACGGGATACAGCGCAGCATCCTAGACGGTGGGCTCAGCGTTGAAGAGCTCAGTGCGGCGGTTGCCAACGTGAGTGCTCGCACCGCAGGCGAAGGTCACCCCTAGCGAACACTCGCACTCATAAGATTTATGATTGGCGCAGGTTGGAGCTGAACGGCTGAACATCAGTATCCTCTTAGCGCTACTGCAACAGTGGTCCCTGCGGCACTCCCAGGCGCACCTTTCTGCGATGGCCGTCCGCTTCGCTCCGCTGCTGCTTCCCGAGGCTTGCTGCGGTAAGCCACGGCACTCTAGCGTTCGCTGCTTGCGCTCTGGAAGCGATGACGTGTGCGCGCTGCTTGCACTTCTAGGCGATGAGTGCGGAAGAGGCCCTGCTGCTGTCACCGCCCTTGTCGTCAATGCAATCGACATCCTCAGTGCGTCCCTGGGCGTAGCTTTGCCCAAGGCCATGAAGGCGGCTGCTGCAACGTGCAGCGCTGGACCCAACACAAGCCACGGCATTACAAACTCATTGAAAACAACTGATGCCGAGGCACCAGTGTTCAGATGTGTCAGCAGGGCCCAAGTGCTCAGCCCTGATCTATGCAGCAGTGCTTGCATGGCCGGGCCTGGCTGCGCTGTGCTGGGTCCTGCGCACAACGCACAAGAAGACTGCCTGCAGCCCAGCAGCTCTTCGCAGTGCCCAGTCGGAGACAACAGCTGCGCGGGAGATTCGAATCTTGATGCCCCAGGCTTCCAATGCGTCCTATCTCAGCTGCTAAACCAGACCGTCTCACCTCTGCTGTTCCAAGACGACGCAGAGCAGCTTGCAGAGCACAGCGTGTACCATGCTCAGCATTCGCCATGCGCCCTGGCAGCTGACCACAAGAGCAGTCCCGGCACCACAACAACAGCAACCACAAGCCTGGCGCCGCCCACCCTACCTCATGAATTGGCCAATGAAAAGGAAGAGGTGGTGTGCTTTGTGCATGTGGATACTGGCCCTGACCAGCGTCTCACGTGCAAGCAATCTGTTGTCGACGCCCTTCCAACAGCCTTGGCGCCTGCCCCAGCTCAGCATACCCTCAAGGCCACTGGTACAGAGATGGCAGGGCTGCTAGCCGCTTGGAACAGGGTAGGCATTCGCACCAAGGCACAGCCGCGGGCCGGTGCTGCCAGCAACCTCCTTAGCCGCTTGAGCCGCAGTTTCAGTGCCTTGTCTTCTTGAGCTGGTTTATTGATCAGCCATGTTAGCGGGCAATAGGATTAGAGCAAATAATCTGCCTAGCAAATCATCATTCACGCCCTTACCAGTCATCTCCATTCCACTAGGTGCCTCGCGTACAGCGGATGCATCTCTAGCCTTGTACACTGCAGCAATGACTATGGCAGCTGCAGAGTGATGTGCTCCTGCATGTTGGCATGCATGTTACTGGTAGGCATGAGCTCGGACTGCTGACCAGCTCTGTTGGCGGTGCATGATGAGCTCATGTTAGTCCAAGAGGGTGTGCAATGTCTGCATGGCCACCATCATCGTCATCTGTAAGTGGTGCACTACTTGTGCATGATGGCACCATGCTGTTGTCGTTGCCATGCCATGGTTTTGAGTTCAAACGTGACCTTCATGACTGATGTTATCGTGTCACTGCAGAAGGATTTGGTCATCTGTTGGCTTTGCTCGCGCTGTGGATGCAAGGGCATAATGCGCCTGCTGGTTTGTGATGCAGGAGTCTTGTTCTTGCAAGGTGTTTGCATGCAATGTAGGGTAGGCAGCCCTGAGAGACTTACGGAATGCATGTATCTGTGACCCGTCCATGCATTTCCTTCATCATTGTTCTGACACTTTGCTGTAGTCCTACCTTCACGCCATGCCATTAGGACACTGGCTGGGCAAGTTGTAAGCAGACGGCTAATGGCAAGCGCATGTCACCGTACAAGAGTCAACATGTGCTGACATTGGTGCCCAAGGTCCTGAACAGCACAAAACGCCCACAGCCATGTCCCAAATGTCAGGACGGACACCGCATCAATTGCATGGCTGCCTCTCAACAAGCAACGCACAAGCGACGCAATCAACACAAACAACCACCGGTTTTGCATGAATATGTTGCCATGTCCCCCATGCCTATCCTGGCCATGCGTTGACGGTTGTTGTTCAGATCCCTAAGATGGCCGCACACAGCACATGGCTTTTGATCCTGGCTCTTAACCGGCCTAACGCATGGGGCCGGTCGCAGTCCGGGAGTTGTGGCACCGCACCTCTGCGCTCAATACCCCCATCTGTAGATGAGTCCCAGCACGCCCATGCCCGGCGTTGAGTTTGTTTCCTGGGACGTCTGGCACGCATCACGTCGACGAACTTTGGATGTGGTGTGGCTCTCCGCCGTGGGCTCCGCCTTAGCGTGGCACGCGAGCGCCCTCGCCAGGTCTTGGGAACATGCCGCGTGCGTGGCGGCATTCGTCATGCTGCTCCTTGCGGGCTCCCGCACCCACCTTTACTGCAAAGTCAGGCCGCAGACCCTTGCCGCGATCCGCCTCGCGGCCGTGCTATTCGCGTACTTGTGCGGAACAAGCAAGGACGCAGCAGGCAGCGACCTGTGCTGGTCCACGGTGCCCGTGTCGCACTGGTGAGCAACACCCTAAGCAGCACTATACCTATTAACAACACAGCCTCTCACACAAGGGCCGTGCCTGAGAGGTGTCAACACACAGCGAAGCTGAGAACCCTGGTAGGGAAGGGAGTGCATCTCCACCTTGCAATGCAACCGAGGACGGCTGGGGCAGGGGCAGGATAGGATGCCTTGTGCTGCTGGCCCACTCCAAGGGATGCGGGCAACAGACTGGTTGCCATGCCCGCAGGTCTTTACCATTCCTTGTCCTAGCAGTGCAGGCTTCCTTTGGGCTGCAGGTGGGCCACCCTCCCTCACACTTCAAGGCAAAGGGTGTTATTCACCCTCGTTGCGTGCAGCCCCCCTGCTCAGCCACTGTAGGCTGTGTAGGACAGTGTAGTCTGTGCCCATGCATAGGCTCAAAACTTTCCCCCCTTCATCTTTGCAGCAACCCCAGCCCGCCTTACCCTGCACTGACTTTTCTATCCACCCTGTAGCTGTGGGCTGCAAGTGTTTGCACCCCCCGCTGCACCTTTGCTTGCATCCTGTGTGAGCACCCCAGGCAATAGCAATAGTGGCAGGTCACCAGCTCCATTGCAAGCCAGGCTGCACAGGACTCTCCCTTGAGGCTGTACCCCGTACACAGCTCACTTTTGTGTACCAGACCTTGCCAACATAGCAATCACTGTGTCGCCATGGCTTCTAGCAATGCAGACAGTGCTACATGCCAGCAGTGAGGAGCGTGATGCTGTGTGGCATGCGCATGGGCCATCTTCCACCGCTCCGTGCCATGCCATTGCTGTTGCTGTTGCCTGACGTGATCACAGCCGGCTAATGCTGGGCTGTTGCTGGGTGCAGCTGCCCTTGAGATGGCAAACCGCCCTGGGCTTGTTAGAAGTGTACCTGATACGGTCAGCTCCCCACATTGAGCATGGACCAGGGTGGTTGGATTTCTCGCTGGCATCCCTGGTTGGTGTGGGGAGGGAGGCCTGGTGCAAAGTGTGTTGTGACGGGAGTTGAACCCAGACGCTGCTCAACAGGGGCTTGTGCTATGCTTTGGTGCCCGCAATGTGTGTGTGCATGCATGCAACAGTCTCCTAGGGCAGAGGGAACCGCAGCAGGGAGTGGGCATGCGCATGGATGGCTGGATAGCAGGGGCGGTAGGGGCGGCAGGGGCGGCAGGGGCGATGTATTAGGAATAATTATCGTGGTTAATGTGTGACATTTGTGTTCAGCCACTTGTGTGTGCCCACAGCTACACAATGAGTTACATTCTGCATGCCCATGTCTCAGAGGATGGCACACCCTAGTGTATTTTGCATGCAACCTGCCATGCCTTCATGTGATGTTGCATGGTGCATGGGATGTCTTAGCTCTTCACACCTACGTCACCTTTGACATGGTGCCCACATTGTGTCTCTGTCCACTTATCAAGCAGCCATGAGCCCTGGACCACACAATGCTGAGTAGCCGTGCGCACGAGGTTCATGTGCCTTGTCCCATGGTGCTGCAGGCGTTTGGGCTCCCCACCTGGTGGGTGTACAGGTCGGAGCGCCAGAGTCGATTCCAGCACATTGTGGCGCGCTACAACAAGGAGTTTGGTACCGGGATCAAATCCCTATGACGACATAGCCTGCTGACACCACAATGGGGAGGTGGGAGGGTTGCTGGTGGTCGTCACCGGCCAATGAGCTATGGTGATGGTCACGATGAGCTCGAGGATTTGGATGGTCTGAAGCGAAAATCAAGAGAACAGGACGGAGACATGTCTGGCATTGCCGCATTGCGTTGGCTGGTGGTCAGTGATGACGGAGACAGGGTGTGCTCGTGTTCCTGCCACTGCTGGCTTTCACTGTGCCATAGAGGGGCATGGAGCCCTATCATGTGGCATGGAGCAGTGTGCTCTGCTGGTTTGGGCCCAACCCCCCTTCCCTATTTCACTGAAGAAGACCATCATCTGCTGGCGGTAGACCTAGAGCTCTCTACCAACAGTGTTACATCCCTGCTCCGTCCAAATAGTACCGTTGTCTAGGAGTCAGGCAAGGGTGCACAATCGGCTGTGAACGTCTGCACAACCCATTCACCAGTTGCTGTTCCTCGAACACACACTGGCACATGTCGTCCAATTGAGCCACTAATCTAATGTCTGCACCAAAAGAGGTTATTCCCCGCCTCATCTGCAGCTGGTGATGATGATGTCCTTACGCCGCTTAAGCCATCTGCCATCAGGCTACTTGACCTCACTTCCAAGTGAGACTACACAATGCCACGCCCTGTTTCCATGGTAGGGACTTGCCCTGCTTTGCCGCACCCATCACCCTCAACAGCAGCACCACCACTAGGTATCACTGAAGCACCCGCACCCCTGTCCTGGCCTGAGTGGCAGTCACATGCCACAGCACCCACCTCCAACCCCAGTGGCCCGCTCGCTCCCTGCTCCTCGAGCCCTGTTGACCTTGCCACCTAGCCACACCTCTAGCCCAGTTCTTTTCTCAGTCTTTTACCTTTTGAGGTTGGCTTGTATCCACCTCAGCCCTGCCTCCTTTGTGTAACAACTACAATCTAGGAGTTGCCACAGGCCTGCTGACCTTACGGCATGGCCTCTACAGGGCTCCTCCTCCTGCTCCTCCTGCCGCCCTGCTCCTCCTGCTCCTCCTGCCGCCCTGCTCCTCCTGCTCCCACTCCCTCTCCTGCACCTTCTGCCCGACCCGCTCCTCCTCCTCTCCCTACTCCTGCATCTCCTCTAGAGCATACCGCACCTCCTCCAAGGCATCGTTGATGTCAGCAACGCACCTGCAGCCAGGGCCAGCGCCTGCCCCTTCACACCACACTCATCTCACCACAGCAGCAGCAGGAGGAGCAATGGCAGCAGCGGCAGGAGCAGGAGCAGGGGTGGCGGCAGCAGTGGCAGCAGCATTCCCTGCCCCCCCAGCAGCCCGCCTGGTCACCTGTCCAGCAGGAGCAGCGCCTCCTGCACCGCAGCCGTGTACTCCGCTTCACTGGGCTCCTCCTCCTCCTGACCCCCAGCCCCCTCTCGCGCACCGCAGCCGCAGCATCCGTGCCCCTGGCCTTTGCTGAGCAGCAGGCTGTCTGGCTGCAGCCCAGCAGCTGAGGGGCCAGGGGCATGGCCAGGTTCCAAGGGGCCACCGTGGCCCCCACCCAGCCCTGCACCTCCCTCCGCGTGCCCATGCTGCCAGCTGAAGGTGCTGAAGGCGGCGGCGGTGCGTAGGGATTGCAGGCTGAGGGTGAGGCGCAGCTTCTCACGCTCACTGTCCTGCAGCCAGGCGCCACACACAGTGCGGGCCACACTGAGCTCACACACAGGGAGTAAGGTGAGGGGCCCCCAGCCGGGCCCTCCACCTCCTGCTGCACCTACACACAGGCAGGCAGCCAGCCTGCACGCTGAACCCCAGAGGCGGGTAGTCTAGCGGGGCACTGCTCCACTGCCACGCTGTGCTGGCCCTGGCTATGGGCTGCCTATTCATCAAGTCCCACAACCCTGAACTAGTAATGCAGCTGCGATCAAGCTAAAACTCAGTAAAGGGCGTCTCATCCATGTCGTATAGATCGCGCTGGTGCCCTTCCGCCCCGTGTCGTCGTTTGTGAGCCTGAGCCTGGCCTGAGCTGAGGTGCTGATGTTGGGCAAAGTGGCAGAGCACAGCATGCAAGGCAGGCCCATCTAGCCTCACCCACTGGCGCCTGAGCTGTAGGTCCGCTGAGCTGGTACCCCACCCCTAGCAACCCACCTACCAGCTTACACGACAACCTCACCTTGCCCACCTACACCAGACTGACCCATGGCCTGACAGCAAACACTAGCAGGATCACTAACCCCTACCCCCCTTACACTTACCCCTGCATTCGACCTGCCCCTCTCCTCTATCGTACCCCATCTGCCGGACTGTTTCTCGAGCTAGCTCACCCCAGCTGGCCGACCCCATCTGCCGGACTGTTTCTCGAGCTAGCTCACCCCAGCTGGCCGACCCCATCTGCCGGACTGTTTCTCGAGCTAGCTCACCCCAGCTGGCCGACCCCATCTGCCGGACTGTTTCTCGAGCTAGCTCACCCCAGCTGGCCGACCCCATCTGCCGGACTGTTTCTCGAGCTAGCTCACCCCAGCTGGCCGACCCCATCTGCCGGACTGTTTCTCGAGCTAGCTCACCCCAGCTGGCCGACCCCATCTGCCGGACTGTTTCTCGAGCTAGCTCACCCCAGCTGGCCGACCCCATCTGCCGGACTGTTTCTCGAGCTAGCTCACCCCAGCTGGCCGACCCCATCTGCCGGACTGTTTCTCGAGCTAGCTCACCCCAGCTGGCCGACCCCATCTGCCGGACTGTTTCTCGAGCAAGCTCACCCCAGCTGACCGACCCCATCTGCCGGACTGTTTCTCGAGCTAGCTCACCCCAGCTGGCCGACCCCATCTGCCGGACTGTTTCTCGAGCTAGCTCACCCCAGCTGGCCGACCCCATCTGCCGGACTGTTTCTCGAGCTAGCTCACCCCAGCTGGCCGACCCCATCTGCCGGACTGTTTCTCGAGCAAGCTCACCCCAGCTGACCGACCCCATCTGCCGGACTGTTTCTCGAGCTAGCTCACCCCAGCTGGCCGACCCCATCTGCCGGACTGTTTCTCGAGCTAGCTCACCCCAGCTGGCCGACCCCATCTGCCGGACTGTTTCTCGAGCTAGCTCACCCCAGCTGGCCGACCCCATCTGCCGGACTGTTTCTCGAGCTAGCTCACCCCAGCTGGCCGACCCCATCTGCCGGACTGTTTCTCGAGCAAGCTCACCCCAGCTGACCGACCCCATCTGCCGGACTGTTTCTCGAGCTAGCTCACCCCAGCTGGCCGACCCCATCTGCCGGACTGTTTCTCGAGCTAGCTCACCCCAGCTGGCCGACCCCATCTGCCGGACTGTTTCTCGAGCTAGCTCACCCCAGCTGGCCGACCCCATCTGCCGGACTGTTTCTCGAGCAAGCTCACCCCAGCCGACCGACCCCATCTGCCGGACTGTTTCTCGAGCTAGCTCACCCCAGCTGGCCGACCCCATCTGCCGGACTGTTTCTCGAGCTAGCTCACCCCAGCTGGCCGACCGCATCTGCCAGACTGTTTCTCGAGCTAGCTCACCCCAGCTGGCCGACCCCATCTGCCCACACTGCCCACACTGACGCCCTCCCCTCACCGCCCCCTCCCAGCCTTCGCTGGGGCTCTGGCTGCCGCTGCATCACCACAAGCTAATGCGGTCTATCCACCCTGCCGCACATTCAACCCCCAGCTCCAACCCCCACAACCATTGTGCATGGCTCGACAGCTACATCGCCTGCAGTTCATCAGAATGCTATGCTGGCCACCCTCCCCTTGGCAAACAGTAGCCGTAGCAGCTTGTACATGGCGAGCCCATCAGGCTGCCCCTGCACAGCACCAGGCCATGCTGGTCGTCCACCCTGCCCGCCTTGCCCACCCCAGCCCCCTCACCTACACCCTGCCCCCCCTGATACCTAGCCAACCTAGCAAACCTAGCCAGCATCCCCCACCCCAGCCCCCTCACCTGCACCCTCACCTGCCTGCCTCACCTGCACCCTGCCCGCCTTTCCCACCCCAGCCCCCTCACCTGCACCCTGCGCAGCAGGCCAGCCAGGTCCGGCCTGCCGGCGCCCCCCTCCCCCTGGTCCGCCCTCAGCTCAGCCTCCACGCCCCGCACCGCCTGGCTGACCTCCTGGAAGCTGGCCGTGGTGGCGGCCAGCAGGGCGCGGAACAGGCCCCCCTCCTGCCGCGACTCACAGTACCGCCTGTGGCCCATGTGCCAGCGCGCGTACAGCTGCGCCCGCTGCTGCTGCAGGGCCAGGAACTGGTGGAGCAGCAGGGATGGGCTGGGGAGGGGGGCAGGGGCTGGGCTGGGGGATGCCAGTGGGGTGGGGAGGGGAAGGGGAGGAGGGGGCTGGCTGGGCGCGGAGGGGGCAGCCAAACCCTCCTGACTGGTTGAACACATGAGGTGTCAGGATTTGAACCAGGGTGGGGCCCTGAGGTAGGCAGGCAGTTGCTGCTGTAGTGTGCGCCTGTGGTGGAGCCGACTGAGTGCCCTGGTGTACTGCTTGCCTGCATGCCAGCAACAAGCATGACATCATAGGGGGGCGGCCAGACACGTGGCGAGGACTGGCCAGGCAGGTGGCAGCGTCCAGTGATCAGCAAGCTGTCTGCCTTCGCTCCCCCAGCCTCCTCCTCAAGCCTCCCTCCTAACCCTCCCTCCTCAGGCCACACTGTCAGACTGCTAGCTGCCAGTGACCGCTCCCTGCCAGTGGCCTCAATGGCTACAAGACGGCAGTGCTATCACCACTGTACATACTCCAGTGCTCAGCTGCCATGACTCCGCGGGAATCAACAGGCAACTGCCACATGGAGAAGGTGTACACAAGGAATGCTGATTACTTGCACAGACAGCCTGGCTAATCACGACTGCCAGCATCAGCACGGCAGCACCCTGACCTGCTTTGCTTTGTCCGCTTTAGATCTTCCTCTCCACTGGAGGCTGGAAGGTGATGGCCAGCTTATGCTTGCGCAACTCCTGGGAGGTATCAGGAGGGGCAGCTGCACCACCGTTGCACCCATGCAGCTGGTGCTATGCTACTGCTGATGCTCGACGCCGGCTGCACCTCTCTGATGGTGTCTACAGCCTTCGGCTGCACGAGGAGCGTGAAGTCGTCCAGGGCCTTGTCCTGGATGATGAATCGCTCGCTGGGGGGCTTCTGCTCGTCTAAGTGTTGTATCAACACTTTGGTAGGGATGTCGCTGCAGTCGGATAGGCCATCGCGCGCATGTGGCCTGTGGTAATGCACCCCATGTGTAAACAAGCACCTACCACCGCAGCAGCACTCCCTTCGTCGCAGTCACCATCTACAGCAAGATTGTGAAAGCGCGACCCCCCGGGTTCAGTCATTGTTTCCCACACACTGTTTGCTGAGTTTGTGTACAAGGAGCTGTGTGTGTAGCTGTACTACTGCCACTGCAACGTCGCAGGCTGCACAATACCATGCGGAAGGTACATGGCTATGCCAGCTCATCAACCACGCATCTGTAAGCGTCCCTTGGCTACAGTGGACATACACAGCAAGTCGATTGATTGATTGGTCGATTGATTGATTGCTGCATTGTTGCAATCTGCCGTTACAGCTACCCTTCAAACGTCACACTCCTTCGGCCAATGACACACGCCCCCGTACCCATTCAAAGTGGCCCCAATGCTACGCACAGGCTTCGTTCGTCATGGCCTGGTTGTATGGCGGGCGCTGTGGATTTGTGCGCTGGTCTTGGCCGTGTCCCGCTGTGCCTCGGCCGTGAGTGAGGCATCGTAGGCTGACCTGCGCTTTCATGCATCACAGTGATGCTGTCCCTTGCTTCCTGTAGCAAGACGAAGCCTCCACATACAGTTGCGAAAACCTTGAGGCAGTGCCAGCTGCTGAGCGCTGCAGTTTCATAAAGGCAGAGTGCCCTCCTGGTGCGCCAGGCATCGTGCATCAGCCATGGCTGCAAGTCAGCAACGGCAGTGGGGTCTTACACCTGACATGTGCTCCAGCCTCCTGCCCTTCCAGACAGTCGCATCCCTTACAACGCATGGTACTACTGCGCGGTATCCCCGCATGGTGTGTTTGTCAAGTCTTTGTTTGTGGTAAGCACAGGATGCATGGTGTGTGTGATTAGCACGGTAAAGCACACTGATGGCGACACAGCAGCTGGGAGTGTCCAGAGCTTTTGCAGAGGTTTTGCAGATGCCATTTCATACCCAGGCGCAGCAGAACAGCAGCAGGGCAGCCCACAGCCTGGATGGTGTCAGCACCCGCAGCCCCTTCCCAAGCTTTGCTGGTTTCTTCTCCAATGTGGAGGGCCAGGGGCTGGCAGAGGAGAGATGCAGGGCAAGGACAGGCACAGGGAAGAGTGAAGGGCATGGGCAGTGCCGAGGGCAGGGGCAGGGGTGTTCCCACTCCTCCTTTCCCTGCCCCTCCTCCCCTCCCTGCCCTGCAGTTGGCGCTGCTGCTGGTGCTGCCGCTGCTGTTCTGCCTCCTGGGTGACACGGCAGACATGTACTTCAGCCCCACTATGGCCCTCATATCCCAGACCATACCCAAGATGCGGCCACGCTTTGCTGGCGGTGAGCACCCAGCCCCTGGCATGGAAAACCTAATCTGACCAGCCAGTGTGCCGGCTGCGTGCTCCCAACCCGGCCCTACCAGCCTGCACCCCACCCTCCACCAGGTTACCAGCCTGCACCCCACCCTCCACCAGGTTACCAGCCTGGAGCCCACCCTCCACCAGGCTAGGCAGGTCCAGGCACTGGGGAAGTGGGCGCCCCAGGTGGCCACTGTGCCAGGAGCCCTTGGGGTTATCTGTCACAGGTCACATTTTTTAAAATTAGGTATTAGTATCCCCTTTGGTGGATCGGTGGGTTAAGTAGCAGATTGGTGATGAGCACAGCCTAGCACGACCCCTGCGCAAGGATGACGTGCACGAGCCGAGGAATGGTGCTGGTGGTCCTGGCCTTCAGTGCAGGCAACCAGCCTGAAAGCTTGCCACCCAGCCTGAGAGGAGCCGTGACCGGCAAGGGCGACTGCAAGGGTGGAAAAGAGCAGCGCTGCACAACACCCGCCTTGAGCGCTGTGCCTGCCCCTGTTACACTCATTTGCGTTGACCTCTAGTATGCTATACAGCGCCCCATGACATATACTGAATACTGGGCGCTGCATCCGTTGCACAACATGGCAGCAGCAGGATGGCGGGTGAGTCTGCCGTAGGTCGAGTAGGTAGTCTATACTAGGTGGAGTGAGGTAGGTGCTGCAGCGACAGCAGGGGCCATGGGGAGGCCTTCTGACACTGAAGGGTGGGAGAGGGGCACTGCCTGCTGCCTGGCACTGTACTTGGTTCCTCAAGCGCAGTCTAGGTCCTCCTCCCGCCCCAGGCTGCAGGCTGCTGGCTGGGCCTCAGGGTCAGGGCTGCAGGTGAGGGGGAGGCGGTTGGGGTTAGGGTTGGGGTTAGGGTTAGGGTTAGGGTTAGGGTTAGGGTTAGGGTTAGGGTTAGGGTTAGGGTTAGGGTTAGGGTTAGGGTTAGGGTTAGGGTTAGGGGAGGCGGCAGCTGCGGCAGTCATGCTCTGGGCCGCCCCTACTGCTGCCCTGCAGTCACCTTTGTGGCCATGGGCAATGGCGCGCCAGACCTCTCCGCTAACATCAGCGCCATACGCAATGGTCAGGTGGGAGTGTAGGGGAAGCAGGTGAATGGGCAGGGTTGGAAGGGGCAGGCCAACCGGCTACTTACAGCAGCTGGGCGGGGCAGGGCTGGGGTGGCAGCAGAGGGCAGGTGGGGCGTACGGCCCAGCTGGGCTGCTGACAGGCAGCATGTGTGCCACTGGTGGGGGGCAGGAGCAGGGGCACCAAGCAAGGGTGGTGGAGGCGTTGTTGGGGAAAGGTTTGCCCACCCCTCCCACCCCTCCCCCCTCCCACCCCTTTCACCTCTCTTTCCACCCCCTCCCCCTCCCCCTCCACCACCCTGCCGTCCCCTCTCTGACCTCCTGACCCGACCCGACACCGCCATGCTTGCGCCCTGACTGCAGATCCAGCTGAGCGCGGGGGCCTTTACCGGGGCTGCCATGTTCGTGCAATGCATCGTGGCTTCCGAGGTGATGCCCAGGGGGTGGGGCAGGGGGCCTGGGAGTGCTTGCCCTGCCCCTGCTCACCACCCGCCCCTCCGTCACACCGTCACACCCCCATGCTCCATGAGCTATGCTAGGGCCTGCTGTCCTTTTGCCCACCCCTGGCCCCGCCTCGGTCCAGGTGACCGGCACCTTCAGCCCTGGTAGGGACTGCCAGAGCTGTCTGGCTGCTGGCGCGCCCACAACGCTCCCATGGGTGCTCGCTGCTGCTGCTGCTGCTGCTGCTGCTGCTGCTGCTGCTGCTGCTGCTGCTGCCTGGCCCCTGTGGCCCCAATACAGCCCCAGTAATCGCAAGCCTTAGTCACACGCACCCTGAGGAGGCAGGAGTGGGCCGCCCCGTACCGGCTCACCCACCAACTGCAACCGAGTGTCTGCCTTGCTTGCCGATAGACCCCCTGACCCCCCTCCGTTCCCTGCCAGCCCTGCCATACCAACCGCCACGCATTGCAGCTGCTTGGGCTCAGTTTGCGCCTGCTGCCTGGCCCCCCCTGGCCCCCCTTGCCCCAGCCAGGAGTCAGGGGTGAGCCGCCCTCTACCAGCAGACCCACCCGCTCTTAGCTCACTCCCCGGCCTCTTGGCCCCCCCTTGTTGCCTGTTCACACCGCAGCGCCATGCCCCTGCTGTGCTGGCCCTGGCTCCACAGGTCATCCGCATCAGCGGTGGGGTGCGCTGCCAGGGTGCCACCCTCAGGGACCTGGTCAGCTACACCGCCTGCATCTCTGCTGTCGCCCTCGCTTTCCACTCCGGCCATGTGGGTGCAGGCAGCGGCTGCAGCCCACACTCACCTCGTCTCCTCCACCTGAGCACAGCCAGCAGCATTTGCACACACACACCATCACCCTCCTCAGTCAGCACACCTTGCCTGACCCCATGTTCCCTTGCCGCGCCCACCCCACGACTCCTCTGCTGTTCCACCCCCTGGGGGGCTTCCCTCGCCCCTGCTACCGCCAGTGCCCTGCTCCTGGTGTGGCCTGCTACTGCTACCTGGCTGCTGCTGCAGGTGACCCGTTGGTTTGTGGCAGGCACCGCCCTGGCCTATGCAGCCTACGCCACATGGGTCTTCCTGGGCGATGAGTGGCACTCTCGCGGCCGCCCTGCCCTGCAGCCAGCCCTGCACTGGATGGACCTGCGCTCGCTGCTGCGCAGGCGGTGAGCCCCTGCCCCTGCCCCTGCCCCTGCCCCTGCCCCTGCCCCTGCCCCTGCCCCTGCCCCTGCCCCTGCCCCTGCCCCTGCCCCTGCCCCTGCCCCTGCCCCTGCCCCTGCCCCTGCCCCTGCCCCTGCCCCTGCCCCTGCCCCTGCCCCTGCCCCTGCCCCTGCCCCTGCCCCTGCCCCTGCCCCTGCCCCTGCCCCTGCCCCTGCCCCTGCCCCTGCCCCTGCCCCTGCCCCTGCCCCTGCCCCTGCCCCTGCCCCTGCCCCTGCCCCTGCCCCTGCCCCTGCCCCTGCCCCTGCCCCTGCCCCTGCCCCTGCCCCTGCCCCTGCCCCTGCCCCTGCCCCTGCCCCTGCCCCTGCCCCTGCCCCTGCCCCTGCCCCTGCCCCCGCCCTCCTGTATGACCATTGCCTTACCCTACCCCCTCTCCCTGCCCCTACCCTACCCTTGTTCCAGCTGCTCCCCCTTTCTCACCCTCACCCTACACCTGACTTACCGTAGCCCCACCTAATCCCCCTCCCTTGCCCCTACCCCTGCCCCCACCATATCCTTGCCCCTGCCCCATCTTTCTTCTCACATGCGTTTCTCCCTGTGTTTGTTTTGAGCCCTGTCCTGCAGTGCAGCGCCCCAGCCTGCCCCCTCAGGGATAGAGGCGGAGTACACAGCCACCCTGCTCCCCTGGGCCGAGGTGGACGAGTCCGAGTTCGACCCTGAACTCCCACAACCACCCAGCAGCCGCATAGAGCAGGGCGGTGAGAGCAGCAGGGCAGGCGGCAGGGCATCCTGGGAGCAGCAGCCAGCAGGCGGACCCCCGGCGAGGGGGTCTAGGGAGGTGCCCCTGGGCCCAGGCAACAGCGGCCAGGGGCGGCTACTGGGAGCAAGAAGCTATCAGGAGGCAGTTTGGGCTGACCTGGCCTTTGACCCACCGGACGTCATCCGCCAGCAGCTGACCAGAGGGGGGTCAGCTGGGCAGTCGGCTGGTGGGGCGGGCTATGCTGCGCCCAGGCTGGTGTCCAGCAGCAGTGCACAGCAGCCTGCAGGGAGTGAGGGGCGGGCGGGCGATGGGGTGCAGAGGGTGGTGGCACTGGGGCCTGTGCTGCCCCGCCTGGTCACACCCTTCTCTGGTGCGGCTGAGCCACAAGGCCTGGGGCAGCAGCCAGCCGGGCATGACAGGGAGGGCAGGCAGGAAGACGTCGAGGCAGCAGCAGCAGCAGCAGCAGGGGCGGCTGATGGTCAGGGGAGCATGGCGAGCAGATCACAGACTGGGCCAGGCAAGGGTGGTGCGACATCTCCTCCCCTGCTGCTGGAAGCGAGTGAGGGTGAGCATCAGCCCCTCCTGGCTGGTCCGCCGTCAGCTGTGAGGCGCTGGAGGGAGTGGTATACAACTGTGTTGCTGAAGGTAAGTGATAAGGGGGCTGGTGGGTGGAGGGAGGCAAGGCCAGGGTTGGCCACTGCTGTCAGCGCCACACACCGCCAGTGCCTTTCGCCCTCCCTCCCTCCCTCCCTCCCTCCCTCCCTCCCTCCCTCCCTCCCTCCCTCCCTCCCTCCCTCCCTCCCTCCCTCCCTCCCTCCCTCCCTCCCTCCCTCCCTCCCTCCCTCCCTCCCTCCCTCCCTCCCTCCCTCCCTCCCTCCCTCCCTCCCTCCCTCCCTCCCTCCCTCCCTCCCTCCCTCCCTCCCTCCCTCCCTCCCTCCCTCCCTCCCTCCCTCCCTCCCTCCCTCCCTCCCTCCCTCCCTCCCTCCCTCCCTCCCTCCCTCCCTCCCTCCCTCCCTCCCTCCCTCCCTCCCTCCCTCCCTCCCGCCCGCCCGCCCGCCCGCCCGCCCGCCCGCCCGCCCGCCCGCCCCGCCCGCCCGCCCGCCCGCCCGCCCGCCCGCCCGCCCGCCCGCCCGCCCGCCCGCCCGCCCGCCCGCCCGCCCGCCCGCCCGCCCGCCCGCCCGCCCGCCCGCCCCGCCCGCCCGCCCGCCCGCCCGCCCGCCCGCCCGCCCGCCCGCCCGCCCGCCCGCCCGCCCGCCCGCCCGCCCGCCCGCCCGCCCGCCCGCCCGCCCGCCCGCCCGCCCGCCCGCCCGCCCGCCCGCCCGCCCGCCCGCCCGCCCGCCCGCCCGCCCGCCCGCCCGCCCGCCCGCCCGCCCGCCCGCCCGCCCGCCCGCCCGCCCGCCCGCCCCGCCCGCCCGCCCGCCCGCCCGCCCGCCCGCCCGCCCGCCCGCCCGCCCGCCCGCCCGCCCGCCCGCCCGCCCGCCCGCCCGCCCGCCCGCCCGCCCGCCCGCCCGCCCGCCCGCCCGCCCGCCCGCCCGCCCGCCCCGCCCGCCCGCCCGCCCGCCCGCCCGCCCGCCCGCCCGCCCGCCCGCCCGCCCGCCCGCCCCGCCCGCCCGCCCGCCCGCCCGCCCGCCCGCCCGCCCGCCGCCCGCCCGCCCGCTCGCTCGCTCGCTCGCTCGCTCGCCCGCCCTATGACCTATGAACCGCCCCAGCGCTGCTTATGGCACCACATCGCTGCTGGTGTCAGTAGTTTCTTTGTTTAGTTCAGCTTATTGCCCCTGACACCGACCTGTCACATTTCTCAGTCCACAGGAGCACAAGCTGCCATGCCACAAGTACACATACACACACCCACCTTCCCCACAACGCCTTGCCCTGCCCTCTTACTGCATAATGACCAGGAGTTGAGTATTGGGCGCAGCAGCGAATGGAAGGAGCTGCCTAGCTGGCAGCAAGCTGCTCGCTTCATCTCCTTCCAGCTGCTGTTGCCAGTGTATGCTCTGCTGCGGTTCACTATTCCCCTTGTTGACCCAGAGACCTATAGCCCGGTTTGGTCCCTGGCCACAATGACTGGCAGGTGGGTCACACTGAAGTGCAAGTAGGTCACTCTGCGGTGCAGGCGGGTCACTGAGGTGCAGGTAGGTCACTCTGTGGGGTGTCATCGTGGATGGTGGTGACAGCTGGTCGTACTATGGGGTGTTCTGCCCTCACCCTCCTGCCCTCACCCTCCTCCCCTCATCCTCCTGACCTAAAACTCCTGCCCATACCCTCCTGCCCTCACCCTCCTGCCCATATACCTGACAGAACGCTGACTGTGCAGTTCCACCGTGCCCACCCCTCACCTCCCACCCCCTTGCCTCCCCACTGCTGCAGTCCCTTGGCTGTGCTTGCCTACTTTGGCGTGTGGAGTCGAGAGGCCGTGTCGGGCAGCATCGTAGTGGGGTTGGTCTTGTCATTGCTGTTTCAGTTGCTCACCCGGAATGAGGAGCAGCTGCCGCCCCTGGACTTTGGGACCGGGTGAGGTGCAGTCAGCAGCATCACTGCACGGCCTGGGCCTGTTGGCCGCTGCATCACACATTCTCACACTCCTGGGAACAGTCATGGTGGGGTCGAGTAGGCTTGGGTAGGGAGGTGACGAGCGTGAGTGGGAGGAAGACGGTTGGCCAAGGAGGTTTGGGCGCGGAGAAGGGGAGGGGGTGAGGTGGAGAGTGGCTGTTGTATGCTTGTGAGAGGGGAGGGGAGGGGAGGAGGGGAAGAGGGCCAAGTTGTGCAAGAGGTAGTTGAGTGGCTCTGCTATCCCTGTACAGCCGTAGCAGCCAAGCAGCTTGCATACCAATGTATCAGCAAACTCGGTCTTTGTCCTGCTAAAAACCTGAGTGCCCCAGCTGCTTGCTTACACAGTCAGTTGCTTGATCCCGGCCACTTCTTTGCCAAAACCGGCATACCTGTGTGCCTGGCCGCCTGCACTGTTTGCAGCTTTGCATTTGGCCCTGCAGTACTGTCCCTGATGGGCTTCTTCATGGGGGTGCTATGGATTGACTGTCTCGCCTCAGAGGTGAGCCAGGCTGGCTCAGGCCCCAGCATAGCACAGCCACGCCTGAGACTTGACCAGGCCAGCCTAGTCTGTCACCTTGGACCACCCTTGACAGCCCAGCCTATAACCACCTTTAGCAGTCCAGCCCAGCCCCAACTGGCCTGGTCCTCGATGCTCATATTGCTACTTAAACCAGGCCTACATCAGCCTTATATGACAGTGGACTCATCACATATCACAACATGGCTCATGCCGTGAGTGATGTCAAGAACCTGCATCCAGCTGCATCGCACCCCAACAGCCGCTGTTTCAGCAATCATCTCAATGCTCACTCCTGACATGGCCAGTGGCTGTGACATTTGAAGCACTGAAGGCTGCTGGTGAGGAAGGGAGTGCAAAAGTCATACAAGCCGGTACTGGGCAGGTTACCTTGACTGTGGGTGCTGGCTATTGATGAGCCCGACTGCATAATTCCTTCCAGGCTGCTACGCTGTGTACACTGCATTCCATTCCAATCTGACTCATTGTTTCATGCCAATGCTGCACCGCTTGGCGGGAACAGGTATTTGACATCAACACACTGTCTATGCCTGGCATGGCACAGTGTGATGTGTGATGTGTGATGTGAAGCATGCCTGCTGCCTGCTGCACTGAGGGTGAAGGGGTGAGGTGTGTTGCCGCTGCAGGTGGTAGGCATCGTATCTCTGCTGTCGAACCTTGCAGCCCTGCCGCCATCGTTTGTGGGCCTCACGCTTCTGGCTTGGGGCAACAGTCTAGGAGACACGTTTGGCAACTGCGCCATGGCGCGGGTAAGCCCTTGGTATGAAGTTCCTGGGCTGGACCACGCAGCCCTCAGGTTGGCCAGGCGCAGCAAAGCACTTGTACTACTTAGGCATGCCTGCATACTATGATACAACACGTCCAACATGTGTGACAACAACCGAGTTCATGAAGGTTTCTTTTTTCACAGTTCCGGGTTGCAATCATGCTGCATGTCAAGCTGTGGTGGACGAGCAGCTTTGTGTATCAAGGCTGGATGGTGGATAGCTGGAATTGCTGCTGTGTGTGTGTACCCATCCCATGGGCCTGCCCTCCCATGTTCCTCCGTCCCAAATGTGCATGCATGGCTGCTGCTGTGGTGGCGGCGGACCCTCAATGACCCTAAACCCTCTGACCAAAGCTTTTGATGCTTGCAGCGCGGCCTGTCATCCACTGCGTTGACGGCGTGCTTCGCTGGGCCCCTGTTCAACATGCTGCTGTCGCTGGCGCTGGGTTTCTCCGCTCACTTCGCCAAGGAGGGCGTCTCCAGGTGGGTCCCACCTGACCTTTGCACAAAGTCTCAACTCCTTGGAGGGCGAGGGCAGCCAAGCAGCTTGACCTAAGCCTAGCCTGATTGCGGACTTGAGCAGTGTGATACGATGACAGTGCCTCAACCCACTCAGGCCCAACCCCAGCCCCAGCAGGCGCCTTGAGTTGAGCAAGAAGTCAGCAGGGCCGTGGCAGGACATAGCAGGCAGCCCACCAGGAGATAGCAGGCAGCCGACCAGGAGAGAGCAGGCAGCCCACCGGACCAGCCACATGGCAGGAAACCCGTGGCAGGACAGAGCATGCCTCCAGGCAAAATGCAAAATAGAGCCAGCTGCAGGTTCTGTTTGGGCAAAGTAAGTGCGACAGCGGTCAGCACCACCGTGTTATTCATGGCCTTGGTCATCGTGGGTGTGACGCCCTCACTGGATGCTGAGCTACCCCTGCCTGCTGCATGCAGGGCTGCTGTGGTGCTCACCCCTGATCTCATCTTGGGCTGTGTGTGCCTAGTGGGCTACAACCTAGTGGTGGCTGCTGTGGGGCTGCTGAACAAGAACATGCTGCCAAAGCGGTGAGGCGGGCGTTGCATGGGGCATGCAGTGCATGCAGCTTCACACTTTTTAGTGCAATCACCAGGGTTCCAACCAGCTGTCAGTACCTCGAACATCACATCGCTGGCAGTTGGTTTGGTGTCCACAGCGGCGTACAGGAATACAAGGCGGACGTGAGCAGGGTTTGTAGCCAAGCCATGTGGTGTGGGTGGTGATGCGGGTATTCATAGCATGCCCAGCTATCATGCCTTGCGGCAAACACACTACAGTCACCCGTCAAAGTGATGAACCAAGGTTTTGGATAACAGGGCTGGGGCTGCCTACAGGACCATGCTCCCTTGTTTACTGCGACCATGGTGGCCCTGATTAGGATGCGGCAGGAGAGCTAAGCCTGGCAAGTGTGGGGTGTGCGCAACGAGGCATGTCAAGGGGTCTGGCTGCTAAGTAATAAACACACAAACAGAGACACCCAACATTGGGAGCGGCAGCAGTGGCAGCAGTGGCAGCAGTGGCAGCAGCAGCAGCAGCAGCAGTGGCAGCAGTAGTGGCAGCAGTGGCAGCAGTCGCAGCAGCAGCAGCAGCAGCAGCTGACATTGGGCACCTGGCTCTACCCTGCAGGTTCTACTTGTTTGCTCGCTCCTGGTACGCCCTGTACCTGGCTGCAGCCGCTTACATGGGCTTGAGGGAGTGGGTGGCAGCCTGAGAGCGGAGGATGGCACCACCACTGTCAAGGACATGCAGCGCCCTGACCTGGGCTACACGCGGCAGCGCAACTGCCGGAATGCTGCCCAGTAGCAGCAGCCAACAGAGCAACGGCTGATAATGCTGTGTCAGCTGCCATGGGAGCGGGTGTGCCGTGGTGGCTGTGGCTTGTGGCGCACCCTACGCCCAGCCCATTGCATTCTGTTATGCCCACCATCTCCTTCTCCCTCCTGGGCATGGTGTGTGCAACTGACAAGATGTTGTGACGCACTGTAACGGTTTCTCAGCTGGGATTGTGTCCAGCCAGCATTGATGTTGTCTCAGGCATGGCTAAAGCAACAGGCCCAGTAACATCAGCCATCCCAGCATTATGACTTACCGAAATGTAACGCAAGGTCAGCATTGCTTCTTTTGGGCAAGTCTCGACACAGCCTCTATGCTACATGATGGGGCTGCAATCTGTTGACAATCAGCCATGCAGCCATGTCACGCACGCATGCGAGCGACCTCCAGCTCATAGCAAGCACAACACCAAGGCTGCACATCACGTGTGAGCACAAACTCTTATCATATTTGCATTCTTAAAGCATGCCAAAGCACTGAGTCTTCACATGCAGGTGTCCACATATCCACATATCCACGTTTCCTCAGTCCACAGCATCTCTAGCGCACGACCCGGAGGCCGCAAGGCTTGATAGTAGCCTGATGCTCTCTACCGACATGACCAGTTGCGTAAGAACATGACAACATGGTTACATGATGGTGTTGGACGATGCCCTTGGCAGGCTGACCATGTCCATGTCATTTCTAATTGCATGCACCGGCCTAAAATGCAAAATGCTGCGAAGCAGGCCAGCAGGATGGTGGTCCGGTGCAGTTTGCTTTGCCTGCGCATGTCATGAGGGCATCCGACTTCAGCTCTAGCTCCAGCTGGGGTGAGCTACGCTCAATGTACACATGCTGTTTGTCAAAACAGCATGCCAACTGCCTTGCGTAGTGCTGACTGGCACAGTATGTGCCTCGTGGTTCACTCTTACTTACAGCTAGTCATATTGCCTTGGATGTGAAGCAAGTCTTGCTCTGATAGGCTGATGATGGTCTGACATAACCGGCAGCCTGTTGTGGCTGCTTGGACTTGCCCATCACCAACTTGGGCATGGAGCTGTCGGCACATTCCATGGTAGCATGCACATTAATGGCTGCACACAGCTTGATCATAAACTGACTCATGTCCCTGCTTGCAGGACCTACATCCCCATACTCATATGACAGCCTTTCTGGCCTCATGCAAGGCGAGGGTAGGGCAGAGGCATCACAGCCATTTTCAACAGTGCCGGTGGCAAAAAGTCTTTCAGACTGCATAACCTGGGCTGCTGCAATCACGAGCTTGTCCTAGTCACACTGGCTTACCGTGAACTGTGATCTGAATGTCAGACTCTGTGTGTGACGCTGCCATGTCACCCTCTGGCAGCTGTACCTCAGCTGCACCCTCACTGGAAGGGCTGAAGCTCCAGGCTATGTTGCACCGCAAGCAGATGAGCGCTATGGCCATCACACACACTGCTGAGCCAATGATGAGGAGCGACAGGTTCAGAGGCAGAGCTGACTGGCTGACTGTGGTGTGCCTGTGCTCCGTCACATTTAGCACCTTCAGGAGCAAAGCACCCAGCACCCAGTTCACCTCCTGAGGCTGGCCGTTAGGTGCTGTCTGCAAAGGGCATGGCGCAACAGGCATCTCATCCTCAAGGCACCTTCCGGCATGCATAGCGATGACATGAATGACACACAGCCATGCGTTTCTTTGTTTGCGCCACATTGTAGGCCTTGGGCACTTGCCTTCACTTCATTGGAGAAGACCACGCGTTCGTCACTCTCGCTCACGTGGAACGCATCACGCAAGAGGACACTGGTGTATGCTGCATTGAAGCAGACCTTAATGGCGTACTCCTGCACACAGAGGGAGGTCTCCCTGTGTGCCCCTCCGACCCTCTTCTGCTAGGAAGTGTGTCTGGGCAGACCTTGACCTACCGGGGCAATGCCTTGCGCCTCAATCAATTCCCTTTTTACTTCCTGCCAGCTCATGTTGCAGAAGCGTGTGGCTGCGGCTGCAAATTGCACGAGTGACAATGGGACTGGCGCTGACTGGGTCCACTCCTTCACAGCCTGCACACGTGAGCTGTTGCTGCCTAGCATCAAGTCGCGTAGTCTGACAGGGTGTTTGCCGGTGCCACTTGGCTCAGGTGCTGCTCCTGGAAGCCCTGCCGTCATGCCCACTGGCAGGCCCAACCGCTGGGCTGTGTAGAACATGTTCTCGGTGCCCAAGAAAACACCTACGCACAGCCCCGTGCAAGAGTCTGTCACCAGCAGACACACAAGCCAGATCGCCAGCCAGCTCACAAGCCTGGCAGTCACAGGCCAAGTCGACGAGCTAAAGCTGGGGCTGCACTGCAACAAAGCTCACCTGCCAAACGGGGCATGTACTCCCCGTTGATTGAGCATATTGCATGCTTGCATGCAGACTTTGGCAGCAATCGTTTGGCCAGCCTCCTGGACAGCAGTAGTGCCATGCTGGTGTGGACATGCATGTGGGAGCAAGCTGTTGAGTGCGACCTTGCAGGCTGGGATCTGACCTGCAGCCCAGGAAGCTGCCGCTGCCAGTGATGCCAACTTCTGTCTGGTATCTGAGGGGCACCAGCAAGGAGGTGTGTGCTGTACGTTTTGGGCAATACACGGACAACACACCACAGCAGGTCCACCAACACAAAGACGCAATGTAGCACGCTAGCCAACACCCCAGACAAGCTGCACGCCCTGTTGTTTGTGTCGAAACACAGAGATCACAATGCAGCAAGTGACAAGTTTGCACACACCTCACCCTCTGGGTAGGCAAGGGTCACGCTTGTCCTCTTGTGTTTGGACGAAACCAGCCACTCTCATGGCTGCCACAGTTGCTCCATAGCCTAGGAATGAGTGCGTGTAGAGGGGCATGGTTTCACCCAGGCCTGAGCAGGGCAGCAACGGGACAGTGGTGCCCAGCACCAACACCAGGATATTGAGCCTGAGCCAGCTATCCACATTGCAGTATTATCATACGGGCATACTCGATCTTGAAAACTCCTATCCGACATTGTAAAGGCCACAGCCATAACCTGCAGACACTCAGCTTTGGCCCAACCCCAGCCCTTATCCTGCACCTCTCTACAACTGGCTTGTGCTTCTGGGGTGTGCGTGCAAGCCGTGCAGTGGTGCAGGGCATGTCGTAGTAGCCAGGGAGAGCTGGGCTCATACCGGGTAAAGGCAGGTGCCTGGCCTTTCCTGGGACCACCGCTCCAGCTTCAGGCAGGAATGTGATCTGCAGTGGAGCACACACCGCGCCCGATCAAAACAATAGCTGGCATTGCCTGAAGCTGCCGGTGCAGGTGCAATTGAGACGGCACCCCACCTGCAGAGATGCTCCTCCCAGCTCTACAACACCCCATGTGCTCCCGTCTGGAGGGCCATAGGCTGCTGCTCCTGCACTGAGGCGCACACCCGGCAGGCCTGAAGCAGATGGCAGCGCCTGTGGTTGAACAGGAAACTCTGCAGCATGGCATGAGACAGCTGGCACAGCTGCGGGCATTTCACAAGGGTGCAGAGCTCGTGCCTGCAAAGTCCCGGCCGCGAAGTTGAAGGCTGCCCAGGCATACAGCCCCTCCAGCTCGCCAGGAAGGATGCTAGCCCACTCATCCTCAAACAGAAACCCAGATTCACTGAAGGTCTTGCGCACAGTTTTCAATACTTCCTTGGATTGGGACTTGGGTAGCATGCGCAGCCCAGCTGTAGCTAGCAAGTGCACTGGGGTCTTGGACCAATGGGTGCTTGGCACCTGACATGTGGACCGGGATAGGGCTGTGTCAGGAATGAACAAGTATGAGCGGGGTGCAAGGCTCAGTGCAAGGGGCAATCCTTACCTTGTCTTTGGCAAACTTTAAAAGTGGCTCTATGGACTTGACCAGAGCTATGTCGTCTAGTGCCAGTGTTGACAAGCCAGGGCTAGTCTGCGCGCAGCATCCGCAGGCATGGTTGAGGCACCAGGCACTGCCCTTGGCCTAAAAAAGTAGCCAGGTATAGGGGCACACCCTACCTTCTTTTGGTCATCTGGGAGGTGCACTACTGGATATGACGAAGTACCGCTGTGAGCATAGTTAAACACATGTACTCGGGTGCCGGAGCTGCCAGCGTCGAAGATTACTGAGTACTGCGAGTTGCATGGACAAGAGTTGCAAGTCAGGGTCCGGGCGTCCGAGGCTTTGGGCCAGTCAGTTCACCTCTCTATGTTCGGGCCACGACAATACCGGCTCCGGGGGGAACAAGGACAGCATCGTGAGCAAGACTGTCAGCAGGACCACACCGTACGCCATTAGCACAGCTCGTCTCATCCCGCCATTGTGCTTTCATGTAGATTGCGGGTACTAATCTAGCTTACGATGTCTGTCACTACAGACCGTCCCTGGCCTGAAGAGAGGCCAGATGCCCCAAGACGCTGCATCCCTAAATTGCATCGTGTAGGTTTGAATGATGGACATATTCTGATTTCAGCCATGTAGCTAGTGCTACTAGCAGAGGTTACAGTGTATGGGAGGGATACTGAATCTGGTTTGTGAACAAGTGACAGCGGCAGAGCAGTAAATTGCGACCGGACTACCGTACTCTCCCTTTTGATTCCCTATCCCGAATCGTTTTTTGTCCTTCGGGAAACCGGGAATGAGTAAACAATGTATTTCTCTGGTCTTTCGGGAAGTAGTCAAACAATTATTTGACCTTGACGAAAGTGCCAGCAATGGACCAGTTTGTGGTCCGGGGCATCAGTGCCGCCGACGCAGCTGATAATCTGCACCGTGAGCTCCTTATGCACGATGAACAACGCTTCCAAGTGTCTCTTGATCGTCAAGCGGCAATGATTGAGAAGCGACTACCTGGGACCACCAACTTTGGGCCTTCTCCACGCCTCAATCTTGCCGCATCGCCCAACACACCTCCTGCTCTCGCACGCACCGGCAAGGCGTATGAGAACTGGTAGCAAACTGCTAGGATTCAGCCCACCCTGGGCTGGGCCAGAGGGAGGCGGGCCAGGCTGGGGCAAAGGCTAGTGCGGCGGGCCAGGCCGGGGTGGCAATAAGGGTGGCTGCTATGCATATATGCATATGGCTGGGGCATGCCCAGGGCAAGGTCGAGGGAGGTGGGCCAGGCTGGGGCAAAGGCTGAGGTGACTCACAGGACAGGCAAGGGTGGTATCCAGGCTGGCAACCATGTCAAGGGGGGAGGTGACTGGTCATACACGGTCAGCCGGCCAAGGCGGGGTGCTTTGGCCAAGGCAACAGAATGGGTGGCGGCAAGTCTGAATGCTCCAAGGCAGATGATAAGATATGCCGCCACTGCCAGCAGTGGCAGGAGGACCACGACTGTATTAGCGAGGTTCAGTGCCCCATGTGACATGGTCAGGTGATAAGGCCACTAGAAGAGAGGCCACGACAGTAGACTATGTGGATCATATGATTTTGATGCGAGATTAATGGAGTGGGAGGCTTGATTATTTCTATGCACGAAGACGTTCAGCGGAGAGAGCCACATCATGTCGCTGACTGGTCTGTCCGGCGTAGACAAGCGTATACATAGAACAGTGACTATGCAGCATCTGCGAGCAGAGCATACAACCAAAGGAGCCACTGGCATGTCAAGCGCTCCCACCCTCTCCACTCAGTCTTTCCACCCAGTAACTAGATGACCAGGCATGACTAGACCTGTCATAATACACCCAGCTGATGCAGACATCACAGAAACTCCCATGGCAAAGCCCAGGGTGCTCTGCATGATGGCATTAAACCCATGTGGTCTGCAGCAAGGCTGCCTAACCCCAGCCAGTGCACTGTGCCCAGCTGAAGCTGACCACCTGATCAGGCCTGCAGCCTAACCCAGTCCACGCAAGGCTCATGAGGCTGCTACACCGCTGTCCTCCGCTTCCTTTGCCATCACCGCCAGCTCCGCCTTCAAACGCTTTTCGGCAAAGGCCTGAGAAGCACTGGTCTACACAAGGATGATGAGAGGGTAGGCAGCCATACGGATGGTGGGAAAGGGTGGGTCAGGGGTTGTGCAGGCGTCAGTGACGGGCTGCATGCTGATGTGCTCACACACGGGGTGCACCATGGCTGCAGGTCTTGCTCATACATGCTGTGACGGCAAGCACAACCTTGCCAGTCCCACCTCTAGTATGGGATTGTTACTGGGTATGTTCCAAGAGCAGAGAACTGGCTTGTGTGCTTTCATCGCTGCAGGGCAGCGGGAGCAGTGGTTCACCTGACTAGCTGCCAAACTTGTAGCATAACATGGTCCAGTCAGCCAACCAGCATATCAACAACAGTCTGCTTGGTTGCAGCAATCTCATCCCAACTTGGGGACTAGTAGCAGATCGTGCCGTGCCGTGCCGTGCCGTGCTGGGCAGCGCAGGGCGAAACTGAGCTTGGCAGCATGTGGCAGAATCAAGAGAGTCAAGTTGTCTGGTGAAGTATCAGCAGCCCAGCCGGGACAGCTGGCTGCTTGTTAATGGCGGGGTAGGGATCGTCCTACACAGAGTGGGCTAAGCTCTGTAACCGGCTGTTGTGAGGGCAGGCCATGGCAGCACACGTACTTAAACGAGCTGCCACACAGTGGCCGTTGTTGCTTGCACCCGCATCCATCAGCGTAGCGACTGCTGGTGGAGACGTCTGCACCACACATGTGATAGAAGGATTTCATGCACTCTGTTTGGCTTGAGCTGAATGATAATATAAACTTACCATAGGCGTTTTTATGGCCATGCACATGGCACTCAAGGATGGCCGGCCCACTCCAGCCCAGATGTAAAGTTGCCTGCCCATGTCGATCAGCTGGAAATGGACGGTGGCCTCCGGCAAGCACTCAGTGAAGCATCGCTGCTTCATTTTATCGAACTGGGCTGACAGGGACGTCAGCGACACGGCACCTCAAACCGCCACCACCATGTGTAATATTCAAAGGACCACGCTGTCCCACCCAGCCATCGCACACCGCGTTTCTTGACAGTTGCGAGCCGGCTCTGCTGTTGTTTCGTAATGTCCTCTTTACCCCATCATTACCCCTCGGTGTGCTTGTAACCAATGTTAACATGCAATCTCAGACTGTCTCTCTGCAGGGCTTTGGTTTCAGTCTTGTGGGTCAATGCAGCCAGGGGTGACAGTGCCAGGCAGTGCCTACTGCAAGGCATGACAGTTGAAGAACAAGAAGGTATTGGCCCCTGCCAGTGCTTGAAGTTTGACATCAGCTACACAGCTGGCAAGACAACTGTGGTGAGCTGCCTGCCCCAGCAGCCCCTGCCCCAGCCCCAGCCCCAGCAGCCCCTGCCCCAGCAGCCCCTGCCCCTGCCCCAGCCCCAGCCCCAGCCCCTGCCCCAGCCCCTGCCCCAACCCCCTGCCCCTGCAGGCGGGCTGTGTGGATCATCTCTCCTTCGTCCGGGCCAGCAGTATCTCCTGCTGCCCTGCTCATGCTATGGCGATGTATATGTACAGCAGATTCACAGTAAAGAAGGAGACTCTGCACCTGGATGACCACCTGCAATTCACGCAGCTACCCTTGTTCTCTGGCAGAAACCCACTGCAGTCCATCCAGTACGACTCCATGTATGAGAAGATGGACCAACTGTTTGTGAGCAACGGCGTGGATGTGGCAAGCACTACACATGCCCCTCGCAAAGGCGCGCCCGTGGAGATGGCCAAGTCTGGGTGAGTGAAGCAGCAGCAGCAGCAGCAGCAGCAGGGCAGGCCAGCCCCAGCCCAGCCAAATGCCATACACCTAACTGTTTGTGTATGTACATGCACAGGGTGCAGCACGGGGACATAAAGAAGCACTGTGGGTGGTCGAAGGATGTCGCAGAGCAGCATCACTCTCGTATGGAGGCCGTCCTGGCCATGTGCGGTTGGGAGTCAGAGCATGTCAAGTGGCTTACCACGTTCTATGCGGAGAGGTGAGGCCTGTGCATAGGCCTGCAGCTTATTGCCATTGGGGCTGGAAGCTCATTTCTGTTTGCCCGTCTGCCTGGTTGCCTACCTGCCTTGCCAGGTTCGAGGTCCCACTGCCTCTTGTGTGGCTCAGGTTCGAGGCTGGGCCCCACCTCTTCCCCATCCTCCCTGCATTGCGAGAAGCCTGCTCTACAGGCAGCAGCCAGCCGTGCCTGCTTCAAAGCCTTGCTGGCAGTCTTTGAGGCATTCGTCACCTTGCTTTGCCAGGACTGCATCTGGCTAGACATGCATGCTCCCAACATCAGCTCCCGGCACATGGTCTGCACTCACCTCCACAGCCTGCCCAGCTATCACAAGCATTGGGACAAGGCAGCTGAGCTGTACCGAGGAGGGCAGTTATCAGCCAGAAAGCCAAAGGCATTTGATGAGTGGATGCGTGACATGTATAACCTGCAGCTCGCAACCCCTGCCCTGACTGCCCTATCTCGCTTGGATGCCAAGGGGGGCAGCAGCAGCAGGGGGGCAGGCCACCCCTGCCCTCACCTGGGGGCCAGCAGCAGGAGGGCAGGCCAGCCCTGCCCCTGCCCTCATCAGGGGGCCAGCAGCAGCAGCAGCAGCAGGGGGGCAGGCCAGCCCTGCCCATGCCCCTGCTCTGAAGAGGCTCTCAATAGCCATGCCATACTCGGTGCAATCTCTACAACAGTGGGGTACTGCCAGCGAGATCATAGCTCTGTGGGAGTCTGGTAAGGGGGGGGGCCCTAGCTTGCGATCTTTGGAGGGAGGGGAAGGGGGGAAGCAGTGGCGCGCCAACAGAGGGGTTGAAGGAAGGCAGGTGGGGAAGAGGGTCAGCGAGATCAAGCAGATAGTCTTGCTGATTGAGTGGTATCTCAGAAGCAGGTTTCCTAACATTAGTAGGAGTGTAGCACTGCAACATCTGGACAGAAATACAAGACATATCAAAGCTTGGAGTGGCCTTTTAAGAAGGCTGCAACGTGAGAAAAATCCAGCAGCAGCAGGCCAGCAGCACCAGCAGGCTGCAGCAGCAGGCCAGCAGCACCTGCAGGCTGCAGCTGTAGGCCAGCAGCACCTGCAGGCTGCAGCTGTAGGCCAGCAGCACCAACAGGCTGCAGGCCAGCAGCACCAGCAGGCTGCAGCAGCAGGCCAGCAGCACCAGCAGGCTGCAGCAGAAGGCCAGCAGCACCAGCAGGCTACAGCTGCAGGCCAGCAGAGCCTGGAGGCTGCACCAGCAGGCCAGCAGCACCTGCAGGCTGCAGCTGCAGGCCAGCAGCACCTGGAGGCTGCAGCAGCAGGCCAGCAGCACCAGCAGGCTGCAGCAGCAGGCCAGCAGCACCTGGAGGCTGCAGCAGCAGGCCAGCAGCACCAGCAGGCCAGCAGCACCAGCAGGCTGCAGCAGCAGGCCAGCAGCACCAGCAGGCTGCAGCTGCAGGCCAGCAACACCTGTAGGCTGCAGGCCAGCAGAACCTGGAGGCTGCAGCAGCAAGCCAGGGAGCATGCCAGCAACACTTGCAGATTGGTACCCCTACTGAAGGGTCTCAACAGCAGGTCTTCTCAGCTTTGGCAAAGGTCCTGGCTGCAACAAGCCGGGGGATATCAGTCAGTGCTCTAGCAGCCGCCCTAGCAGCAGCAGCGAAGGGGCCAAGCCCGTCCACCTCCCCTACTGAGGCACCAAGTAGGAGTCAGCAGCCAAGGCCCACATTAACATATCTTCCCACTACAACAGAGGGGGTCGTTACTGCTTTCTTGGGGATGCCAGTAGCCAAGGGAGGTACGTCAGGCCTCCTCAATGGCTGCAGCCTCTTTGTCTGCATGTCAGCGGCGTGCAACCAGGCCAAACCGCCATGGACATGTGGGGGTCCTTCGAGCACCAAGACGTGTTCAATCAGGCCGCGCGTCTCCACAACGTGCAACCGGGAAGGGTGCGCAAAGCAACACGGGTAAAGGGCGCTGCGCGGCAACCGCAACCTGCTGTGACCTCGCTACCCACTGCTCCCAGCCAGCCCGCCGGACTCCTGCCAGCTATCAGCTATGGCATTCGTCAGCCCACGTTTATCTAAGTTTGCCTGCGTTGGACTTGCGTTTGACTTCTTCGCAGTTGACTGCTTCGCACTGTTTGACGCGCCAGTCCGTGCTCTCGGTTTGCGTAGACAGCCTTGTAAGCGATTCGACAATGCTTTGTGTCTCTTAGCTCCGAAGTTGTCTGCAACTTTCCTGATTGAGGCTCCCGCTTCACAAGTAATTAGTTCTGAGCTTCATCTCTATGTGTGAGTATAGGGCGCAGCTGAGCTATGCGCAGCTGAGCTTTCAAGTCCAACTCCGGTCCAGTCAGCTGTCAAGTCGAGGTCGCGGTCGCTTGGTCGAGGAGCAGGCAGAAAGCAACGGGGAGCAACGGGAGCCAGGAGCGAGCCAGCGACGGGGCCCCGAGCCAGGTCCGAGCTTCAGGCCCCTCACTCGGCCCGTCACACCCTGGGCCTGAGGCCTGGTCCGAGTGGCGTCGCTAACCTGTGAGCAGAAGATGCTCCACGGCACCATACTGAAATCACATATGAAAGCCGATATCTGAACAACACAAAATGATAGCCGAACAACAGGTCAGGCGTTCCCAACATGGGGTTGGTAATCTTCATAACCCATCAACCCATCAACTCAATCATTTGATGTAACGTTTGTTGCGCCTGCTGCAATGTGGTAATGTGCGCTATATGCAAGACTGGAATCGCCATCGGAGTCATTCGATGCAGGCAGCCACATGTGACCCCAGATGTGTCCCAATCGCAGACCGTGGTTCGCTACACTGGCTAGCTACGTCCTTGGCTATCCGTTAGCGATGCACGACATGTCGGTGGCGCACACCACTGAAGTCCGGCAAACATGGCTGCGTGAGCTTCCTGATGGTTCTGCCGGGAGGGGCATGTGCGCTGGGCTCAGCTGCTGCACCGGGGTGCCACGAGCCAGGTGCTGGTCAACGGCCACCTCACCGACAGCTTCCCCCTTGCGTCGGGGCTATTGAAGGGCAGCGGGGCCTCCCCGCTCTACTGGTGCATCTTGCTCCATCCGCTGGTCAGCTACCTCAGCTCGCTCCTGCAAGCAGGCCGCATCAGCACCCCCACCATCCCCTCCAGCCCTCTGGCCATGCACAGGGCCGCCCTGACCCCCGCGCTCCCCTCCAGAGAGTATGCGGACGACCTCACCATCGTGGTGCTCGATTAGGTCAGAGACGGGATGGTGGTAGTGGAGGCCCTGGGCCTGTTCCGCGCCGCTGGGGGCCCTGCGCTGAGCGTGAGCAAGAGCTCAGCCCTGCCGTGTGCCCAGCCAGAGCCCGGGCTGGGTAACTAGGGGGGCTCGGGCCACGAGGGGGCGGGGAGGGGAGGAAGGGGGGGTGACGGGGGGGAAGGGGGCGGGCAAGGGCAGGTGGGCGAGCAGGGGCTAGGGGTTGGGCTAGGGGAAGGTGGCGGGCAAGGACAGCAGCAGGGCGGGCGGGAGCAAGGTGGGGAGCAGGAGCCGGAGGTGGTCATCCCAGCTGTCCGAGCGGGGGTGCCAGTGCGCCACCTGGGGGTCCCTCTTGGGGCGGCCTCCTACGCTGCCACCAGCGAGGCCGCCTTCGGTGGGGCGGCGGCGGCCATGATGGGAGCCTCCCTCCCTTGGCGGCCCCAAGGCCTCAACCTCCTGGGGCGGGTGCAGGTTGCCCAGCAGTGCCTAGCCTCCAAGTCCATTTACCAAGTGGCCTTCGTGCAACCCTCCACTCCTCTAGCGCAAGCCATGGCCTTGGCTGTCAACCGCTTTGTGGCAGCCTCAGACCTGCCCCAGGAACGCAGCCCCAACAGCAGCCGCCTCTACCCTAGCAAGGCCATCTGCGTGATGCCCCGGGGGGAGGGAGGGGTGGAGCAGGCTCAAGGGCAGGAGCAAGGAGGAGCCAGGGCGGTTGGCAGGGGAGTGGGGCGGGCAAGGGGGCGGGGCGGGGGCAGGGGGCGAGGTCGTAGAGGAGGTGGAGGGCGTAGGGGCGCAGGGGGCGGGCCGGAAGGGCAGGCTGCCGACCCAGCTGACGAGGGGCCTGCCACCTGACCTAAGGAGGAGTGGCTCTTAGGCCCCTGGGCTCACCTGCAACTGGACCCTCAAGTGTGGGGCATGGGCACCACCACCCTGCTGGACTGCTCCGTCAAGCATGCCAGGGTGCGCCTCCACCAGCTCCAGCGCGTCAGTGCCGACCCCCTCTACCCACCTCGTGGGGGCCTGTGGCCTGCGCTGTGGGGCGTGCGCCCCCCCCGGGCAGCGGGCGAACCGGAGGTGGCAGCGGTGGCTGATGGGGCCCTGAGGCAGCTGGAGCTCAAGTGGGAGGCCAGCGCGCAGCAGGTGGCATGCCAGGGGGCAGCGGGGGAGCGGGAACAGCAGGGCAGGGATGTGGAGGAGCGGCTCCCCGAGGAGGTGCAGGGCAGCCAACCGCCTCGCTGGCTTGACACCTCCGCCAGGGCGCACCCGCATCCCTCGCCGCAGGACAGGGCGGTTTAGCAGGCTGGGCGGCAGCTGGAGGTCCTGCAGCGGCGTGGGGGCAGGCAGCCAGTTGCTTAGCCCGCTTCCCAGGCCGACACCGTGGACCAGCTGGCTGTGGGTCTTCAGGCGGGCCAGCCGTGTGCGAAGGTGTGGAAGGAGCTGCTAGACCCCACCCTTCGTCGGGAGCACGTCATCGTGGCCAAGCGGGTGCATCACGCCAGCCTCATGGTCGGGGCCATGTGGGGCCACATCCTCAAGGGGGCGGCTGCCCCGGGCTCGTCCGCTTGCCGCTTCTGCCAGCCGGCGCACCTGGAGACTCTCACCCACGCCTTCCTGACCTGCCCCGCCGTGGTCCCAGCCTGGGAGTGGGAGCCCAGGGGCGGGTGCTGCGGGTAGACGGGGAGCTCGCAGGCAGGCCAGTGTCCCTAGTGTGCGTGTACGCCCCGGCGCAGCAGCGTGGCGCACGCAGCTGTGTCCACCGGCTTGGCTGCATAGACTCCGTTTGGCTCGGCAGCTGAATAGTGCTGCTGGAAAGCCCTGCACGCTGCCTTCACCCCGGCCGGAGTGGTGAGGTTTGCTGGCTGACCTGGCTGGCAGGGAAGCTGGAGAGAGGAGATGAGGGTGGGGGTGTGCGCGGGCTGGTCGCGATGGTAGAAGTAGAAGGAGGAGCGGTCGCCGTAGTACAGGTCAAGGACTGCGCTGGCCAGCAGGGACTGCTGGGCGCCCTGCTTCCTCGCCCCCACACCCGCAAGGCTGCGGCCTCTCCCAAGTGCTGCGCCGACTGCACCTCAGCCCCCCCCTCTCGCTCCCCCCAACCAAGCCAGAGCTGCTGAGGGCCCCGATGGCAGCCCTATGCTGTCAGAGGAGGAGCTGGGCCGGGCTCTGCAGGGCTGCGCGCACAGCAAGGCCCCGGGGCTAGATGGGCTGCCCATGGAGGTCTATGGCCGGCTGTGGGTGGAGCTGGGGCGGCCGCTGCGGGCCATGTTGCAAGAAGCCCTGGCAGACACCGCTCACCCTGCCCCCCTGGCTGAGTTCCTGGCAGGCATCATCACCCTCGTGCCCAAGGCTGGCAAGCCGAGGGACCAGGTGGCCGGCTACCGCCCCATCACGCTCCTCAACTGCGACGTGCGCCAGGTGGCCAGGGCAGTGGAGGACCGGCTGCAGCTGCCGTTGGACCTGATGGTGTCCCCCTCTCAATCGGCCTTCATCCTGGGCATGGACATCAGCGACAGCGTGTAGTTCCACCTGGGCCTGCTAAGTACCTGCAGCAGCGGGGCAGCCCAGTCTGGCTGTTGTTGCTGGATCTGGCGGGGGCCTATGACAACGTCTCCTGGGGCTTGCTCCAGGACACGATGGAGGCCATGGGGTTCTGCCGGGAGGGGCATGTGCGCTGGGCTCAGCTGCTGCACTAGGGTGCCACGAGCCAGGTGCTGGTCAACGGCCACCTCACCGACAGCTTCCCCCTTGCGTCGGGGCTGTTGCAGGGCAGCGGGCCTCCCCGCTCTACTTGTGCATCGTGCTCCAGCCGCTAGTTAGCTATCTCAGCTCGCTCCTGCTGGCAGGCCGCATCAGCACCCCCACCATCCCCTCCAGCCCTCTGGCCATGCACAGGGCCGCCCTGACCCCCGCGCTCCCCTCCAAGGAGTATGCGGACGACCTCACCATCGTGGTGCTCGATCAGGTCAGAGACGGGATGGTGGTAGTGGAGGCCTTGGGCCTGTTCCGCGCCGCTGGGGGCCCTGCGCTGAGCGTGAGCAAGAGCTCAGCCCTGCCGTGTGCCCAGCCAGAGCCCGGGCTGGGTAACCAGGGGGCCTCGGGCCACGAGGGGGCGGGGAGGGGAGGAAGGGGGGGTGACGGGGGGGAAGGGGGCGGGTAGGGGCAGGTGGGCGAGCATGGGAGCCGTGTGCGAAGGTGTGGAAGGAGCTGCTGGACCCCACCCTCCGTCGGGAGCACGTCATCGTGGCCTGGCGGGTGCATCACGCCAGCCTCATGGTCGGGGCCTTGTGGGGCCACATCCTCAAGGGGGCGGCTGCCCCGGGCTCGTCCGCTTGCCGCTTCTGCCAGCCGGGGCATCTTGAGACTCTCACCCACGCCTTCCTGACCTGCCCCGCCGTGGTCCCAGCCTGGGAGTGGGTGCTGGACGTGTACGGCCGCCTCACAGGCACCCGCCCACCCTTAGGCGACGCCATGCTGCTCCTCAGTGGGCGCCCCACCTGCGGCGAGGCCCCCCCCTTTCAGTTCTATGATAGCCTACTGTGGCTGCGGCTGCGCGTTGCCTACCTGGGCGCAGTGTGGCGCCTCCGCAGCTCAGGAGCCGCTACAGCCCTGCAGCCACAACAGGTGGCGAGGCGGGTCGTGGAGGAGGCCATCTCCACCCTCACCACGGCCGTCAAGCGGGACTGGCATCGGGTGGGGAGGGACATCCGCGTGGGCCTCTGCGGCGCTGTGCCCTCCACCTGGTTCAAGGGAAAGGACCCGGAGCTGGACGCTGCCCACTTCGACCAGCTGTGGCCCGAGGCGTTGGGGGGCTGGTTTGCCAAGCAGCCTAGGAGGGAGCGGAGGGGAGGGCAGGAGGGGGCAGAGGGGAGGGTTGGGGCAGGAGGAGTGGCGGGGGCGGGGGCGGGGGCGGGGGCGGGGGCGGGGGCGGGGGCGGGGGCGGGGGCGGGGGCGGGGGCGGGGGCGGGGCGGGGGCGGGGGCGGGGGCGGGGCGGGGGCGGGGGCGGGGGCGGGGGCGGGGGCGGGGGCGGGGGCGGGGGCGGGGGGCGGGGGCGGGGGCGGGGGCGGGGGCGGGGGCGGGGGCGGGGGCGGGGGCGGGGGCGGGGGCGGGGGCGGGGGCGGGGGCGGGGGCGGGGGCGGGGGCGGGGGCGGGGGCGGGGGCGGGGGCGGGGGCGGGGGCGGGGGCGGGGGCGGGGGCGGGGGCGGGGGCGGGGGCGGGGGCGGGGGCGGGGGCGGGGGCGGGGGCGGGGGCGGGGGCGGGGGCGGGGGCGGGGGCGGGGGCGGGGGCGGGGGCGGGGGCGGGGGCGGGGGCGGGGGCGGGGGCGGGGGCGGGGGCGGGGGCGGGGGCGGGGGCGGGGGCGGGGGCGGGGGCGGGGGCGGGGGCGGGGGCGGGGGCGGGGGCGGGGCGGGGCGGCGGGGGCGGGGGCGGGGGCGGGGGCGGGGGCGGGGGCGGGGGCGGGGGCGGGGGCGGGGGCGGGGGCGGGGGCGGGGGCGGGGGCGGGGGCGGGGGCGGGGCGGGGGCGGGGGCGGGGGCGGGGGCGGGGGCGGGGGGCGGGGGCGGGGGCGGGGGCGGGGGCGGGGGCGGGGGCGGGGCGGGGCGGGGGCGGGGCGGGGGCGGGGGCGGGGGCTGGGGCTGGGGCTGGGGCTGGGGCTGGGGCTGGGGCTGGGGCTGGGCCGGGGCTGGAGCTGGGGCTGGGGCTGGGGCTGGGGCCGTGCCTTCTCCGATAGTTTTGGATCGCCCACGCCTTCCCCGTCCCTTGCCCACTACCCTCTTCACAAAGCCCACCACCTTCCAGCCCAGCGCCGTGGGGGCCTTCGTGGCTCGGGCGCATGCGCCTTGCTCTGTCCCGCCCCGCTGCGCGCTTTCCCACACACCCCTCTTCCCACCCTCTGCCCTCTGGCCCTCTCAGCCCCCCTTGGGCCGCCCCTCCCCCCCTTGTTTATCCTCCCGCTGTCCATCCCGGGCCTCTTGAGGGGTCTGTTGCCACTGGCTCCCTTGCCGGTATTCCCCCATCAACCTCTCTGTGCTCCCCGGGGCACTTGGGGTTGCTGGGTAAGGCCCTCTTTAGGGCGCGGTGCTGGCCTCCAAGGGCAAGCTTGCTGCCCGTAAGCTGAGAGATGCCACAGCTAGGGGCCTAGCCGCAGCCGGGCAGTGGGTGGGAGGGGAACCTTCCGCCAGCTCTCCCTCCCTTGTCCCCATGGACGCCGAGGCAGCGGCCCCCACCGCCCCTTGCCGCACGGAGGTCACGGAGCCTGGTGCAGTTGCCCTTCTCCCAGCCCAGGAGCTTGGTCCCTCCACCGGCCTGGGCAGCCGGTTCGTCTCAGTGCGGGATGGGTCCGGTGAGCTGCAGGGTAGTCAGCCTCCCCGCTGGCTTGACACCGCCGCGAGGGCCCCTCCGCGCCCCTCCCCGGATGACAGGAGGGCTGGGCGGGAAGAGAGGCAGCGGGTGGCTTAGTGTAGGTCGAGGCAAGTCCGCTCGCAGCCAGCTACCCAGCCAGCCAGAGGGGGGCCTTGCCGGCGCCGGTTTGGCATCCCTTCTTCCGGTTCCATTTCTTAGGAGTGGGAGGCACAGCGTGCAGGGCACCAGCAAGAGGCTCAGCCAAGGCCGTGGCAAGCCGGCAGGCAGCGTGCTGCGCAGCTTGGCCATGGGTCCCCACACGTGCGCCGCTACGGGCTGCTCAGCCCCTCTGCTAGCCTGGCCACCTCGCAAGGGGCCTCTTGTGACAGCCCTGCAGCTGAGTCAGCAGGGCCCTGGGAGGGCAGGCCAAGGGTGGCTAAGCGGCAGCAGCCGGAGCAGGCAGGGCACGCTGGGGAAGAGGTCGAGCAGCTCGGTCCTCTGCCCCTGCGGCCCCCGCTGGCCATCTATTCGCGTGAGCCTCGGGTCCGCCTGCGCCGCCCGAGGGCCAAGTTGGCCTGCATTGAGGCCACTCCAGCCCCTATCCCCGGCCCACCCCCTTTGCCAGGTCCGCCTCCCCTTCCTAACCCACCCACCCTCCTCCACACACGCATAACCCGCGTGGGGGCGAGCCAGGACTAGCCATGCAGCGCCCAGGTGTGGCCGCCAGCTTCATGGCAGTCACCCTCAACGTGCAGGGCCTTGCCCAGCCGCACAAACTGCAGGCTCTGCTTGACTGGGCCGCTGACAGCCCGGCGCCAGTGGTTTCACCGTTGGCGGAGAGCGTGTGGCAGTGGGCAGAAGCCCCCTCGGGGGCCAAGCCCGCCTGGCGGGGGCAGTGCTTTTACACTCCTGGCACCGGCAGCTCCCAAGGCTGCTTGGTATTGGTCAAGCCCTCCACCATCCTCCAAGGGTGCACCCAGGTGCAGCTGCAGGCAGAGGGAGCCCAGGGGCGGGTGCTGCGGGTAGACGGGGAGCTCGCAGGCAGGCCAGTGTCCCTAGTGTGCGTGTACGCCCCGGCGCAGCAGGCAGAGCGGCCAGCGTCACTCATGATAAACAAGGACCGGTCGCGATTGGACCGACCATAGCTCTTTGAAAACTAGAGTAGAAGGCCGTTCGAACGGTATAAGTTTTACGTGAATCCGTGCATCCGTTGCGACGTAGTTGGACCGCGAATTTCTCAACCAAGCAATCTGCACAGATGTCGGTTGTCCTTAGTCTGCACAGCTTCTGCTAGTCGACATCTGCACAGATGCAGGCGATGTCGACATCCGTGCAGCTGCGGAAAGTCGACATCTGCACAGATGTCGTATACCGCGACCAACATCTGTGCATCTGCTGACGACGACATCTGCACAGATGTCGACTATTACATTCGAGCCTTGGCTGTGCAGATGTTGTCTATAGCATCTGCACAGATGTCGACTTTTACATTCGCGGCTTGGCTGTGCAGATGTCGTGGCTTCATCTGCACAGATGTCGACTATTTCATCGACTCTTACATCCGCAAAACACATGCATTGACACCCAAACATCCCGCAACATCCCTGCAAAACACATGTATTGACCACTAAACACCCCGCAACACCTCGCTACACCCCCGCAAAACACATGTATTGACACCCAAACACCCCGCAACACCTCGCTACACCCCCGCAAAACACATGCATTGACGACCCAACACCCCGCAACATCCCCGCAAAACACATGTGTGGACACCCAAACGTCCCGCAACACCTCGCTACGGGACTTGCAAGCACATGTCTCGATGCACCATCACTCCACAACACCTCAATATGGAAATGCTAAGCACATGCATTGATGCACCCAATGACCGCAACACCTCCCTACCGCACCCTCCCATCACCATCACCATCACCATCACCATCACCATCACCATCACCATCACCATCACCATCACCATCACCATCACCATCACCATCACCATCACCATCACCACCACCATCACCACACATCACCACACCACACCACACCACACCACACCACACCACACCACACCACACCACACCACACCACACCACACCACACCACACCACACCACACCACACCACACCACACCACACCACACCACACCACACCACACCACACCACAACCCAACAAGGTGACAACATAACAACATCGCAGCAAGGCGGCAAGATGACGAGGACAACAAGCACGGGCTGACAACCACCCAAGCGCTCAGCTACCCCTTTTGAGAGGGATGGGTAGGGTCATTGTGC
>JASKMD010000025.1:8275014-8336356 GCA_030144725.1 Haematococcus lacustris | reverse complement strand
GGCAGATGGGGTACGATAGAGGAGAGGGGCAGGTAGAATGCAGGGGTAAGTGTAGGGGGGTAGGGGGTTGATGATCCTGCTAGTGTTTGCTGTCAGGCCATGGGTCAGTCTGGTGTAGGTGGGCAAGCTGAGGTTGTCGTGTAAGCTGGTAGGTGGGTTGCTAGGGGTGGGGTGCCAGCTCAGCGGACATACAGCTCAGGCGCCAGTGGGTGAGGCTAGGAGGGCCTGCCTTGCATGCTGTGCGCTGCCACTTTGCCCAACATCAGCACCTCGGCTCAGGCTCAGGCTCAGGCTCAAGCTCACAAATTATGGCGCGGGGCGGAAGGGCACCACCACGACCTATACGACATGGATGAGACACCCTTTACTGAGCTTTAGCTTGATCGCAGCTGCATTACTAGTTCAGGGTTGTGGGACTTGATGAATAGGCAGCCCATAGCCAGGGCCAGCACAGCGTGGCAGTGGAGCAGCGCCCCGCTATACTACCCGCCTCTGGGGTTTGGCGTGCAGGCTGGCTGCCTGTGTGTAGGTGTAGGTGCAGCAGGAGGTGGATGGCCCGTCTGGGGGCCCCTCACCTTACTCCCTGTGTGTGAGCTCAGTGTGGCCCGCACTGTGTGTGGCGCCTGGCTGCAGGACAGTGAGCGTGAGAAACTGCGCCTCACCCTCAGCCTGCAATCCCTACGCACCGCCGCCGCCTTTCGCACCTTCAGCTGGCAGCACGGGCACGCGGAGGGAGGTGCAGGGCTGGGTGGGGGCCACGGTGGCCCCCTGGAACCTGGCCATGCCCCTGGCCCCTCAGCTGCTGGGCTGCAGCCAGACAGCCTGCTGCTCAGCAAAGGCCAGGGGCACGGATGCTGCGGCTGCGGTGCGCGAGAGGGGGCTGGGGGTCAGGAGGAGGAGGAGCCCAGTGAAGCGGAGTACACGGCTGCGGTGCAGGAGGCGCTGCTCCTGCTGGACAGGTGACCAGGCGGGCTGCTGGGGGGGCAGGGAATGCTGCTGCCACTGCTGCCGCCACCCCTGCTCCTGCTCCTGCCGCTGCTGCCATTGCTCCTCCTGCTGCTGCTGTGGTGAGATGAGTGTGGTGTGAAGGGGCAGGCGCTGGCCCTGGCTGCAGGTGCGTTGCTGACATCAACGATGCCTTGGAGGAGGTGCGGTATGCTCTAGAGGAGATGCAGGAGTAGGGAGAGGAGGAGGAGCGGGTCGGGCAGAAGGTGCAGGAGAGGGAGTGGGAGCAGGAGGAGCAGGGCGGCAGGAGGAGCAGGAGGAGCAGGGCGGCAGGAGGAGCAGGAGGAGGAGCCCTGTAGAGGCCATGCCGTAAGGTCAGCAGGCCTGTGGCAACTCCTAGATTGTAGTTGTTACACAAAGGAGGCAGGGCTGAGGTGGATACAAGCCAACCTCAAAAGGTAAAAGACTGAGAAAAGAACTGGGCTAGAGGTGTGGCTAGGTGGCAAGGTCAACAGGGCTCGAGGAGCAGGGAGCGAGCGGGCCACTGGGGTTGGAGGTGGGTGCTGTGGCATGTGACTGCCACTCAGGCCAGGACAGGGGTGCGGGTGCTTCAGTGATACCTAGTGGTGGTGCTGCTGTGGAGGGTGATGGGTGCGGCAAAGCAGGGCAAGTCCCTACCATGGAAACAGGGCGTGGCATTGTGTAGTCTCACTTGGAAGTGAGGTCAAGTAGCCTGATGGCAGATGGCTTAAGCGGCGTAAGGACATCATCATCACCAGCTGCAGATGAGGCGGGGAATAACCTCTTTTGGTGCAGACATTAGATTAGTGGCTCAATTGGACGACATGTGCCAGTGTGTGTTCGAGGAACAGCAACTGGTGAATGGGTTGTGCAGACGTTCACAGCCGATTGTGCACCCTTGCCTGACTCCTAGACAACGGTACTATTTGGACGGAGCAGGGATGTAACACTGTTGGTAGAGAGCTCTAGGTCTACCGCCAGCAGATGATGGTCTTCTTCAGTGAAATAGGGAAGGGGGGTTGGGCCCAAACCAGCAGAGCACACTGCTCCATGCCACATGATAGGGCTCCATGCCCCTCTATGGCACAGTGAAAGCCAGCAGTGGCAGGAACACGAGCACACCCTGTCTCCGTCATCACTGACCACCAGCCAACGCAATGCGGCAATGCCAGACATGTCTCCGTCCTGTTCTCTTGATTTTCGCTTCAGACCATCCAAATCCTCGAGCTCATCGTGACCATCACCATAGCTCATTGGCCGGTGACGACCACCAGCAACCCTCCCACCTCCCCATTGTGGTGTCAGCAGGCTATGTCGTCATAGGGATTTGATCCCGGTACCAAACTCCTTGTTGTAGCGCGCCACAATGTGCTGGAATCGACTCTGGCGCTCCGACCTGTACACCCACCAGGTGGGGAGCCCAAACGCCTGCAGCACCATGGGACAAGGCACATGAACCTCGTGCGCACGGCTACTCAGCATTGTGTGGTCCAGGGCTCATGGCTGCTTGATAAGTGGACAGAGACACAATGTGGGCACCATGTCAAAGGTGACGTAGGTGTGAAGAGCTAAGACATCCCATGCACCATGCAACATCACATGAAGGCATGGCAGGTTGCATGCAAAATACACTAGGGTGTGCCATCCTCTGAGACATGGGCATGCAGAATGTAACTCATTGTGTAGCTGTGGGCACACACAAGTGGCTGAACACAAATGTCACACATTAACCACGATAATTATTCCTAATACATCGCCCCTGCCGCCCCTGCCGCCCCTACCGCCCCTGCTATCCAGCCATCCATGCGCATGCCCACTCCCTGCTGCGGTTCCCTCTGCCCTAGGAGACTGTTGCATGCATGCACACACACATTGCGGGCACCAAAGCATAGCACAAGCCCCTGTTGAGCAGCGTCTGGGTTCAACTCCCGTCACAACACACTTTGCACCAGGCCTCCCTCCCCACACCAACCAGGGATGCCAGCGAGAAATCCAACCACCCTGGTCCATGCTCAATGTGGGGAGCTGACCGTATCAGGTACACTTCTAACAAGCCCAGGGCGGTTTGCCATCTCAAGGGCAGCTGCACCCAGCAACAGCCAAGCATTAGCCGGCTGTGATCACGTCAGGCAACAGCAACAGCAATGGCATGGCACGGAGCGGTGGAAGATGGCCCATGCGCATGCCACACAGCATCACGCTCCTCACTGCTGGCATGTAGCACTGTCTGCATTGCTAGAAGCCATGGCGACACAGTGATTGCTATGTTGGCAAGGTCTGGTACACAAAAGTGAGCTGTGTACGGGGTACAGCCTCAAGGGAGAGTCCTGTGCAGCCTGGCTTGCAATGGAGCTGGTGACCTGCCACTATTGCTATTGCCTGGGGTGCTCACACAGGATGCAAGCAAAGGTGCAGCGGGGGGTGCAAACACTTGCAGCCCACAGCTACAGGGTGGATAGAAAAGTCAGTGCAGGGTAAGGCGGGCTGGGGTTGCTGCAAAGATGAAGGGGGGAAAGTTTTGAGCCTATGCATGGGCACAGACTACACTGTCCTACACAGCCTACAGTGGCTGAGCAGGGGGGCTGCACGCAACGAGGGTGAATAACACCCTTTGCCTTGAAGTGTGAGGGAGGGTGGCCCACCTGCAGCCCAAAGGAAGCCTGCACTGCTAGGACAAGGAATGGTAAAGACCTGCGGGCATGGCAACCAGTCTGTTGCCCGCATCCCTTGGAGTGGGCCAGCAGCACAAGGCATCCTATCCTGCCCCTGCCCCAGCCGTCCTCGGTTGCATTGCAAGGTGGAGATGCACTCCCTTCCCTACCAGGGTTCTCAGCTTCGCTGTGTGTTGACACCTCTCAGGCACGGCCCTTGTGTGAGAGGCTGTGTTGTTAATAGGTATAGTGCTGCTTAGGGTGTTGCTCACCAGTGCGACACGGGCACCGTGGACCAGCACAGGTCGCTGCCTGCTGCGTCCTTGCTTGTTCCGCACAAGTACGCGAATAGCACGGCCGCGAGGCGGATCGCGGCAAGGGTCTGCGGCCTGACTTTGCAGTAAAGGTGGGTGCGGGAGCCCGCAAGGAGCAGCATGACGAATGCCGCCACGCACGCGGCATGTTCCCAAGACCTGGCGAGGGCGCTCGCGTGCCACGCTAAGGCGGAGCCCACGGCGGAGAGCCACACCACATCCAAAGTTCGTCGACGTGATGCGTGCCAGACGTCCCAGGAAACAAACTCAACGCCGGGCATGGGCGTGCTGGGACTCATCTACAGATGGGGGTATTGAGCGCAGAGGTGCGGTGCCACAACTCCCGGACTGCGACCGGCCCCATGCGTTAGGCCGGTTAAGAGCCAGGATCAAAAGCCATGTGCTGTGTGCGGCCATCTTAGGGATCTGAACAACAACCGTCAACGCATGGCCAGGATAGGCATGGGGGACATGGCAACATATTCATGCAAAACCGGTGGTTGTTTGTGTTGATTGCGTCGCTTGTGCGTTGCTTGTTGAGAGGCAGCCATGCAATTGATGCGGTGTCCGTCCTGACATTTGGGACATGGCTGTGGGCGTGTTGTGCTGTTCAGGACCTTGGGCACCAATGTCAGCACATGTTGACTCTTGTACGGTGACATGCGCTTGCCATTAGCCGTCTGCTTACAACTTGCCCAGCCAGTGTCCTAATGGCATGGCGTGAAGGTAGGACTACAGCAAAGTGTCAGAACAATGATGAAGGAAATGCATGGACGGGTCACAGATACATGCATTCCGTAAGTCTCTCAGGGCTGCCTACCCTACATTGCATGCAAACACCTTGCAAGAACAAGACTCCTGCATCACAAACCAGCAGGCGCATTATGCCCTTGCATCCACAGCGCGAGCAAAGCCAACAGATGACCAAATCCTTCTGCAGTGACACGATAACATCAGTCATGAAGGTCACGTTTGAACTCAAAACCATGGCATGGCAACGACAACAGCATGGTGCCATCATGCACAAGTAGTGCACCACTTACAGATGACGATGATGGTGGCCATGCAGACATTGCACACCCTCTTGGACTAACATGAGCTCATCATGCACCGCCAACAGAGCTGGTCAGCAGTCCGAGCTCATGCCTACCAGTAACATGCATGCCAACATGCAGGAGCACATCACTCTGCAGCTGCCATAGTCATTGCTGCAGTGTACAAGGCTAGAGATGCATCCGCTGTACGCGAGGCACCTAGTGGAATGGAGATGACTGGTAAGGGCGTGAATGATGATTTGCTAGGCAGATTATTTGCTCTAATCCTATTGCCCGCTAACATGGCTGATCAATAAACCAGCTCAAGAAGACAAGGCACTGAAACTGCGGCTCAAGCGGCTAAGGAGGTTGCTGGCAGCACCGGCCCGCGGCTGTGCCTTGGTGCGAATGCCTACCCTGTTCCAAGCGGCTAGCAGCCCTGCCATCTCTGTACCAGTGGCCTTGAGGGTATGCTGAGCTGGGGCAGGCGCCAAGGCTGTTGGAAGGGCGTCGACAACAGATTGCTTGCACGTGAGACGCTGGTCAGGGCCAGTATCCACATGCACAAAGCACACCACCTCTTCCTTTTCATTGGCCAATTCATGAGGTAGGGTGGGCGGCGCCAGGCTTGTGGTTGCTGTTGTTGTGGTGCCGGGACTGCTCTTGTGGTCAGCTGCCAGGGCGCATGGCGAATGCTGAGCATGGTACACGCTGTGCTCTGCAAGCTGCTCTGCGTCGTCTTGGAACAGCAGAGGTGAGACGGTCTGGTTTAGCAGCTGAGATAGGACGCATTGGAAGCCTGGGGCATCAAGATTCGAATCTCCCGCGCAGCTGTTGTCTCCGACTGGGCACTGCGAAGAGCTGCTGGGCTGCAGGCAGTCTTCTTGTGCGTTGTGCGCAGGACCCAGCACAGCGCAGCCAGGCCCGGCCATGCAAGCACTGCTGCATAGATCAGGGCTGAGCACTTGGGCCCTGCTGACACATCTGAACACTGGTGCCTCGGCATCAGTTGTTTTCAATGAGTTTGTAATGCCGTGGCTTGTGTTGGGTCCAGCGCTGCACGTTGCAGCAGCCGCCTTCATGGCCTTGGGCAAAGCTACGCCCAGGGACGCACTGAGGATGTCGATTGCATTGACGACAAGGGCGGTGACAGCAGCAGGGCCTCTTCCGCACTCATCGCCTAGAAGTGCAAGCAGCGCGCACACGTCATCGCTTCCAGAGCGCAAGCAGCGAACGCTAGAGTGCCGTGGCTTACCGCAGCAAGCCTCGGGAAGCAGCAGCGGAGCGAAGCGGACGGCCATCGCAGAAAGGTGCGCCTGGGAGTGCCGCAGGGACCACTGTTGCAGTAGCGCTAAGAGGATACTGATGTTCAAACGTTCAGCTCCAACCTGCGCCAATCATAAATCTTATGAGTGCGAGTGTTCGCTAGGGGTGACCTTCGCCTGCGGTGCGAGCACTCACGTTGGCAACCGCCGCACTGAGCTCTTCAACGCTGAGCCCACCGTCTAGGATGCTGCGCTGTATCCCGTTTGGAATGAGAGCTGGGCGATTCGCGAGGTGAATAAGCAGAGCGGTCGCCAAAGCATGGCCAGTTGGTGAAGAGGACTCGGCTCGCCCTGCCCAGAGCGGCTCCGAAATGTGGTGCGTTAAACTGCGTAGTACATGTATCAGCAGGTTGTCTGCAATGTCTTGCATTTGAGCTGGGCAAGGCATAGACTGACTATGCTGGCAGCGCTCTGCACTTTGCAGAAGTCGGCTGGTCGCAACTGCCACATCACACTCAACACGGGAAAGGTTGAGCTTCAACCTTGTCCCCGCACATTCTATCGCTACCGCACAAAGCCAAAGCATCGTCCGTAGCTATGAGACGCTCTCCGAGGACCTGGGCGTCCGTATCCATAAGCTTAGTGGCATACTGGAGCCTTAACGATGCAAAGGCAGGCGAGTTCTCAGCAGCTTCTTTCTGAGCAACACTTCCAGATAATACACACGGTTAAAAATCGGACCATTCTCAGATTCGGTACATCAGTAAAAGTCAGAAAAGTTTGAAGCCCCAACCGCCAGCTCCGCCAGGCCGCAGCCGCACCCAGCCACAACTAGCCGTTCACAGCACGTTGCGGGGCAGCCAAAGCGCTGGCTCCCTGCGCCCGCCCCCACCCCAACGCTGAACGCTCCTCAACTCGCAATGCAGCTAGGTAACCCACGCCGAGAACGGGCGCAGGCCATAACATAAAGTTCAGCACGAGCGGTGCTGCCCCGCAGCCAGCCTAGCCTATGCTAAGGCGAAGCCGCCCTGGTCAGCCTGCTCCCATGCGTGCATCTCAACGTGCAACCCACGACCAGCCGGAGCTCTAGGACCGCCGCATCCCAGCCCTGCCCCACCCCCTCCCAGCATTGCGTTGCCCCTCCCCTCCCCTCCCAGCCCTGCCCCACCCCCTCCCATCCCTGCCCCACCCCCTCCCAGCCTTGCGTTGACCCTCCCCTCCCTGCCCAGCCCTGCCCCACCCCATCCCAGCCCTGCCCCACCCCATCCCAGCCTTGCGTTGCCTCTCCCCTCCCTGCCCAGCCCTGCCCCACCCCCTCCCAGCCCTGCCCCACCCCCTCCCAGCCTTGCGCTGCCCCTCCCTGCCCTGCCCTGCCCCGCCCTGCCCCACCCCCTCCCAGCCCTGCCCCACCCCCTCCCAGCCCTGGTGAACTGTCGCGCTTTAGCTGGCTGGCTTCGCTGACGGGCGGCTAGAGGTGTAAGGCTGGATAAGGCTGGATAGGGACGCAGAAGCTGATGCGCTAGAGGAGGGGCACGTCTTTCAGGCTGCGTCCGAGCCTGCTGGGTCTGCACCATCTGAAGCAACGGGGCCGGCTGTGGCTGCGTCTGCACAGCCCGCTGCGCCAGGGGATGCGAGACATGCAGAGCTGGCAGAGGCATGCTGCGTCCGAGCCTGCTGAGCCTGCAACATCTGAATAAACTGGGCCGAGTGAAGCAGCGTCGGCACAGCCTGCTGCGCTTGGGGCTGTTGTGTTTGTAGTGCTAGCATCGGCGAAGCCATTGGCTGGGCTTGAGCTTGCGCCTGTGCTTGAGCCTGTGCTCGAGCCCGTAATAAGATTTGTAGCTGACCCAGAAGCATCGGGTTGAGCTGCTGCATTTGTCGCCGCTGCTCGGCTACCCTGCTGGAAAGATTCCATCACCTGAAACCTGATTCAACTGACCCGTCATTCTTCATCATTCTAGCCCCGATTCAAACGCGGCGAAAAGGAGGCTAGAATGATGAAGCGTGACGGGCGGGTACTGTCGTTAAAGTGCACGAACCGACGAAACCGACCGCCCCTCGCTGTCTCCTTTTGGGCTGCTGAGCAGCTCCCCTGACTGCTGTGAATGCGGGGTCTGATCGTGCTAGGTCACAACGAACAGCTACGCAGCCAGTGGCTCGGAACGGGAAAAAGTGCGTCGGTTGGCCGCGAATAATTCAAAATACAAAATTTGCGAGTGCGAATCGGGCCATTATCTGAACACAACAGCTCTTCGCCGTCACCCTTCCACACCAATTCAGGGTCGCTGGTGAGCTGGCGATGGTACTGGTCGAATCCCGGGCAGGCAGTGTACGAGACTGTCTTACACTGCAGCGATGCAGTCTGATGACTTGCAGCACAAGTATGGCAGCGCAGAAGACACATGCACCCAGTGATGGGTAATACGTGGTACGTGTCTCAGTACCGATACGCATTTCTTGTCTCGCCGCATTGGAATCGCAAAACTCAAAAACGCCACATGCAGCCACATGGAGCCTCGCCTCGCCTCGCCACGCCCCATTGGAATAGCGCCCTCAGTACCGATACGTATTTCTTGTATCATACAGAAATACACGTATCGTATCAAAAAAATACAATGCCGGCCGGCAAGTTGCGTGGATGCCTTCGCAGCAGCTGCTGGCTGCTGCCACAACTAGAACCCGCGCTAAAGCCATGCCGCGCGGTGCTAAAGCCATCGGCCTGCTCCCGGAGCAGTCGGTCGCATGTGCCGGTTTTACATGCAAGGACATCAGAGTTGGGACTCCCTAACATGGTTGGCTGGCTAGATTTTCCTAATACTAATATCAGCTGGGGGAACCGCCCTGGTTGGAAGGCCCTGACTTTCCGACGTCGCCGTCCTGCCCAGACATCAAGGACAGGCTGCGGGACTGGCTGCGCTGCTCCTAGCTGCTCCTTTCCCGCGTGACATGTTGTCTCTGTATCGCTGTATTGTATCGATTCAGAAAATACACGTTTTCCTTGTATTTTCTTATATTTCCTGAATCGATACACGTACTACCCATCACTGGCAGTAGGCACACTGGCAGTAGCCTTTACAATAGTTATCTCGCAGCCTGTATTCGATTACAACTCGTGCTTTATCTTGGTGTTGCATGAGGTCTGTAGGGATAGAACTTGACAGACCGAGTTCGAGGTGCTCATATGATGTGGAAATATGTGTGGTTGGTGGCTGCCTTGTTGGAGCGGAGCTCGGCTCAACTCATCACTGTGGCACCGCCCGGTTCAGTTGCCAGCACCGGCAACAGCAGCACTGCGGACAACAAACTGTTGTGTGAGCGTCCCATTGCTACACGCAAGGATTCGCGCTTGAAATGCCTGCCCGGGTAAGCCGGTCAATCACTGTTATCTCATCGTTCTCCCCTGTCCCTCACCATGTGTAGGCATGGCTGAAATGGTTTCCAGCATTGAAAGCAGGTACGCAGCTTAAACAGGTTGATGCAATTATGTTTTGTATGAGACCCACACCAATCAAAACCAGCCTGTTGCTGATACCTACTTATAGAGAGGCGATGTCACTCACTCTCGCACTTCCAAAGGGCACTCCGACCAAAGGGCGATGGCACTTCCAAAGCCTGCAACCCGTGCCTGCCTGCCTGCCCTGCAGCTGTTCAGCACCAGGTACACCAGGCTACTATGTGGCCCTAGAAGACCTGTTGCAGCAGTACCTGAGCCGCTGCTTCCACACCCTCTTCCCTCAGGACAGGTAGCATTGAACCACATCACAATCATCATCACATGCCGTTGCTACAGACTCAGCGCCAAACAGACAGACATAAGGTCTTGACCTGCGTTGCCTGCTGCCAGGGGTTTGCACATTCTGCTTCCTGACATCAATGCAGCTGCAACAGCCTGGCTGCGGGCCAAGGCACAAGGCTCCAGCCTGCTGCAAGTCGGTCAAGTGGTGCCAAGCTTTGTTCCTGCAGCCAAGGTTGATGCCGAGGTGATGACTTTGTTGCAGTTGTCTGCTTCCTCCAGCAAGCCTCCTGCAACAGCCTTAGACAGCACCCCAAAGACACTCTGCTGATGCTACGACTATCTGATATCATGAGCAGCAGCAACACAAAGCACATGAGGTCGGCAGCATGCTGGGGCAGGTCAGGCCCACCACTTGGCCTAGGCTATGGAGCTGGTTTGGCTGCACACCACCTAGGGATAGGGTGTCATCATCATCTGACACATCATCAACAGCAGCAGCAGCACACAGCCCGTCACGCCGGGAGCGTGCCATGGCAGGTCACGTCCATGCTCAAGCACAAGCTGTCAGCTGAGTGACGTGTAACCTCTTGGCTGGTGCTCATACGCTGCCCTGCACTGCATGACTGGCTCCAGGTGGCGTTCATGTTGCAGCACCAGCTTGTCAACAGCCACAACGCGTGGATGTTGCAGCCTCAGGTGACGCTCTTGACCCTTATTGTCATCATCAGTATCATCATCATCAGCAGCAGCAGCGGCAGCAGCGCACTAGCGAGGCCCTTGCACTCACAACTCATGGTCAGCCTATGTGCCAGCTGTGGCATGTGTGCTGTAGCGCAGTGCACAGTACAGTGCAGCGCAGGGCAGCATGCACAATCGAGTGTGTCACAGTGCGATGTGCAAGGGATGCCGCAGCTCAGCCCTCCCTCACAACCATCATTTCGCAGCCTGGGTGTTAGTCACAGCTCTACTCCTGGGCCTGCCTGGCCTTCTGCCTACCTGACCTGCTGCTTGTCTGGCCTGCTGCCTGTGTTGCTTGTTTGGCGCGTGGCTTCCGTGCCTGTCTCGCCTGCTGCCTGCTGTCTGTCCCCAGGGCTATGGAGATGTGGGGCTGCTGAATGGCTTTCTGCCACTGGACACCCTGGCAGCCAGCAATGCAGCATTGGCCTGGCCCGGTATCTTGCCCATAGTGCAGCAGCGCCAGGCCAAGTACCTGGGCAAGGTGGTGGCCATGCCCCTGGACATGCATGTGAACCTGCTGTTCTACAGGCTTGATGTGGTAAGTGTGGTGAGGAGTGTATTTATAAGTAGTAACGATTTAAAAGTGAACGTGTAACAATGTATGCCAGCCAGGAGAAGAAACCGCTAGCCTGTTTCAGCAAATTTCTGGAGCTGAGCCTGGTTGGTGGTGTGCCATCAGTGCGTCTGTTCCTATGGACAAGGGCGGAGTAACCAAGGGTCAACCACTGGTCAAGTCAAGCCCAGCATTACACACTGGTCATTAGTCACTCAGCACCTTGGCCCTCAACCTTGAGCCTTCATTGCAGTGGAACACTCAGTGTGGACCCCTAAAAAACGGTGTTGTGTCTGTGTGGAGTTCCCATGCTCATGGCATGCACATGGCATATACACGGGCATGGTCGCCTACCACCTACATTATTGCCTGAATTGGAGGGCTATTATGTAAAAATGGCATGACAAACATGCACTAATTGTAAGCTGATGACAGCTTGAATGGGGGGCCACACACTACTGCGTCGCAGCCGGCTGCTGCTGCTGGACCTTGGGTGGCTTGTCTCGCAGCCGTATGTAGCCCAGGCCTGGGTACTCCTTGCCCTTGGCTGGCAGCTTCCCCCGCTTTGGCCACCAGCACAGCTCCAGTGGGCGCCACCTGCTCTCCCCATTGCGCTGCATGTTCAATGCTGCATTGCAGTCCCTGTCCAGCCACCTGCCTGGCTATGGGGCTGGCTTTGCCTTGGCAGCCTTGCCTTTGGCCTTGCCATTGGTGGGCTGGGTGGGCTCAGCTGCCGGCTCAGCCTTGATGCGCTTGCTGCGCTTGGCTGAAGGGGGAGTGCTGGGCCCAGGCTCTGAGGCTGCTGCCTGTGTGGCTGCCTATACCCAGGAGGCGACGGCACTCAATCTCGCACCTCCAAAGGGCAATCCTCCAAAGGGCACCTCCAACAGGCCCACCCACAGTTACAGCGCCCACTTGGTCACTCAGCATCACACACATGCCCCCACTGTTACCTGACTAGCGCACATTACGTGATCACACTACCGCATGGCATCGCATCGACCTATGTCAACAAGGTGCCAAAGCCCCAAGCCCCCCTGGGGTTGTGCTGTTGCCCTTGCGGTGCCACCGCAGTTCCAAGAGGTGCTGAACACAACCCAGCCCCCTCAGACCTGGCTGGAGGTTCTGCGCCTGGCAGCCCTGCTGCACAACCGCACCTGGGACGGCCGCCCAGGCAACTATGGCATCTGCCTGGAGCAGCGCTGGGACTGCGGGTCGCAGGCAGACGACCTGTACTCTATCCTAGCCCCCATGATGCAGTACCAGGGGACAGGTGAGGGCCCTAGTGCTTGGTGAGGAGGCTGCCTTAGGGCCCTATCATGCTGCTCAGCTACCTCTTTATGTGCCTGGAAACACCACTTATGCCTTTGAACACCACCAATGCAGTAACAGGGGACAGGGGAGGGGCCTTCCTTAGGACCCTGCCACAAGGCCCACTCTTCCTGGGCTGCCACAAGGCTCTGTCACAGGCCCATGGATGCTGAGCTGACTGGCGTGAGTAGCCTAGTGCTTGGTGAGGAGGCTGCCTTATGGCCCTGTCATGCTGCTCAGCTACCTACCTTTTGATATGCCTATCAACACCACTTTATCCCAAACCAATAAACACCACGTACGCCTATACATAATCACTCTTCCACAAAATGAGGGGACAGGTAAGGGGCTTGTATTGTGGATCTGGTGTGCTGGTCTGCTATGCCAATGCAAACATGATGGGGCAGGAGAGGGGCCTCTTCTGCACCATAATGATAGTGGTCAGGTTGATGACCCGTTACCACCACCACCACCACCACCACCACCTTTCTCCTTCCTCCTCCTCTAAACAGCATCGGAGATTCAAAGGCCCATACACACTGCCACCCCTGTCCTCCTTCCTCCTACTCGCAGAGCAAGGCATGTGGTTTGACTTGCACGGAAGCGGAGTGTTCAGCAGCACCTTCCTGACCGACAACCTTGCGTTTGCTGCAGCCCTGTCCCTGTACCTGAACCTGCTGCAGTACGCCCCCCCTGCCAACCCTACAGACGTGTGCGCCTCCCCCAGTGCTGCGGCAGACCTGTTCAGGACAGGTCACTGTGCTATGATCTTTGGGTCAGACATATTCAAGGTATGTGCAGCGTCAGGTGCAGGTCAGGTCAGGTCAGGTCAGGTCATGGTCCACAAAGACCTGCATTCAGCGCCGCACCCATCACCTTCACATGTCCGTGCACCCTTCCCTCAACCACAGTCACAACCTATGCGTCATGCATGCGGGCACATTCTTGGACAGCGCTGGAATTGATCCCCTGCTGCATAGGTTAGGGCCCCTCATACCCGGGTGGAGGTAAGGGTGGAGGTAAGGTTCCATGCCAAGGTCATTTAGCTCTTGCCATGCTGCGTAGTGTTGGCACCTGGGTTACACAAGTGTGCGGACACTGTGTGACGCCATGTTTAGAGACGATAGACTAGTAGTTATCGTAGTGCTCATCACCAGGATCTCTTCCACCATGTCATGCCCACCACATCCTCTTCACACTCCCAACCTAAGCAGCATGCATGCAGATTTTGGAATGCACCAGAACATGCTGCTCGTCACGCTGCTTATGGTAACCCTGCCCTGGCCATGCTACATCATGGGCAAGGTAGTGAATCTGACACCTGAGGCCCACAGAGTTGAAGCACAATGTCAGGCTAACAGCTGAAAGGCCATCAACCGCGCAAGCCCGGCTCATCCCAAACCTTGTTGCTACCTGTTTTACCGGGCTTTCAATCAGATGCGGCTCTTGCTCCGCGGCACTGGGCCGCTTCCTCGGAGGCATTGCGCCACTAGGCTAATACCTGCTCACACCTATTCACACCTACTTATACCCAGGAGGCGACGGCACTCACTCCCTCCAATCTGGCTGTGGTGGCACAGCTTCATAGCACCTGGTACACTTGGCACTAGCAGGGTAAGAGCTATGAAATTGCCAGGGCTGTGTGTGCCCTGACTCTTAGCTAGCAAAACACCAAGTCTGTTTCCGTAAGGGTGAAGGGGCAAGGGGCTTGTTCCTTGGGTGCTGGCTCCAACTGCAGGCCCTGAATAGGTCTGACTCGGCAGTGAGGGGCGTGGTGGGAGTGGGCCAGCTGCCGGGCAGCAGTATGGTGTACGAGCGGACCAGGCAGGGCATGGTGCCATGCAGCGTGGAGTTCTGCCCCTTCAGCGTGGAGGCGGACCTGGTGAGGCGGGGTGGGCGGGTGCAGCACCAGGCGCATCCCACAGGCAGCGCCGGGTCCAGCCTAGAAAACCATGCCCTAGGTGCCAAGCTAGGTTATGCAAGGCTATAGACCTTGTCGATCACGATCACCCACCAAAGTCAGGCCAGGCTGGCCTAGGGCCCAGGCTAGAAAACCATGCCCTAGGGGCCAAGCTAGGTTATGCACGGCTTCAGACCCCTCACGGTTTAGACCACCCACCAAGACTCGAGGCCCTCGAAGCCTCAAAGTCAGGCTCTGATGAGCCTCTGAGCTATGCCTCTCCGGCTCTCTAGGCTCAGCCTCATCAAGCTCAGCCTCTGGGCCAGGCTGGGCTGCTTTCCCTCAGGGCTGGGCTAGGCTGAGCCTCTACACCTAGGCTGAGCTGCAAGCTCTAGGCACTTTAGGCTCTCTAGGCTTAGCCTCTTGGCTAGGTTCGGCTCTTGGCCCCTACAGGTAAGGGGTGGCTGCCGGGTGCCAAAGACAGGGCATGGTGCTTGGTGGCAGTGCAGTGCCCAGTCACATCACGTGTCAGTGGAACCAAGCCATGCAGCCCCCCTAGCAACACAACCATTGCCCCGAGTGACCCACCCACCTGTGCAAAGGAATAGGTCACGGCTGGCTGCAGCTGCACTTGCTGCTCTGTTGTGCCCCATCAAAGCGCAAGGACTCAGAGCACTGCTGTCTGTGCAAATTGTGCTCTGCGCTGTCTTGTCTGCAAGCCTGACTGCAAGTGCAATTTGGTCACCCCTTCCAATGCTTCCATCTTACAGGTACAGGTTGATTATCTCATTCCAATGCATGAGTATAGCTGTCATTGTAAGGTTGGGGCGGAGGCAGCCATGCGGTGCGTGGTGTCTTCAAGATGGCATACAGACCATGGCACACAGGCGACATGGTATGTGCATGATAAGGGCATGGCATCTGAACTGCTGATCTGAATTACTGATCTGAACTGCTCCAGCACCTTGACCCTCAACCTTGAGCCTTCATTGCACTCGAACACACTAATTGTGAACCACTACAAAACAGTGTTTTTGTCTGTGTGGAGTTCCCATCGCATGGCATGCACATGGCCTATACATGGCATACACATGGTCACGGTCGCCTACCACCTACAGCATAGCCTGACCCCTGTGACAGGGCAATGCAATCGGAAGCGGCTCTTGCTCTGCGGCACTGGGCCGCTTCCTCGGAGGCATTGCGCAACTAGGCTCATATCTACTAACACCTGCTGATACCTACTTATAGAGAGGCGATGTCACTCACTCTCGCACTTCCAAAGGGCACTCCGACCAAAGGGCGATGGCACTTCCAAAGGGCACTCCCAAAGGGCACTCTCCGCAGACAGGGGACAGGCACTGCAGCAGCGGACTGAACTGCTCCAGCGCTGGGCCTTGTAGTCACCCTAAGCCTTGTCCTCGAGCTTGCGCTTATCCCTTCAGGGCGGCACACAGACCCGGGTGAACCTGGCTCCCTTCAGCCCCTCTGGAGGCTGGGTGGCATCCGTGAACGCCCAGTCCCCTGCGGCTGACCAGGCCGCCGCCATCGCCTTTCTGCTGGACAGCCTTGCCAGCGCCAACTCCTCATGGGATCCTATCCTGTCGTCAGAGTTTGGTGAGGAGGGTGGGAGGGAGGGAGGGAGGGAGCGGTGCGCAACAGGGGAAGGCAAACACACGGCCAGTGCCTCAGTAGAGCCTACTCACAGACACACCCTGTGGGTCGTTACCCTTGCCTCGGTCATCAGCAGCAGCAGCAGGAGCAGCAGCGGGAGCAGCAGCAGCAGCAGGAGCAGCAGGAGCAACAGCGGGAGCAGCAGCAACAGCAGAAGCAGAAGCAGCAGCACCCAGGCCACTTTGCCCCTAACCAGGCATATCTGCTGATGGTAAGCTTCCCCACACATCTGTCCCTGCTGTCGATACCTGCCTGCTTCATGCATGCATGTCACACCAGATCATGCACTGCCTGCCTGCCTGCTGCTGCCGGCTGCCATGGCACAATGGTCAGAAACTGAGCCGTACCGCATGGAGCACTTTAAGGATCGGCAGCGCTGGCTGGCTGCTGGATATGAGGAGGGCGATACGGAGCGATGGCTGTCGGCCCGCCTGGCTGCCCTGACCCTGGGTGGGACTGGAGCAGAGGGCGCTACCACCCTGGGAGGCAACCTGGTGTTGGACTTGCGCATCCCTGGAGCAGGCCTCATCAAGTGTGTGTCAGTGCCGGAGTAGAGTAGCACTCAGACTGCTTTCCACTCCAGCCAACCTGACCTGCCACTGCCTTGGCTGGGTCTCCATCCCAGTCACATAGGCCTCATCAAGTGTGTGCCTGTGCTGGGGTGGAGTAGCACTCAGACTGAGCCTGAGCTGAGCCTGAGCCCGCACAGGTGGTAGGCATGAGGCACTCCGCCTGCATCCATCATCACCCTCATCATCGCCCACATTGCCGACTGCAGCCTAAGCCATCACCCATTGCGTGTGCCAATAGGCCCTGTCTTCAAAGCTGCAGGGCCTGCAAGGCTAGATGTGTAGAACTGACGTTGGTGTTGGCATTGGTGGGCTCTGCTGCCATTTCAGCCAGGTCATCCATGCATGAGTAGGCGAGCAGCAACAGGCCAAGGGTGCAGATGGAGCTAGGAGACTAAGGTGCGAGAAGGCATCATCATCCAGTTTGTCGACAGCGCCCCCTGCCTGATAGCCCCATGCAAGTAGGGCCCATGTCAAGGCAAGGTCACGCTTTACTTGCCTACTCATCTTGCCTGCACATGTGACCTGCCTTGCCAGGAAGCTGATCAGAGACACTATCATGAACGTCACACTGGGTGCGGACCTGCGGCTGGCGGGTCAAGGCCTGCGCCTGGCGGTCCAGCAGCTCCTCACTGACCCTCAGGCAAGGCACGGCACATGCGTAAGCAAGCATGGCTGCATGCACCAGCAGGGCTGCATGCGCAGGCAGCCATGGCTGTTGCATGCCATGGCAGGTAACGTTCCTGCATGGCATTATGTCCCCAGTGCGCGTCATGAACCCCTGACCCTGCGCAGCATGGCCAAGACCACTCTGCTGTGCTTGTGACCACTGAGAAGGTGTCAAGCTGTGCTGTACCAGGCAACTCCTGCTTGTGATTTTTGAGAATGTGTCTGCTTGTGATTGCTGTAAGGGACTCGGCCTGTGCTTGCAGAAAACATCCGCCAGCCAGGAGCAGCTGGCGGCCTCCTACTACTCCAGCATTGGGGCCACGCCACCCACTCCACCTCAGCCAGCCCTCCTCCCACCAGTGGGTAGCACTGACCAGCTGCCCACCCCACCCCACCCCACCCCACCCCACCCCACCCCACCCCACCCCACCCCACCCCACCCCACCCCACCCCACCCCACCCCACCCCACCCCACCCCACCCCACCCCACCCCACCCCACCCCACCCCACCCCACCCCACCCCACCCCACCCCACCCCACCCCACCCCACCCCACCCCACCCCACCCCACCCCACCCCACCCCACCCCACCCCACCCCACCCCACCCCACCCCACCCCACCCCACCCCACCCCACCCCACCCCACCCCACCCCACCCCACCCCACCCCACCCCACCCCACCCCACCCCACCCCACCCCGCCCCGCCCCGCCCCGCCCCGCCCCGCCCCGCCCCGCCCCGCCCCGCCCCGCCCCGCCCCGCCCCGCCCCGCCCCGCCCCGCCCCGCCCCGCCCCGCCCCGCCCCGCCCCGCCCCGCCCCGCCCCGCCCCGCCCCGCCCCGCCCCGCCCCGCCCCGCCCCGCCCCGCCCCGCCCCGCCCCGCCCCGCCCCGCCCCGCCCCGCCCCGCCCCGCCCCGCCCCGCCCCGCCCCGCCCCGCCCCGCCCCGCCCCGCCCCGCCCCGCCCCGCCCCGCCCCGCCCCGCCCCGCCCCGCCCCGCCCCGCCCCGCCCCGCCCCGCCCCGCCCCGCCCCGCCCCGCCCCGCCCCGCCCCGCCCCGCCCCGCCCCGCCCCGCCCCGCCCCGCCCCGCCCCGCCCCGCCCCGCCCCGCCCCGCCCCGCCCCGCCCCGCCCCGCCCCGCCCCGCCCCGCCCCGCCCCGCCCCGCCCCGCCCCGCCCCGCCCCGCCCCGCCCCGCCCCGCCCCGCCCCGCCCCGCCCCGCCCCGCCCCGCCCCGCCCCGCCCCGCCCCGCCCCGCCCCGCCCCGCCCCGCCCCGCCCCGCCCCGCCCCGCCCCGCCCCGCCCCGCCCCGCCCCGCCCCGCCCCGCCCCGCCCCGCCCCGCCCCGCCCCGCCCCGCCCCGCCCCGCCCCGCCCCGCCCCGCCCCGCCCCGCCCCGCCCCGCCCCGCCCCGCCCCGCCCCGCCCCGCCCCGCCCCGCCCCGCCCCGCCCCGCCCCGCCCCCACCTCGCCCTCACGTTTCAAAGGGCCTGCCTTGCAGCACATGCCTGGCTGCCCTCTCACGGCCTTGCCTGTCATACTTGTCTCTGGCTGCAGGCTCCTGCCCCGCCCCCTCCATCCTCTACCTACCGCAGCCAGCTGCCGTGGCTGGTCCCAGCCATTGTTGTCCCTGTGCTGGCCACCATGGCACTCATCACGGTGGTGGTCCTGTATGAGGTGGGAGGCCAACCTGCCAGCCTGCTACCTGCAACGGCAGCACACCCGCCACCACATACTGCACGCCAGGCAAACAGGCATGTCCACACACACAGGCCAAGTCAAGACAGGCTCTTGTGCACTGTGCTCCACTGAGTCAGGCAGAGCCACAGAGGGAGGACACACCGTAATTGGTCCTGACCTGCATCTGGTGGACATCACATTCCTGTTGAGCCACTACACTACGTCCGGCAAAGCCTGTTGCCTATTGAGGCTGCTGCTGGTGCTGCTGCTGCTGTTAAGGCTGCTGCCGCTGTTGAAGCTGCTGCTGCTGCCCCTATGTGCCCCCGCCCCTGCTGCTGGTGCTGCTGTTAAGGCTGCTGCTGTCCAGGCTGTTGCTGCTGCCCCTCTTCAGGTGCGCAACAGTCGAAAACACAAGAGCGTGACTGGCAAGGTGCTGGCGCCTGGGGTAGGCCCTGACAGCTCCATCCTGGTATGCGCCCTCAGGGTAAGCACAGGCAGGCTGGGGCCGTCTGCTGCACCTCCTCCCACACTGCTGCTGCTGCTGCTGCTGCTGCTGCTGCTGCTGCTGCTGCTGCTGCTGCTGCTGCTGCTGCTGCTGCTGCTGCTGCTGCTGCTGCTGCTGCTGCTGCTGCTGCTGCTGCTGCTGCTGACTCTGAGCCTTGCCCCACCCCTGCTGCTGCTACCCCCACGGTCGCCCCTGCTGTGGCTGCTGCTGCTGCTGCCCCTGTGTGACCCCACCCCTACTGCTGTTGCTGCTGCTGTGGCAACCATCACTCTGGTCGTGTCATGCCGTGTCGTGACGGGTCGTGGCTCCTGCACAGCAGGTGTGCATGGCAGTGGTGCCCAGTGGCACTGCCTAGTGGTGCCCCCAGTGGCACTGCCCACCTGCTGTGCGTCAGTTAAGAAGCTAGGCACACATGCAATGGGCAATGGGTAATGGGCGCGGTGGTGCATGGCTGCAGGACATGACCTTGCTTGATGCGCAGCCTGAGGGAGGAGAGCTTGGGCAGAGAGCGGTGGACATGGTGTTGGAGTGCTTGCGGCAGCTCATGGCTAAGCGTGAGTGCAAGGCCAAGCTTGCCTTCAGCGTTTTACCAGGTTAAATGGACCACCGTGTTTGGGCTACTGCAACTTAAACAGTTTTGAACAGCCACCTAAGAATCACTTGCGATATGCGCTGCAATATGTTTGTATGCATAAGTTGCTAGTGGGTCGATTTGACAGGGACATGAGGCAGTTGTATGTTCCGCTTCATGTGCATGCTGCCAGCCAACAATTATCATGCCCACATTGCCAACGGGCAAAGCCATGTAGCCACACCAGGTTGACAGTGTGTGACCTATGATGTGAAACCACCATCATCGTGTGCGGCATGAGGGGTGTGAAGGCATCTATACAGCCGGGCATCTTTGTGCAACCGCGATCAGGTTCATAATGGTGGCTGTAAGTACCAGCAACAGTGGCTGGGCTGGGCTGGGCTGGGCTGGGCTGGGCTGGGCTGGGCTGGGCTGGGCTGGGCTGGGCTGGGCTGGGCTGGGCTGGGCTGGGCTGGGCTGGGCTGGGCTGGGCTGGGCTGGGCTGGGCTGGGCTGGGCTGGGCTGGGCTGGGCTGGGCTGGGCTGGGCTGGGCTGGGCTGGGCTGGGCTGGGCTGGGCTGGGCTGGGCTGGGCTGGGCTGGGCTGGGCTGGGCTGGGCTGGGCTGGGCTGGGCTGGGCTGGGCTGGGCTGGGCTGGGCTGGGCTGGGCTGGGCTGGGCTGGGCTGGGCTGGGCTGGGCTGGGCTGGGCTGGGCTGGGCTGGGCTGGGCTCTGTATAGCTGCCCTGTGTACACTGTACTGTGCAGACAGCGGGTATGAGAGCAGGTGGGATCCTGTCAGCTGGCAGCTGACTGTGGCCTTCCACAGGTCAGTGGGTCTGTGACTGCGCGACTGCTGCTGCCCCTGCTGCTACCGCTGCTGCTGCTGCTGCTGCCGTTGCCGGCATAACGCTGCCACAGTGCTTCCAAACTCAGGTCAGTACATGTCACTGCCAGCCTCCATGCCACAAGGGGCAGCGACCCAGACCTGCCCACCCAGCTGGTCTGCTGCTGAGTGCAGCCTGCTGCTGAGCCACCGCTGGACTCTAGGTCATGTTCAGTGTCTAGAGGTACTCCAGTTCCACGTCCTTATGACCCAAGAGCCTGCTGCTGAGGCCCATGGTGTGGCCTATCTCGTGGACCAGTCCTCCCCAGTCACTCCCCAGGCACCCCAGTCACTAGGGCCCTTCATAGCAGCAGCAGGTGCAGCCTTGCGCAGTGTGCATGCCGTCGTCTGGGCGGTGGTGCTGCCCTTGCTTGATCAGGATGACAGCTGCTTGGTGCCCTTGCATCATGCACACACATACCCCCACTGTGTGCAGCCCCAAGGAGGCGCTGGCCTTTGCCCTGGACGCCCAGCTCAAGCTGCTGCAACTGCCCTGGCCCCCTGCGCTGCTGGAGCTGCCAGCCTGGCAAGCAATGTATGTGAAGGGCAGGTGAGCTCCTGCTGTATCAGGGCCTCCAGGGATGTAGCAAGCTGGTGCTGGAGGAGGTGCAGGCATGGAGGAGGTGTCATGGACAGCTGGCGTAAGCAGCACATGCAGGTGGGGGAGGAGGTGCAGGCAGGTAAGGCAGGGCAGTAGTTATGATGTGGGCAGGTTGGTCAAAGTGGGCAGAGGTGGAGGCAGTGTCAAGAGTCATGAGCAAGTAGTGGTGCAGCAGGATCCAGCGCTTCTGCTTGTCAGGCGGCTGGTTTGCATGACTTGCATGGCTTGTATGGCTTGCATGGCTTGCATGGGCACCCGCTGTCACCACCTCCATTGCACCAGCAACAGGCTGCCGGGCAGCCTGGGCCACAGCTTGAGTGTGGAGCACACCTGCAGTGCTGAGTCGGTCAGCACCTCCCACTATGCTAATGCTGCATGCACACACAGCCAAGAAGGGTGTGCGGTGCCCTCAAGCCTCTCTGCTGTGCGCTTCAGGTCTAACGATGAGTTGTTGCTGAGCTGGCAAGACATCATTGACCCTGACACTTCAGACAGCGTGCCAGACTCACCTATTGGTTCCTTACTGCGACGTGTCAAGGCAAGGCCCAGCAAGGCAGCACTCCAGGCAGCACCTGCAGCAACCAACCGTCTGCAGCTGCACAGTGTGCTGCATCATTGTTGATGTTGTGCTGGCATCCTGCATGGCTGCTGTTTGCTGGCTATGGCTAGGTGAAGGGCCAGTGTGAAGAGGCAGCTGTTGTAGAGTGTAGTAGGCTGGGACTGAAATCACTACTCTGGCAGTACATAATAGTGCCACACATGTGCTGGCAGGACAAGTATGAGGTGCAAGTGAATCTTCTCTGCTGTTGATTCCCTCTTTCAACCTGCACCCAACCTTGGGTCGCTGCCACTGCTGGATATTGACACCCGGCTGGCTGCTGCTGCTGCTGCTACTGCCGTTGCTGCTGCTGCTGCCGTCGTTGCTGCTGCTGCTGCCGCCGTTGCTGCTGCTGCTGCTGCCGTTGCTGCTGCTGCTGTCGCCGTTGTTGCTGCTGCTGCCTCCGTTGCTGCTGCTGCTGCCGCTACTGCTGCTGCTGCTGCTACTGCTGCTGCTGCTGCAGCCGCCGTTGCTGCTGCTGCTGCTGCCGCTCCTTTGTGTGGCATGTGTAGCTTGTCAAATGCCTGTTTGTCATGACCGCTGCTGCTGCTGCTGCTGCTGCCTCAGGTTGCTGTGGGCTGGGCTGAGCCATCCCCTCGCAGCTCAAGGAACAGTTTTCCGTCCCACGTCATGGCCTACGCCCTCCCCTTCCGCCCAGCTAAAGGTGGCTGATAACCCCTGCACCCTGGTCATTGCCTGTGCCCTGCTTTGCGTCAGTCAGGCTGGTGGGCTGTGAATCAGTCCATACATGTCAGTACCATCAGTGCTTGAAGAACTCTTATGTCTCCGACAGGCCCCCTGCTTTGCCAGTGCTTGTGTTGCTCCAGAACAAGCCTCCCAGTCGCCCTTGCATACAAGACCTTGCTTGCCAACCCCACAGCAGAGGGGTCCTTGCGCATTTGTAAGGCAATTGTAAAGTAGGGAGGTAAAGCCAGCAAACCTCACCGTAAATGATTGCTTGCATGATGGTGAGGCAACTCTGAGGCAATGGTGAAGTAGGGAGGTAAAGCCAGCCAACCCCACCGCAGCTGCTTACCTTGCTGCGCTGCGCACATAGAAAGAACCCACCATGGGCCTGCAGGCCTACCAATCTCGCACTGCAACAGTTGATGTGGCTGTGCTGTGCTGTGCTGTGCACACACCACCATGGGCCTGCAGGCAGCAGTGGTCCCTCCATTCCAGCCCTGCTCCATGTACTGCCAGGAGCCACCCACAGCTTTGCCCAGGCTGCAGCTCACTACTGGAAGGTGGGTTTTTGGCTGTTAGGGCAGGCGCTGCTAATGCTGCCTTCCATACTGCTTTGGCTTTTGCTACTGGTTGCCATGCTGGCCTTGCTGCAAGCAATGGTTGCAGCCATGCACGTCACTTCTAGCCTGATGCTGCGACTTCTTGTATTGCCCTTATGAGGCAACACTGCGTCAAATACTTCCCTGGTGACTCCCAGGTTGGCTGTGTGTTGATCAATGGCTGGAGCCGAGCACCTGCCCTAGCTGCCTTGAAGCTGCAGCTGTCCCTGGTTCCCTCATGGCTCTGGCAGCTGAGGGGCATGCAATGGGTGGAAGCATCAGTCCTCCTCCATGATCTAGACCTGTGGCTCACCACCCCACTTCCTTACCCTACCTTGACATAGCAAGGACCCAAATCAACCTGGCTACGTTACTGGGAGCTGTACTGTTGAAAAGGTTTAACCCTAACCCTAACCCTAACCCTAACCCTAACCTCATGGGCCCACTCTGTGTGCTGGCTATGTGCTGTGTGTGCTCACCAAGTATACCACTCCTGGAGATGTTATTGGGAGCTGTGCTGCAAAAGTCCAGTCCAGGCCAGGTCAGGTCAGGTCAGGTCAGGCTAGGTTCCCTGACGCAGGCTGAGGCAGACTTGCAGCACCAGGTGGTGAGGTGGTGCCTGCAGCGGCATTGCCGTGTTGTCACAGCCACTGTTGCCCCTAATCACTTACCACTGTGAGTCATCAAGGCAGCTCTGCCCTTCTAGCCCTGCTGCTCGTAGCCCCACTTCCTGGGCCAGTCTGCCCCAGTGCCCAGTGCCCTGCTGCCTGCTGCCTGACTGCTGCCACTGCCGGCATCCCTGCTTGCCCTGACATGAGCAGGCCACTGTGAAGGGGGAGGAGGATAGCCTGCTGATCTTCAAGGGCCTGCGCTGCAGCATTGGCATTCACACTGGCTTGACTTGTATCGCTGACATCCACAAGGTGAGCAGGGGCACACTCACGCCATCCGCCCCAAAATGATCCACACCATCCTCATAATCTTTGACCACCGTGTATGAAGGGAGGAGTGCGTGGTAAGGGTTGAAGTAGAATGACATGGCATACACACGGGCATGGTCGCCTACCACCTACATTATTGCCTGACCCCCGAGGTCAGAACCCTCTAAGGGGCACCTCCGCACACCTCCGAACGCCCGCGGCCTGCACTCAGCGTGGCATGGGCTATGGCTCATGCCCCCCACTCACAGTCTCAGTCACAAGCACAGTCTCACCCCTCACCACCCATCCCTCATCACTGAACTATAGGGGGCTCAGCCAGTAGCAGCCAGCAGCCACTTAGCAGCCAACAGGGGCTTGCGAACATATGTGCAGCGAGCTGTACTATGCCTAGGCGTCTTCGTAGGTTGGACATGGTGCCATGCTTGCTATACTGCACATCTTTGCCCTGACCTGACCTGACCTGACCTGACCTGACCTGACCTGACCTGACCTGACCTGACCTGACCTGACCTGACCTGACCTGACCTGACCTGACCTGACCTGACCTGACCTGACCTGACCTGACCTGACCTGACCTGACCTGACCTGACCTGACCTGACCTGACCTGACCTGACCTGACCTGACCTGACCTGACCTGACCTGACCTGACCTGACCTGACCTGACCTGACCTGACCTGACCTGACCTGACCTGACCTGACCTGACCTGACCTGACCTGACCTGACCTGACCTGACCTGACCTGACCTGACCTGACCTGACCTGACCTGACCTGACCTGACCTGACCTGACCTGACCTGACCTGACCCGACCCGACCCGACCCGACCTGACCCGACCTGACCTGAGCAGATTGAGGAGCGCTGTGAATACAGCGGCAGCACGGTGCTGGCAGCCCAGGCGCTGTCCCAGGCAGCAGATGGTGGCCAGGTGCTGCTCAGTGAAGACACGTGAGTGGCACAGCAGTGTGAGGTGGTCACACTTGCATGCCACATCAAGCAACTGTATCAGCACAGCATCAACAGCCTATCTGTGGCTGCTGTGTCGACACCACCAGGAATTGAACCAGGGTCTGTGCAACTGTGCAGCAGCTGGCAGGGTGTGCAGGGAGGACTGGGATTAACAAAGTGGGGCACTGGGTGGTGGGTTTGATGCATAGGCAGTTTGTGAGACGGCTGGTGGCGACCCAGACACACCTCACCGCTGCCCCTGGCTGATGCAACCTGCACCAACCCCACTGCCTTACCCTCTGCTGCCCTGCATTGCACTGTGCTGTCCTCCTCTGCACTGCCCGCCACTGCACTGCCCTGCCCTGCACTGCCCTCCACTGCCCTGGGCTCCCATGCACAGCGCCCTCTGTGCCCTTGTCGCACTGGTCTGGCAACTGGAGGCACTGGGCTGGTCACACTTGTGTAACTGCAGGTACAAGAAGCTGCCCTTGGAGCGGCTGTGGGATAAGCACCTGGTGCTTCATCATGGCACTGCCCCTGTGAGTGGTACAGGCTGCAGGGCAGACACACACCCCAGCTCACCAGGCAGCAGGACAGGCAGACGACCTTACCTTCCTGGCAGCAGGGCAGCAGAGGGCAAGGCGCCATAACACTCTGCAAGGGGTCACCACACTCCACCTGCTGCAAGCAACCCCCACTGCATGGAGCAGTAGGTGGGCATGACACAACCACTGTGACCAGCTTAACAGCCCGGTGGGGCTGGTTTGCATGCTGCTTCTCGTGATGCTGATGAAGCAGCAGCGTCTGCTGGAAGCATGGAGAGAGTGATGGAGGGGAGGGAGTGATGGAGGGGAGGGGAGGGAGTGATAGAGGGGAGAGAGTGATGGAGCGGAGGGCTGTGTGGTGGAGGTCTTGAGCTTACATACGCAGCTGTGGAGGGCTGGCTGTCCTACAGATATGGAGGACTGTCTAACTAACTGAAGGGCTGAGCAGCAGCTGTGGAGGTGTCCCTGCTTTCTCATAGGCTTGTGGATAGGCGCGGCACAGGCACAGGATGTCGAGAGGGCTGTGGTGGCTGTGCCTGCCCTCCCAGGTGTCCCCCTCAGAGTCAGCAGCAGGCAGCCAGGCGCTGCAGGGCACTCTGTACCAGGCGCTGAGCAGGTGAGCCTCACATCCCCTTGCCGAGTCCACTACCTGGCAGCTTCATTTGCTGAGCAACACAGCTGCGCACCTCTCATCTTCTCACGGCCGCAACTCATATCCCCAAACAGAGTCCACTACCTGCCAGTTCCCCTAGACCAAGCCGGACTGAGCCAGGCTGCCACTGGGCACCTGGCGGGACTGTCTGCCCGCCTCTGTCACAAGCCTCTAGCCTCCTGCAAGCTCAAGCCTCAAGCCTCTAGCCTCGTGCCTCCTGCACCTCACCTGCTCTTGCTGCACCTGCTGCCAGAATGACCCAAGCCTGCTGCACCTCACCTGCCCCTAGGTGCCTGGAAGGCCGGCTGGCCTACCTGCCTCCTGCGCTGTCCACCCACCCCACCCAGCAACAGCTGCAGGAGCAGTTGGGGCAGGCAGGGCAGGGTGAAGCGGTCCCTCTGCAGCAGCAATTGGAGCGTGACCCAGGCGTGCTGCTGGCCCCTGCTGGCTGCGTCACCGTGGTCTTCAGCTATGTTGTAGGAACACAGGTGTGGTGCCTGCCTGCGCAGCCAAGCTCAGCCAAGATTAAGATGATGCCCGGGCATGAGTTGAAGTCTCCAGGCAGGCAGTAGTCGTCCTTCATCACCCACTAGGATTGCTTGTTTACAAGCTAGCTAAGGCAGCCATGCTTAGCCCTGGCAACGGTTGGAGTCAGGATCCTGTCCTGGCCGTTGTGTGTATTTGTGTGTACAGACCAGCTGCCTCAACATGGGTCAAGACTCCCACCAGCCTGTAGGCAATGGTTTGGCTGTACGTGACCAAAGGCTCCCAAGATAGCCTACCATAGCCTGCACGAAAGCCTGCCTGCCTGTCTCATCACCTGCTTGCCTACTTGCCTACTTGCTGCTGCTGCTGCTGCTGCTGCTGCAGACGCTCCTGAGCTGGAACGCTGATGTGGCGCAGCAAGCCCTGCGCACCTTCCATGCCGTGGTCAGTCTGCACCCCTGCTTGCTGGCTGCACCTCTGCTGTGCGTGTGCCAGGACCACTCACCATGGACACGTGGGCAGCAAGTGGTCACAGACAGGCTAGGTGGCGAGGAGTGCTGAGATGTGGCAGTGCTGCTCTTGGTGGCAAGGCCTCATCCCGTACCACGCATGGTCAAGAACAAGATCAGGGGCGCAGGAGAGAACAGTCATGTATCATCCACCACCGGCTGCCATGGCCACCCATCTTGTCCCATCCGCCCCTCTGCCCACTGCCTGCCATAAGAAGGGCACGCATGCAACTGCCACAGCTCGTGCAGTTCCTTACTTGCCCAAATCAGATCAGGTGCCTGAACAGCCAGCAGGAGGTGGCCTTGACTGACCGATGTAGGCAGTAGGCCTGCTTACTGTGTGCCTACTGCTGAAGGCCTACTGGCAGTGCCAGGTCTGCATGGCCTGCCTACCGGCGTAGTGGTGTAGGCCTGCTGCTCATCATGTGCCTAATGCTGCAGGCCTCCTGCTGCAGGCCTCCTGAAACAGCCTGACCTGCCACAGCATTCCTACTTGGAGGTTCCATTTCTCAACATGGAGCTTGACTGACCCTGCACAGGGAGGTACTGAGCTGCGGCGCTGGGGCGGCTACGCGGTGGAGGCGGTGGACGGCCTGTTCCTTGCGGCCTTCCAGAGCCCTGCGCATGCAGTGCTGTGGGCCCTGCGCTGCAATGAGCTGCTGGTCCAGCAGGTGCGTGCGGCTGGCTGGGGAGCAGGCTGCTGGTGCAGGCACTGTCCACTCTGTGTAGTTGGTCAGCTTGGCGCTGGTCAGGACTGGCGTTAGGCCTGTAAAGACTGTTATGTGGGTGACTGGCTGACCCATCTTGGCATTGTTATGTGTGGTACGAAACTGCTGATAAAGCACTGTATGCTGCTGCTGCTGCTGCTGCTGCTGCTGCTGCTACTGTAACAGACCCCCTGCCTGCTGCTGCTCCTGGTGTGAGTCCTGTGTGTGACCCCAAGCTGGTGCAGGCCAGCAACCATGACAGCCACGACTTTCTCTGCTGCCTCGCCCTGTGATCTCGCTGCCCTTGCCTGTCCTGCCCCTGCCGCCGCAGCCGTGGTCACGAGCCCTGCTGGCCCATGAGCTGTGCGAGGAGGTCCACATGAGCAGCTCCACGCCCGAGGGCTTCCAGGTCAACGCCCTGCTGTTCAGAGGCCTGCGTCTGAAGACAGGGCTGGACAGGGGCCAGGTGCTAGGGGAGGTGCACGCCATGACCGGCCGCATGACATACCGTGGAAAGGTGGGTGGCTGGCTGGCTGGCTGGCTGGCTGGCTGGCTGGCTGGCTGGCTGGCTCCTGCACCTTGTTGCCCTTCCCAAGCAGCAGCTAGCTTGTTTTCCTACACATGTTCATAGTATGGGTGGGCAGGGGAGGGCCACCCTGAGATGGCGTTGCAGCTGCCACCCCTGCTGCTGCTGCAGCTGACATCCTGCTGCCGCCCCTTCTGTTACCCCTGTTGCTGCTGCTGCTGCCGCCCCTGTCCCTGTCCCCTGTGCTGCAGGTGATGAACCGAGCCGCCCGCATCGCCTCCGCCGCTACCAGTGGCCAGGTGTTGTGTTCCGCTGCGGCCTGGGCCCACATCAGTAGCCAGGAGGAGGGCGTGCTGCAGGAGCAGCAGCTCAGTGCGGTGTCACTAGGGCAGTCCAGGTACGTGAGGCAAGCGTGGCCTGGTCAGGCAGCACAGGGGACAAACCGTGTGCTGAGGGGAGACCCATGCATGGACATGCAGTGCATGGGATGATAGTGCTCCATGTCACGGGACATGCTTGCTGCAAGCAACAGGCTGGCGGCGAAGATGTATGGCCTTGATCAAGTGGGACAGTGAGACGCTGTTGTTGCCGAGAGAAAGAGCCAGAAATGATCAAGGCATGAGGGAGGGCCGGGTCCTTGAGGAGCAACATTTGAAGGATGTGGCATGGTCTCTGATGCCCCATTGCTCTGCCCTTACCCCAACCAGTGCCGCCAGCCACCTTGATGTGTGCAGCTATATATCTCCTGCTCTGCTGCCCCTGTTGCTGCTTACCCCGCAGGCTGAAAGGTGTGACCGACAACATGGAGCTCATGCTCTGCCGCAAGGCCGTCCCGCCAAAGTGTGACGTGCAAGGCCCCAGGCACCCCCTGGGCGAGGAGTGGCCCTGGTCTCAACAGGCTGCCCAGGTACGCAGCAAGCAGCACAGGCTGCTTTGAGCGGGCCACGCACTTCTACGAGTCCTGGGTAGTTGCTTGCAGCAGTGCAGGCGGTGAGTGGGTGAGTGTGTGTGTGTGTGTGAGGCCCTCCTCTTCCTCTTCTTACTCATCATCCTTATCCTTGTATGTATGTATGATCCTTGTATGTGTGATATGTATGACAGGTGGCAGTACACGATGAGTGATGAGAATCCTGATGTAGAGGTGCTGCTGGGTGCCATTTGCTGGGTGCCCAGTGCGTGGGGTGATCCTGTGCAAGGTGCAAAGTGTGCAGGTGTGGTGCCAAGAGCTGGTTGACCCTGTGGCCGCTGCAGGGCCTGCCCCCCCCAGAGGTGTTGCTGAGCTTAGACCCAGGTGGCCAGGAGGAGGAGGCGGGGGAGCATGTGCCATACTTGGTCGCCATGCAGGTCAGCTGGCACAGCAGCAGCCAGGGGCCAAGACTTGCAGCAGGAGGGCTGCGTTTGCCTGGTCGGTCATGCTGTGTCTTGACAGGCTGGGGTGTCACACTTGTTGTTGTACACTGTGCAATGCACTGATGCACGCTGCACTGCACTGGTGCACCCACTGCTGCATTACCATGCCACCGTTTTATGATCAATGCAGGCCTTGGACCCTTTTGCAACAGATTATCCTGACAGCGATGGCAGCGATGGCATGGATGCTGGCCACACTACCGCGTATGACAGAGGCCTCGCTACCAGCAGCAGCGACACTGGCAGCGACAATGACCACCATGTGGTCAATGGTGCTTTTTCCAGCGACGAAGACCTATGCCTATGAATGGCTGCATGGGGAAACTCTGAATGACTGCATAGTCACGAGGGGGGTGGGATGAAAGTGATCACATGTTGTCACACATCAGCGTGCATGCTGACACCAGGCCTGCATCAAATGATAATCGCACGGTAGGCAGTCATCCTTGCTTGCACGCCAGCCTGATGCACGAGTATGGTCACAATGTGCAAAAGTATGATACGCCTTGAGTATGACGCAATGTCGCCTTGAAGTATGTTTACAGGATGCACGAATATGGTTACAATGTGCACGAGCATAACATGTCGCCTTAAACTATTGGGCGAGCTCGTGATATCGGCAGGACAACAAGGCCTGCCGACCTGATGTTTGTGGTAGAGGACTTGAAATGGGAGTATTGCTCATGCTGATGGTTTATACTGCCTGCAGCCGTTGGCCGTCAGGCTGCTTAAACGGATAATCATGCCTGGAGTATCGTTGAGCAAGGATTGATGTTAGGGTAGGGTCTACAGTATGAAGTAATTCGTGATGTAGAAGGGCGTGTGTTTCACTAAGTGCCTTCCCAGCCACTGATGATGAGTGAAACCGCAAGGCACGCAACACAAGAGCGGGCAGTTCAAGCTCTGCATTGACACACATATGGCAGTGACAGCGGTAGTCACAGGGGCAGGGACAGCAGTGGCCCCTGGTTGACGCATCAAGGTCTAACTCCTGCAACGTCTATGATCAAGGCCAGTAGAGGGTCGGGGCCGGGGTGGCAAAGGTCATAGGCAGCAGCTTAGGCAGCAGGCAGGGGGTGCACCGTGCAGCCGCAGGCAGGTGGCAACGGAATTTGCTCACATAACAAACCTCACCGACATGCACAAACAAGGACACATCAATGCATGCATCGACAAGGGCATTAACAGAGCAAGAGGATGCAATGATGATGCGCGGCGAGGAGCGATAATGAGGAGCAGGTATGGTCGGGTTTACAGTATGGGGCAGAGAATGGGCAGGTTTAGGCATCAGTCCCCTTCCCTGTAGAAAGATTCCCTGACACAGTTATTTAGTCTGTATCTTACAGCCCCGCGGCCCTGTATAAACCAGAAACAGAAGCAACAGATAGCGTATCTGTAAGTCTGTGTCTATGTATGCCGCTATGTGTGGCACGAATGGGGCCGGCAAAGGTTTGCGGGGCTGATGGTGGGGGTGACAAATCAGCAGGCTTTTATATCGTATGCATGGATTTCAATTTCAAATCCTAGCCATTGTATCCTTTCCCACTGTGAATTGTCTGTCGAGCTGTGCTTTGACAAGATGGCGGGTGAGACGCCTCGTGTAAACTTTGAGGCCATGCAGCGCTACCACGGCAGGCGGGTTCTTTTAGTGGGGGAGCTGAAGTCTTCGGGAAACGGATGCGTCACGCTGCGGACATCTGACGATGGGGAAGTCACCGTACTCCTTAACACCGCTTCAACTGAGCCCTGGGACGCGCAGTATGTTGAGGTATGGATTGCCGGGGTGCATGACCAGGATAGGGAAACGCGGTTTAGCTGACGTAAATGTTTGAATGCAGATCCTGGGTCAAGTCATCGACCAGAGAACAGTGAAAGAGGAGACACACGTGAACTTCGGCAACAATCTTGGTAGGAGGAGGCAGCAGCCAGCAGCAACCCCCCCGCTTCCAGCCCATTGCATCTCAGTGAGTATGTGTCCCATGACGGCTTGCAGACATGCGGCTGTACAACGAGATGGTCAAGCTCTGTAACACTCGCTATGCATCGTGTTTTGTCGCGTAATCTTCTTTGTCATGCGTACAAGCATCATCTGCTGTCCCATTTACTACATGTCCAGGAGGAACACAAGCATGCGCATGTGCATGTGTGGCCAGTAGTGCACTTTCAGAGCTGACCCCTTGGCCCTGACCATAGCCAGGATGTCGCGAGTGGCAGGAACAGCCTTGTGACGAGGTACAGCCTAACGTTTCTGTCACCATATTCACGGCCACCGTCATCAGTATCGTCAGCTTCACCGCACAGCAACTAGAGGCCAGCAATTCCACAACACACATGATCAGAGACCGGAGCAGATCAGAGCAGAGGCTTTCCAGAGGCTTGCTCATGAATAGAAAGGAAGTGGTAGCTTGCAGCTTGCAGAAGTGCCTCTCCTGTGCCGCTGACCCCGCAGCCAGCAGTCCACCCTGGTTGGTTATTCTCCAGTGCCTAGACTTTGTTTCAGTGACCCTTCTGGGCAGCTTGCCCCGCAGAGGGCAGTCCTACTCTATGCGCTGTTCACCTGTGCGTCAACAGTGTGTGCCTGCTTTTATACCTGTCAGGTAATTAGTTGGTCTCTCTGCATGAACTGACCAGGGGGAACACAGCGGCTGAGGGTGTGTTTTCCGTGAGTGTGACCTGTGTGAGACCATGCAAAGCATTGTCAGGAGAACGGCGGAGGGCATGGTGCCGTACTCAATGCTACCTCGGGTTAAGAATGGTGACATTGATGAGGCTATTACTGCTGGCGTCAGCCCATACACTTGACAAACTGATATGTTTAGCTCGATAACCCCACACGAGGACGAGCTTGAGAAGTCTTGAGGGGCGTTGGGTCGCTGTCTTGGGCAGTTTTCCCCCATGAGAAACTTAGGTGTAGCAGCATGGTGTAGCAGCATGGTAGCCAACCTCGCCCTCACACGCTCGCTCGTGGAGTTGCGCTCAAGGCCTCGCCAGCAGGACATCGCAAGAAGGGGATAGGGAACACGTTGGGTTGGGACTCCCAGCTTGTGAATACGTGGGAGGCAGGTCAAGTGAGGAAGGCCGGGCTGATAGGAGGTGCGCTGGTTTACTAAGATGGAAGAGGGGTGGGGGTGGTAGGAGAGGGGCGAATCAACACTGAGTCATAGTCAGGGACCTGCCCTGAATCACAGTTTGCCGAGGTGACCATGCCAGCTTGCGGATCCACTTACCTACCATTGCATCGGCGAGCGCGGTGTCCTCATCGCGCATCGAACCGCCACCAGCACCCAGCGCGCTAGCCCCCGCGCAACGCCCACCAACGACACTTTCAGTGCGACACGACACTTGCGTGCTCGTCACCGACATGGCCTTCTCGCGGCTGGCCAGTCGTGGCTTCAACGCGCTGTGTCGCAGCCTTAGCGCGTCATGTCATGCGCTGAGGTGCTACTCCCAGACCGTGGGCACCGATTCCATCCCAATGAAAACTGGACGCCCAAGGCAAGCCATGATCCAGCATCTCTAGCGTCCTAGGTGCAGGCACCAGGCGGGATGCCAACAGCAGCACGCAGCAAGCGGCCCCCAAGACTCGTTTGTTGCCCGGGCTTGACAGGCTGGTGGTCCTAGGCACAGGCTGGGGCGGGGCGCGTCTGCTGCACGACATCAAGCCACAGCTGTATGACTTGACGGTGCGTGGTCACAGCCCCCCAGTGCCCTACTCTAAGGGCCCTGGTCTGCTGAGGATGCTGATGCCCAGCAAGCCGCCAGTGCTGCTGACACTCTCCTACCCGCTTGCCGCAGGTCATCTCCACGCGCAACCATATGGTGTTCACGCCACTGCTAGCCTCCACCACGGTGGGAACCCTAGATCCACGCTCTGTGGCAGGTGTGACCCTGATCACCAGGAGGTGTGACACTCAGCAACAGCAGGTGTGACCCTCACTCAAAGAAGGTGTGGCCCCTGACTCGTACCTCAAAGGCCATAGGTGGAGAGTTGTGGAAGTGTTGCCCACCCGCCTTGCTCTTGCTGACGGCCGCATGTCGCATGCTGCATGCTGCATGCCTGGTTGCCCCCGCACTGGCTGCAGTGCACATCACCGACATCCAAAAGGCTCTGTTCTGGCCTCAGAACAGCCTCTACATCGCCGAGGTGAGCCAGCGTCAGGTGCTGAGGCTCCTGCACCTGAAATGCTGTCCACTGAAGACCCAGGGGGGCGGCAGCGGCAGCGGCAGTCTGGGGCTGGCGTGCCTGGAGGCAGGTCATCACATTGCCATATGGCTCTCATCACTCTGCACCACTACCACACCAATACTGGCATGCAAGACTGCACAGACTGGGCCGCCACAACAGCAACCTCCTGCTGGTGACGCCTGCTGTTGCGGTCATGGCTCTGTGCCTGTCACACAGCTTGGGTGCTTCTTGGCTCGAGGCTGGGCACAGCCCCCCTGCCACTGCTGCCCACCTAAACGTTAACACACACTGCATGCTCAACTGCCACCAGGGTTGGTGCTGGACTGTCTTGTCTGGCTTGGCTGTTCTGGTGTTGTAGAGAGAGCGGGGAGCGGGGAGCGGGGAGCGGGGAGCGGGTGGGATGCCTATGGGAGGGCGGTGCGGAGTGATGGCAGTGGTGTGAATGGTGCAGACTATTGATATGGGTCAAGGGGGTGCGATGGTCAAGATGGGGTGAGAGGAGGACATCACTGATGCAAGGTGGTGACAGAGGCACATGGCAACTTAGTGTGCATGACTTGACCCTGCTTCTTGCTGAGTAGACGTTCTTACGTGACCCATCACATTCACATTGTGCAGGCCACAGCAGTGCTACCAGACAAGAAGGTGGTGCAAGCCAGGAGTGACGATGGTGTGATGTTTGAGGTGAGGTCACCATGACCACCCTCCATCTGCCCACTGGTCACCACTAGGTTGCCGCTACAGGACTTCACTTGGCAGGCCAGGCAGTAGGCACACCCTCTCAGCCTCACTCAACAGCGGCAGACTGAAGGGACACAGGACTGCCAGGTCCAGCACCCAGCTGCCTGCAGCAGACAAGGGGTCCTTGTGCAGCCAGGAGGGTGCAGCCAGAGGTCCAGCAGTAGAGGCAGATGGCTGAGAAGGCTGACGCCGTGCGGCCACCAAACCTGTTCCACTCGCCATCGGCCCCTGAGGCAGCCAGGGGGCGGGGCAAGAGGGAGGGGGCCGGGGCAGCAGGTGAGCGAGCTGTGTGCCTTGAGGATGCCGCCGGTAAGGGGCTGCAGTAGGGTGCAGCAGCAGGCTGACTCCAGGACCTCCAGCAGCCCTGTGCGCCAGCAGGGAGGTCTGCTGCTGAGTGAGGCTGAGAGGGTGCGCCCACTGCCTGGCCTGCCAGGTGGCATACGACAAGCTAGTGGTGGCCACCGGCAGCCAGGGCAGCACCTTCGGCATCCCTGGGGTGCTCGAGCACACCCACTTCCTCAGGGACGTGCACCAGGTGAGGTGTAGGGCCAGCTGCAAGGGGGCCCGGGGCAGGGCCTGACATGCCAAGGGCAGACGCCGGGGCAGACGCCAGGGGCAGTCGCAAGATGCCAGGGGCAGACGCCAGGGCAGACGCCAGGGCCTGACATGCCAGCCAACTGAATTGAAAACAGGTGTATGAACATAAGAATAATGGTATGACATGACATGTGTTGTGTTGTGTTGTGTTGTGTTGTGTTGTGTTGTGTTGTGTGTGTGGCTGTGAGTGTAGGCAGAGAGCATCCGTTTGAGGCTGGTGGACAACATTGCCAAGGCAGGGATACCAGGTCAGCCCCCGGCCCCCGGCCCCCGGCCCCGTCCCCGCTCCCACCCCTCCTCTCCCACTGCCCCACCCTGCCCTGCCCCGTGCCCCATGTCTTGCCCCATGTCCTCGTGAACCACCCCTTGCAGGCCGGCCCCTGGCAGAGTGGCAGCGTCTGCTGCACATTGTCATCGTGGGTGGTGGGCCCACCGGCGTGGAGGTTGCGGGCGAGCTTACAGACTTTGTGAACGAGGTGGGTGAGCAGGCTAGGTGGTGCGCAGTGGAGCCTAGGCCCAGGTGTAGGACTCCCTACCCCCTTAAGAAGGGCGCTGGGTGGCCGGCTGGTTACCTTGTTGGGTTAGGGTTAGGGTTAGATGAGGTTTAGGGTTAAATGAGGGTTAGAGTTAGCCCCCACCCTACCCCTACCCCTACCCCTACCCCTGGCACCTTGTTGCACGCATGCTTGATGCAGAAGTCCAGTGGCTGTTAGGTCCCGCGGCAGGGTAGAGGTGCTTCATCCGTCCTTCATCACATTAGCCATATCAGCCTTTTGTAGTGGGAGGGTAGCAAAAGCCCTGTGCCCCGAGGCTACTCTCCTCCCTTCATGCACGCCCGACGGCGAGGGCGGTGTCTTTCTTTCTGTCTAGCCATATCAGGGGTGTGAGAGATCCGGGTATTTGAGTGATGTTCCGTACTTCAGACAGGTTCAGGAGGGTCTCTGCTGCCTGATCAGGCTTCGCCGTGCCGGGGGGTCCTGCTAGGGGGGTGCGGGGCCAGTGCGCCTCAGGTGCCGCCCCCATGGCTACAGCTGGGGTCATGCCACTAGGGCAGCATGGAAGGAGCAGCCATTCGCCAGCATTGCTGTCCCAGCAAACGCCCCACCAGCTTTGCTGCCACACAGCTGGTTGCATGACGTGTGGAATGGTGCTGAGCCTGGTGCAGGACCTGAGGCGGCTGTACCCCGACAGGGCCAGGGCTATGCGGTGGGTGGGGCTGTGGGGGGTCAGCAAGGTTGCGGCATGGCAGGTGCACCTGGGCAGTTCAGTTGGCAGCAGCAGCAGCAGCAGCAGCAGCAGCAACAGCAACAGACAGGGACACAACGGGGGTCCAGGCCCTCCCTGAATGTCCTGCGGGGTATAGCTATGTATGGTTGAGGGTGTGACGAGGGTAACGATGCCATCAAGTTAAAAATTGCATGATAGGGGTGTCTGCTTGGTTGCTTCTTCCCTGGCTCCCTGGCTTGGTCACTGGTCCGGTCTTACACCCGGTGGGAAGCGCAGCGGTCGCCGACCTGGTCCCCCGACTGAGTCCACGGTGTGCTCCGCAGCATCACGCTGGTTGAGGCGCGCGAGGTGCTAGGCAGTTTCGACCCATCCCTGCGGGAGTATGCGGCGCGCAAGTTGGTGCAGCGTGGGGTTCAATTGCGAAAGGTGCGGCCTGCCGCCCGGAGCTCAGATGCTGAAATTCGCATCCATTATGGACAGCTAGCCTTGCTTCAGTGGCAGGTTGGTGCCGCGCTGCGTCCGATACTGGAATGTCCATTGATTTCAGGTTTTCCTGTATTAGATAACTTTAATCTCCGCCCGTTTTCCTCTAATGCGGCGCGCAGGGCGTGGTTAAAACAGTGACCGCGCAAGAAATCACACTGACAGACGGCTCAGTGCTGCCGTTTGGACTGTGTATCTGGAGCACTGGAGTCGGCCCCACGCCCTTCATCCAGAGCCTGCCGTTTGCGAAAACCAATCATGGACGCCTCGCCGTCGACTCCCAGTAAGCGCTCTGCCACGATGGACATGTGCCATGTCACAAGTAGGTTGCCTCATCAGGTTCTGCACTAGCCCGCTTTTGATGGTTCTGTGGCTGCCGACGCAGTTAGCAGTGTGGCTGCTGCTGCTGCTGCTGCTGCTGCTGCTGCTGCTGCTGCTGCTGCTGCTGCTGCCATCTGCTGCTGTGGCTGCTGCTGCCATCTGCTGCTGTGGCTGCTGCTGCCGCGGTTTGCAGGCTGCGTGTGCTGGCTGCCTCCACTGCTGTCCCTGACAGCCCACCAACACCCACAGCCGGGTCCTCCTTTGTGCAGACAGCCACCTCCAAGCAAGACATCAAGGCGAGCCACAGGGGGCTGGCTGACACTGTGCACCACACCTCTCACACTCCTCCCGGGACCCTGCCCCTAAGCCACCATTTCCTGTGCAGGCAACATGGCAAGGGCAGGGGAGGGGGCAAGCAGCTGCTGCTGTGGACCTGTTTTGTAACCATGGCTCCTTTGTCCCTCCACAGTGATACCATCAGGGTTAGAGCCACTGGCAGCAGGTCAGGTCAGCAGGGGTCAGCGGGTCAGCAGGTCAGCAGGTCAGCAGGTCAGCAGGTCAGCAGGTCAGCAGGTCAGCAGGTCAGCACAGGTCAGCAGGTCAGCAGGTCAGCAGGTCAGCAGGTCAGCAGGACAGCCACAGGGCCACAAAGGGGTTAGTAGTGCAGTCTCTGAAATGAGGTGTGGAAGAGCTGGGGACTGTGGTGAGGGCCTGATGGGCAGGGGAGGGGAGGGAAGAGGCATGCTGATGGGCAGGGGAGGGGAGGGAAGAGGCATGCTGATGGGCAGGGGAGGGGAGGGAAGAGGCATGCTGATGGGCAGGGGAGGGGAGGGAAGAGGCATGCTGATGGGCAGGGGAGGGGAGGGAAGAGGCATGCTGATGGGCAGGGGAGGGGAGGGAAGAGGCATGCTGATGGGCAGGGGAGGGGAGGGAAGAGGCATGCTGATGGGCAGGGGAGGGGAGGGAAGAGGCATGCTGATGGGCAGGGGAGGGGAGGGAAGAGGCATGCTGATGGGCAGGGGAGGGGAGGGAAGAGGCATGCTGATGGGCAGGGGAGGGGAGGGAAGAGGCATGCTGATGGGCAGGGGAGGGGAGGGAAGAGGCATGCTGATGGGCAGGGGAGGGGAGGGAAGAGGCATGCTGATGGGCAGGGGAGGGGAGGGAAGAGGCATGCTGATGGTGCCAGTTGTTGGCCCTGGTGGCCGCAGGCCGTGAACATGCTGACGGATGAGAGCCGGCTGGGCAAGGCTGAGGCGCACCTGGTACCAGATGTGTGAGTGGTCACACCCTTGCCCCATTAGGTCACACCAGGTCACACCAAGTCACACACGCCCAGTGCTTCATGCCTGATTGCGGCATGCCTGCTCATTTGCACCTCACTTGTGTGTTGCAAGCTGGCATGGAGAGGGGGGTCCAGGAGGGGTGCCATGCCAAGCCCGGCACCCATGCCCACTGTGGACAGGGAGGGGCGCATGGTCCACATGGCCTGTGCCTGGTCAGCCGTGGCCTGTGTGTTGGCTGCAGGTACGCCCTAGGGGACTGCTGCGCCACACCTGACAACCCGCTGCCTGCTCTGGCCCAGGCAAGGGGGCCCTGTGGCCAGCCCCAGCCCAGACAAACACAGGCTGGGCAGTGGCTGTGGGTGTGTGGTGGGAGGGGGCTGTTGCATCAGCACCTCAGCCACACCCAGGCCCCTGCTGACCAGGGACACAGGGCAGCCTCAGCAACCTCAACCCACCTTTTCCTGCCACCACATTTCCTTCCACCCTACCATCTCCACCTACCTCCACCTCCCACCACCCACCACCATGATGTCATTGCCATGCCCGTCGCCCGCCCCTGCCCAGCCTTGCAATACAAGCAGCCCCTGCCCACCCATGGAAGCTGTGCCTATCACTCAGTCCACCTTTCCCAGCCAGCCTTCCCCAGCGAGGCCCTTCACGGTGCGATGCAGGTTGCTGAGCAGCAGGGCCGATACCTGGCCAAGGAGCTGAATGCCCAGGCGCAAGCAACCCTGCATGCAGCCGCCAAGCGACCGGCCGGGCACCAGACCAGCACACCAACCCCAGCGCCTGCTGCCTCTGCCTCTGCATCACACAAGTCAGATGCCTTTGTCTACAAGTGGGTGTGTTGGGAGGGGAGTGCTGTCTGCCACGGCCTGAGGCTTGCACATAGAATGGAAAGTGCTGGCGTAGGTCAAGGTCGTGGGTGGTTGTGGCGGCACCAGATCAATAGTGGGAAGGGGTACTTGCTTTACACAATGTCTCAGAGCCCATATCCGTTGCTGGTCTAGAGGTTGTCAGCTCACTCACCACACTGGGAGAGAATATAATAAACAGGAAGACTGATGAGGGCTGTTGAAAAGCTTGTGAAAGACCATGGGGCCTGATTGCCTAATTTGACCACGCTTGTGAGTCCTCGGGGCTGATGAAAGACCATGGGCCTGATTGCCTGATGTGGCCCTGCTTGTCAGCCCCCTCCCGCCTTCCTGCCTGCAGGCCCCTAGGCTCAATGGCCACTGTGGGCGGTTACAGTGCCATCATGGAGCTGAGCCGCAAAGGCCTGGTACGCCCTCAGCCCGCCACCAACACCCTGGGCTGACACCCCATGGGCCTTGCTGTAGGCACTGCTACGTGCCGCTTGCCTGTGTGTGCTGTTTGCCCGTGTGGGTAAGGGTAGTTTCCACCCTTGGCTGACATCCCTGTGGGGTTGCTCTAGGCACTGCTACGTGCCGCTTGCGTGTGTGTTTGTGTGGGGTTCAGCGTCCGTGTCACTCTGCCCTGCCGCCCAGCTGATGCCTAACCTCCTTCACCTGCCTGCTGCCTCCTCTCACGCACTGCACCAGCAGGCAACCGCTCACTGGGCCCGGTGCTGGCCAGGCTCTCAGCACTCAGGCCTGGTGCGCTCCCTTGCCCATTGTGTTGGCCCACCCAGCTTAACCTTGTGTACTGCTCTAGACCGGGTTGCCTGCTGTCTCCTTAGTGCCTAGCCCGCCCAGCCTACCTGCTGCCTGCTGCCTGCTGTCCAAGGCGGCCTCCCCGCTGTCCATTGCGGGCTGGGTGTCCTGGTTCGCCTGGCGCAGCGCCTACCTCACCCGCCTGGGCTCAATCTCCAAGCGCCTGCTGGTTGCCTTCAACTGGTTAGTGGAAGGGGAGGCTGACCCGCATGCACTTGTTGAGGTTCCCTTGTTGCCGGGGTGAGGGCAGAGGCAGGGGCAGGGGCAGGGGCAGGGGCAGGGGCAGGGGCAGGGGCAGGGGCAGGGGCAGGGGCAGGGGCAGGGGCAGGGGCGGGAGCGGGAACATGTGCAAATGGTGTGGTGTGCACTGCAGGGCCAGCACCCTAGTGTTCGGCCGGGACATGAGTCGCTGGTGAGTGTGACCTCATCTGCGGCGTAAGCACACTGCGGCGTTAGCACACCAAATGCTGGTTTTCCCTGTTCTGTTGCCGCTGCGGAGACTAGACTTATGTCTATGGTCCAATCAGTCAGTGAGTTCCTGGCACCAGCTGGCACCAGCAGGAAGGCAGCAGGAGCCATCTCCATGGAGTTCTGACACGAGTTGAGGCGACCTATGCCGACATTAGCTGTGTAGCTTCAATGTATTGGAAGCCTCTACTGCTGGAGCCATGATGTATGATACAGCATTGGGCCCAGTGCCTCGATGTCTCAGTGCTGTGTCAACACCATCTTGCAATGCCCATCGGGAAAAGATCAGAGTAGCCTAGCCTAGCAGAAGCGCCGCCATGGACCCAGTCGGTGCCATAGGCTAGGTGATAAAGCTGCGTGTTGTCTTCCGAGTGACTCGTCCTGTAGATACTGCGGGGCCAAACTAAAAAAACACATGGGCGTTCTGAAGCGCTGGGCCTATCATTAGCGCCGCTTGGCGGCACAAAATAATTTCATAGGCGCTGTCATGCACAGCCTGAGCCTTGTCTAAGGTCAGACTGGTGCAAGCCGCAACCACCCCTGAATACTCGCGGTCACACCTCTCAACCAACCCAACAGCCTCGCCATTATCCACGTCTGTCTGTCGAGACGTCTGTCTAGCTCCTCCTAGCCTTCGCACTACACATAGGCTCGGGCACAGCTATGGTCAGGCGCAGTAAACGCAACAAGCGTGTTGCATCCGCTCCTGCTACTTCGCTGTTGGATCTGCCTCCAGCGCTGCTGGAGGATATACTTGTTAGGGCCACACAGCTCGGAGCCTCGAAAGCCCTAGTCTACACTTGTTTTCCGATGTTCTTGGCACACCTGATGCGTACTTCAGCCATCCGCGTCCAGCTAGATAGGCAGTGCAGCGACCGGGTGCTTACGCCCCGCGTGATCGCAGCCCTGCGAGCAAGGACCAGCAAGCTCGACCTCGCCTTGGAGCATTCGCAAACAATGCCCAGTGGGCAGTTCATGGAGCTGCTGGTCGGCGCCCTGGAGAAGCTGGGCAGCTGTGCAGCGGTGGCGTCCTGCCAGCTGCGCAGCGTTCGGAAGGCTCCCCTACAGCCTCTAGACTGCACGTCAAGCCTTGCCCAGCGCCTGCTGGCCAGCTTTCCAAGCCTCACTGGCCTGTCTCTCCACGGCTACTGCATTGCAGGCGACGCATTAGGCAGCCTGCTCTCCCACCCACAGCTTTCCCAGCAGCTGCAGCAGCTGGACCTCACTGGCAGCACTCTCACGGAGCCCTGGCTTGGGGCCATGACCCTGCTCACCGTGTTTTATGGCCTGAGGCTGCAGCAGCTGAGCCTGGACATAGGCGAACAGCGAGTGATGCCTGACCTGCAGCCCCTGGCACAGCACCTGACTCGACTGCACGTTGCTAGGCTAGATAACGTGGAGTCCCCCTTTGCTGCCCTGGGGGCGGCTCTGAGGTCATTGCCACAGCTTCAGATCCTGACGGTCTCCAGCTGCACCTACTTCGACGGCCTGCCCAAGCTGCTGGGGGCGCTGCCACAGCTACACAGCCTGCTGCTGCCCAACACCACGATCACTGGGCAGGGGCAGTTGCGCCCCCTTCTGCAAGTCACACAAATCACAAGCTTGCTGCTCCAGAGTGTCCAGGAGTTGACCAGCTCCTGTGCTGGTGCAGCCTGCAGCTGGCAGCACCTGGAGCTGACAGGCAAGGTAGACTTCATGGCTCTGGCGTGCCTGCCGCTGCACTCCCTCACGCAGCCCCTGCTGCTGGGTGAGCTCCGGGTCAGTGCGGGGTGCGACACCAGCCCCACAGTGGCAGCTGCTGCATGCACAATGGCTCAGGCTTGCAGCGTGCCCCTACGAATCAAGGTCCTGTTGCTGTACACGGGGGCTGAATACCACACCAGCCCCTCCCTCCCTGCTGACGCCTTCCTCCGCCAAAACATGGTGCTGCAGAAGGTGGTGTCGCTCATGCGGCCCCTGCAGTTCTCATGTGACACGGCCGTGTTCTGCGACATGCTTAATGTGTGCGCCGCCTTCCTCCCAGCTCTGGCTGCGCTGTGCCCTGGCTGCATCCGCTTTGAGCTGCAGCGTGGCAGCCTCATCCCCTCCCTGGACTTTTGGCGCCAGCTGGTGCAGCGCATACCCACCATCAGCCATGTCACCATCAGGTCTGTCAAGGGCGACACCAGCGCAGCCATGTGCAAGTCTCTGCAGCGCATGGCAGAGCATTCTTGGGCCTGGGGGCTGGATATCACTGTATGCGGTGTGAGCACGCAGCTGCCTACCAGCTGCCAAGCCCTGAACACCTCCTTTAACAACCCCTCACAGCCGGGCAAGATCAGGATAGAATTCCGGAACACCGATTGACTGCCTCACAGCTGGGGACCGCTAAATGCGTTGTTGGTGTTGTCGTGTTTTGCTGTTGTTGTTGTTGTTGTTGTCGTTGTTTTTGATGGTTTATATCGCTGAGGTGCCAGCCAGGTATGGCTGCTGGGTACAGACATAGGCATCGGGCATGTGCATAGGCATAGACATATGTTCGCATGGCTGCATCATCAAATCAAGGTGTGCTGGGTCGAGACTCAGTGGGTGTGGGCCGCCGCCAAGGGCCTGCGAGTGCGTTGCTTGCTGGTGCCCAGTGCATTGTTGGAGCCTTGTCTGTCCTCAGTGCCGGGCTCTAGGCCTTGCTCACAGCTCTAGTGATGTGAGGTGTAGCCTGTTGACTGCATGCGAACCGACTCCATGTTCGAGATGTATGCGAATAATGCCAGCCGCTAAGCGGAAGTGATGTATTCATGTCATTGAAGTACACCGCATGGCAAGTATACCGCCCTCCAGCTGCAATGCTGTATGATGTACCCATGAACCCACCCAGCCCACCAAGGGCAAAGGCAAGGCCAAGGTGAAGGCTGCTAAAGCCAAGCCAACACCACAGCCAGGCAGGTAGGTAGACAGAAATTGCAACACAAGCGTTGAACATGGAGCGCACTGGGGAGAGCAGATGACGCCCACTGGAGCTGTGCTGGTGGCCAGAGCAGCGAAAGCAGCCAGCCAAGGGCAAGGAGCACCCTAAGCTGGGCTACAAGCGGTTGCGAGACCGCCCACCCAAGGCCCAGCAGCAGCAGCAGCAGCAGCCTGTGGCACAGTAGTGTGTGACCCCTTTGTTGAGCTGTTATCAGCTTACAATTAGCGCCTGTTTGTCATGCCAGCTCTAGGCTGTAGCCCTGTCACAGGGGTCAGGCAATAGCGTAGGTTGAAGGCGCCCATGCCATGTGAATGGGAACATGACTCCCACACAGCAAGCCACCAACCCTTACGTAGTGATCCCTAGTGGTCCCTAGTGGTCCTTTGTAGTCATCCCTGGTGAGGGATGAGGCATTGTAGGGTGTCTACAGGAATGCAGGAACAGCATGCAAGCAGCTAAGTAGTGTAGCTAGTACTGCGCATCAAAATGGGCTGTGTCTACGAATCTCATACGCATGCCATCTCATACGCATACCTAGGTAGCTCACCTGCTGCATAGCTTTACACCGGCATGGTTGTAATGGCAACCATCACTCTGGTATGGCTTGGGACTTGGATGTGAGATCCGCGAACCACTTCATGGCAGCATGTACGAAAAACATGCAAGAACCCCGTGCAGGCAGCTACTGAGTGCAAGAGTGGTTTGTCGTTACGAACCATGTTGACACTGCAACGACCGCAAGCCTGTCTCCAACCCAGAGAGTTGTGCACATGTAAACGTGAGTAAGCACGGTGCCCAAGCCCCCCTCATACCCATGCCAGGTGGTGCACCTACCCCATGCCAGGAAACCATTCATAACGAGTCACACCAATGGTGCGACACTGTCATATCGAAACGAAACCAGCAGTCCTCCTCACGCAATTTCCTTGCCATCCAGAGTGGAAGCAGCCACCAAGCAGCAAGCATGTATGGTCTGGCATTACTAAGGCACCCTCATCATGCCAGTCGTGAGGCCAGTAGGCAGGTCCATATGACTGCGGCAAAGAATCCAGCCAGGCCTAACTTCACTGAGGCACTGAGGGAGGACGGTGGATGTAGCTATCTACAAGCTGGAGACCAGGAGGGGGCGGCCAAGGCATTGAATATGCCCCAATGATGGCAGCTCTCCAGCCGCCAAGCCGACCCTGCTTGAATTCAATGTTGGGCATGTACACCAGCCACGAAGTGTCACTCGTCGTTTGTCTTGGCCACCAAGCCGCCCAGCAGGGTCGACATCAGGCCAGGCCCACCTTTCCGCAACTGGCCAGTGTTGGTGGCCGCCACCACTAGGCCTGCCAGCGACCCATGCTCTGCATGGCTGCCCTGGAAATGAGGGTGAGAGTGAGAGGGCATGCCTGGGCCATCCGAAGGCAGCTCCAGGGTGTCGCCCCGCTTGGACCCCGGCGCCCGCTTGTGCTTCCACTTCAGCACCTGCAGCAGCAGTGGGGCACAGTGGGCAGCATGGGATGGGCTGCATGGGATGAGCAGCATGGGATGGGCAACGGGAAACACTCAAGTGTATGCAGCTCAAGTGAGTGCAACTGAGGGTCAGCTGTGATAGCCAAGGGTAATGCCAGGGGGTCCTGGCGAGAAGCAGCGATTGTGGAGTGTGGAGTGGGAGCGGGGAGGTGGGGGAGTGAGGGCTGGGGGACAGGCAGGGGTCAGGCAATGAGAGTGCAGGGTGGTCCTGACGGGAAGCAGCGATGTTCAGCCAGGACCAGGCAAGCAGTGAGGAGGCAGAGGCGCAGAGGGAGCGACCCAGTATTGTGCAAGCACTGCACCCAGACACCGGGCCAGCAAAGTGGGGCAGAGGGTGCTTAGCCAGTTGCCAGAGGCCGTGGCAGAGGTGCGTTCAGATTCAAGTACAACACGCAAAGCAGGGTACAAATGGAGTCCATGCCTACTGCTTTCACGATGGACATGACACAGCCAGTGTTAGCTCAACCCCTTGCCAGGCCCAGGTCCGTTATTGCTGCGCATGGAGGCTGCACAGCGTGCCAGCCCCTCCCTCCCTGCCTATGTCTTCTTCTGCCAAGCCCCTTGCCAGGCCCCTCACCGGGTCCCTTGGTCGCCACAGGTGCACCTCACCTGGTCCTGTATCCACGCCTGCCCCACATTGACCACCAGGGGTATGGCCACCATCACTGTGTACAGGTAGGTGTCCGGGCGGCCTCTGAAGTACAGGTCCAGAGCTGCAGTCACTAACTGGAAGCCCGGCGCCAGCAGCAGCACACACAGGCCCACACAGGAGCGGGCGCACACCACGCAGCCCACCCACACCGCCACCTGCACGCCCCACTTGCGCAGGTTGGGGGCGGCGGCGTCACCGTAGTGCCCGATCTCTGTCAGCGTCTCCCACCAAGGGTGAAGGTGGGCGTGCAGTTGGGCGGAGTGAGGGAGGCTGTGCGGGCTGTCTGAGTGCCCTCCCAGGCTGCCATACAGCATGTCATTCACGGCTGAGCTGCCGCCACCAGGGCTGTTGGGGCCACCGAGGCCACCGTCACTGCTGGGGCTGCTGGCGGAGAGCAGGAGGGGCAGCTGGGCGTTGCGGCGCTGCAGCAAGAGGGTGGTGAGCCAGATGGTGAGCTTGAGGAAGGTGATGGACAGGGTAAGGCCCAGGGTGCAGTCCAGGAAATACACCACAAAGTACCTGGAGGTGGTCGACAAGACAGGCTGGCAGAAGCCACACATGCAGCCAAGAAACCATTCCAGGCTGATGGTCACAACCTGCAGGCCTGAAGACATTGGTTCTAAATTCACTATCATCACACCATGATCCCTAGAATCTCAGGGGTGACCTCTCTTAGGAAGGGGGCATGACTCACCAGCCACACTCAGATGCTTGGCCTGTCCGAGCATGGGCCAGTATGGCCACTGCCATGCCCACTGTATGGCCTGCCCCTCCTGAACATGCTTGCTTGCCAATGTCTAGAACCCACACACTCCAAGGGCGTCGAGGCCTTTCTCTCAGCCTGCAGCATGGTGCATCAACTATATCAACGAGCCAGACAGATGCTGGGTCTTCCAGCAAACCCCTGCCTCAGCTGGAAGGACGGCACACCTCTTCACAAAAAGAGCAGTGACTACGACTACCAGCAGCACCACTTGAGCTGACAAGGCAACTAGCCCCGAGATTAAGCGGCATGCCCTCTCTTCCACAGGCTGCGACGGTGTGGCCAGCGTTGGGCTAGCGGCAGCCATCGCCGCAGCCTGCGGAGCTGGCCTCTGATCTTCGAGGAGCTGGCCGACAGCTATGCAACATCAAATGCGGGTAAGGCAAAGCTGTGCCGCTTCACACTGCTGCGTTCGTGAGACATCTATGTGATCACTTGCCCCAACTTGGTGCTCATGTTCAGGCCTTCATGTTCATGCTTCATGTCCATGCTTCATGTTCAAGTTTCATATCCAGGCAAACATAACTCATTCAACATGGAACAGCATGTTCGTCTGTGGGTAATCTCACTCAGTTACAATTCAACTGTAGCGTCATCGGTCGCACCCTTGACTACCACAAACCCCACACCGATGGCACTCTTTCCTGGGGCTATTCCCCCTTGACCACTGGGCACCTCAAAACTAACAGCTAAATGCTTTGTAAGGCTAACAGTACACTCCTCGCCAATGGGGGTTAACTCCTCCGGGTCATCCCATTGGCATAGCTCCAGGGGGCGTTGCATGCTCTCCCCAATGCGCTGGAATTTGAGGCACAAGTCGGTGTCCCGGTCCAGCCATCTGCCCCATGGAAGGGTTTGGGGTCGTGGCACTGGGCCAGGTGCAGCAGGGGCAGGGGGGGGGCTGGGCAGGGAGAGGAGGTGGCTCCTGGGCGGGGGGGTTCTGGGCTGGGGGTAGTGGGTGGGGCGGCACGTCATGGCACCACATCAGGCCCCGTACATGCTTAGCATTGAGCTGGCTAAAGGCAGGGCGCACTAGCCGCTGGATCACCTAGCCTGCTGGGGGTGCCCAGTCAGCGGGCCTGGGATGGTCCCCCCCGAATTGAGCTTTACAGTGGGTCCGCCGGTAATATGTGCGTCTACAGGGGGCAGTGTTTGCGCTGCGTCGCGCTTATTACGATGGTGAGCTGCTCGTCGACTGATACTACGCGTGTGGCATGACCGGGCCCGGCAAACTGGATTGCGGGGCCAATGGCCGGGGTGACCATCAGCACAGTGCCTCAAACGTTGGACTACAACCAACACAACCATATTCCGCAAATTGGCAATAAAGTATTATTCCGACGCGGCATCTTCAGACGCCAAGGCAGTAAGCACACTAGCTAGCTCTGTCAGCTGGCACCCCAAGCATTACAGGTCGGAGGACGCTCGCTGCGGAGCTGGCGAAGTGGGCCGCACCAGCTCGATGGCGGACTTCATCAGCTGCTTGGCCCACGCCTTCATTGCTCATCGAAAGCTTGAGCATAGCCGGGCTCGCATACAATACTTTCCGTCACACTGTCCATGCGAGCCAGGCAGCGAGGCAGGCGAGCAAGAGCCCAGTTGCCCTCATCACCACCCATCTCATCCACCCTTCCGTCAGCATTTGGGCTCAGCAGGAGCAGTACGCTCCCGGCACAGTTTGGGCCAAGCTGTTGCAGGCTCGTGCCAGCCTGCATCAGGCAGCATTACAGTGGAGGCTCTCATTCCCAGCCGACCATGCAGTAGCCACAGCAGTCACAACAGCCTTGCTGCCCCTGGGCCTGCCAGCTGTCCAGGCAGCGAGGGGCCAGGGCAGAGTGCAGCACTTGGTGCTGTGGTCCCTCATCTCAGCATCACTGAGACACCGCTCAGCAAGCAGCACCTCCAGACATACCTCAGGTGCGCAGCAACTCTGTCAGCAGCTGGCTCCTGGAGTAAGTTCACCTCTTGTTGTGGTGACAAGGAGGGTGCCAGAGGTGCCAGGTGCTATGTTCAAGAAGGTCCTACACACGCCTTCTTTTCAGGTTGTTGTGGTGACAGGCAGGGCGCCAGTGCTGCTAGCCAAAGAGTGTTGTTGTGTGGGGTGTTGAGAGAGAGCAGTCAAAAGAGCGAGGAGTCAGAAGAGACCAGCAGGAGGCATGGGTTTAGTAGGCTCCCCTCATGGGGCGCTATGAAGAGTATGCCATGAGCAGCTTAGTGTCTAGCAGGTGTTGAAGGGAGGGAGGGCGCCCGCTGATGGTGTAGCAGACAGGACCAGCTGAGTGTGTTGTGTGTGATGACCAGCACCACCACATGACCTTCTGAAGCACAGCCCCTCCCACTCCTCCTGATCCTCCTGACCCTCCTGATCCTCCAGATCCTGCTCCAGTTCAGGAGCTGGCAGATATTTATACCGTACTGATACGCCCTGTTGGTGATACGCTGGTTTGGTGAAAACCCAAATCTCATGCTCAAACAACTGCCGATACAATTTGGTGACGAAAAACATCTCATGCTCAAAGAATTTTCACCCAAATCCCATGCTCAAACAATTGGTATACGATTTGGTGACGAAATGATTTGGGAAAATCACGAACAAGGCGTATCAGTACGGTACACATGCATACTTTCGCAAACACAGGAGTGCGTTAATGTACAGCAGCAGGGTGTTGATGTGGTGAAGGTGTGGGGGATGGAGAGGCCTGCTGATTGTGAAGCCTGCTGATCCTGCTGCTGCTGTTCCTTGCGACTGGCTGCCTCGCATTGGGAAACAGACCCTGGCACTGACATGCTGAGCAACGGTGGCCTGGGTGCAGGTGGCAGAAGGTTCAGCGGTGCGCGGTGCAGCTGGGCAAGGTGAGGGATTGGGGCTCTGTGCGGAGGCCTAGGGGGAGGGGTCCAGGGCTGGGGAGACCTGCAAGGCATGGTGTCAGAGTAGCAAGGGGAGCAACAAGAGCTGTGAGCAGGCTGTGGTGTAGTACACTGCTGGTGTTGTGTCTGCTGCCTGCCAGCTGCTGACCCTGCGACATGGGCACCACCTGCACCACCCACCCTGCCTTGCCCCACCTGCAGCACCCGCCCTGCCAAGCCCACCCTTCCTCACCTTTCCCACCTGCCCTGCCTGCCCCATGTGACCCAGGGCCTGGTCAGCCAGCCCAGCATCACAACTCCCAACTGCCAAGCGCTGCTGCTGAGGGCTGAGCACTGGCTGGAGGTGGCTGATGACAAGCACAGATACGGGAGCAACCTGAGGTGAGAGTGAAAGAGTGTGAGCATGTGTGTGGCAGTGTGAGGCAAGGTGTGATTGGCAGTGTGAGCGTGACAGGCAGGTGTGCTTGGGCTGCACTGGCAGGCCAGATCAAGGGGTAATCACTTAGCCAGATTAGGCAACGCTGGACGACACCAACCTCACTGTTTGCTGTTGTGTGTATGTGTGTGCGCCTACATGGCCAGGGTGAAGCAAGTCAGGGGTGTTAAGCATAGCCTGACTAGGCAACGCCAGACCATGCCAGTCTCACTGTTTGTCGTGTGTGGGCACCTCAATAAGCCTGGTCTCATATGTGTACCTCAATAAGCCCAACCGCCCCACCCACCAAGACCTGACCGTGTCAGGCCAGACACAACTTTGACACCCTGCAAGCCGTCAACCTCACCGCCACCCAGCCCACTCCCACCCCTGCCTCCTCACCCCTCCCACCCGCCTGCAGGCCCTACTTCGACTACTACCTCAACCTTGAGAGTGATGGCAGCGCTGAAGCAGCGCGCATCGCCATTGCCAACATGCGGCTGGCCAAGGTTACCAAGCGACAAGGGCAAGGCAGTGGTAAGCCAGCCAGCCCTGCCCCGGGGATGGAGCCGGCCCACAGCGCCGCCATCGCCACCGCCACAGCTGATGCAGGCAGCACAGCCCCGCATCAGGACTTCCACGCAGCAGATGCCAGCAGCAACAGCAAGGACGGCGGCCGAGGGATGGCGGGTGGCGGACTATTGAACTCAGCTTCACAGCCTTGCCTGACACCGCTGCCATTACCACCATCACCGTCACGTCCACACCCACCACCACTACCACTGCGCTCTGCATCTCCGATGAATTTAAGACCCTCGGAGGTGCAGCTGCTGCAACATGACATGCAGCCCAGAACAGCCGGTAAGCAGCTGCAACAGGACATGCAACCCAGCTCAGCCGGCAAGGTGCCGCAGCTGTGCAGCTGCACATCTTGCCCTGGACTTGCGTCGCTAGCGCCGTGTCCTGCCCACGGTCCATGTTACCCCCAGCCAGGTTGGCCCACTGAAGCTGCCTCAGGGCGAGGGCACACTGGGCAGTGCGCACTGCAGCAACTCCCGCATGCCTCCATGCAAACCTGGCAGCCATCGCTGCTGGCACCAGGCCCAGAGCCCCAGCCAGACCCAGCTGTGGGCCAGTCAGGGCTGATTGCACACAGCTTCACCACCGCCGGTGCTGCCCTCTCTCCTGCTGCAGTTGACCTAGCCACCCAGCCCGCAGCGCCTGGCTCTTCTCAAGATCTTGCAGCAGTACACCCTTCGTTGCAGCCTGCAGCACTTGCCTCCTTCACCCAGCCTGCACCAGCGGACCCCGTCCACTGTCGTGCAGCAGCGGAGTCCTTTGAACACCCCGCAACCGCGCGTCCCTTCCGCCGCTGCAGCACTGAGTATCAATTGTCCACCAGCGCTCCGCTCCATCGTGGTCACCGGACCAGAATCATAGATCTTGAGGTGGTGTGCGTAGAGCATCTGAACGACACCTGCCACCAGCCGCTGCACGCATCGCACTCGGCATGCGGGTCAAGTCGCCGCTGTCGCGACGTGGTTGGCGAGAGTGAGGGCGAGTGTGACCCGGGGGACACGGACCAGGCGTCCGACGGCGGTGCTTGGCAAAACGACGCGTTTGAGGTTGACGGCGCCAGTGCTGAGGTCGCGCAGGCCGTGGTTCAATTGTGTTCGCAGCTGCGAGGTACAGAACAAGCGCAGATGCTCAAGAGTCAGCTCTTGGTCGACGTCGTTGAGGGCGTCTCGCTGCCGCGCGACTTCATGTTTCGTAGGGGCGCTGCCGACCCAAATCAGCTCAAAGCACAGCCGAGCGTCGAATCTCGGCAGCCGTCATCCCCCCGCAACGAGGCAACCCCGATAGCATGCGGTGAGATGCGCCGCCAATGTCTAAAATCATCACCATCATCATCATCATCATCATCATCATCATGTGTCGCGGCCAGCCTTGCCATAGAGAGTGTTGGTTACAATTTCTCTCTTGCAGTGTGTGTAGTACATGGCTGTAGGTGGCTGGCTGTACGGGTGTGCGGCTGGCCACCATGACTCAGCATGTCACGTCATACAGTCACACCATGCGTCACCTAATGGCCACCTGGCACCCCGCGTTTGTGCAGAACCCCCAGCAGCGCAGGCACCAGCAGTGGACCCGCCCTGCCCCCCCTGCCGAAGCCCAGCAGCAAGGGAGGGAGGGACAGGGTCAAAACCACCACCCTCACAGGATTTGAACCCAGGTCCCTCACCTTCATTCTCAACCCCTTGCCACCAGCCCACACTGGAGGGCCCACCCTGGCCCCTCACTCCCCCTGTGACTGCCGGGGTACCCTGCTGCTCACCCCCCTTTGCGGCCACGCTGCCTGCTGCCTCACCTCCCCCTGCCTTGATCTCCCCATGGCTGTCAGCAAAGCACTGTCACGCCGCTGCTTCAACCCCATCACCAACTCCAGCTACTGCTACCACCACAGCACCAGCGCTAGCAGCAGGGCAAGGAGGTCCAGCAACAGCAGCAGCAGCACCAGCACCAGCACCAGCAGCAGCAGCAGCAGCAGCAACGCTAACAGCCCCAGCGCCTTCCTCTCCCACAGCATGGGGGGCGGCAGTGCGCCCCTCCCTGGGCAGGGCTGCTGCTGCGGCTCCTGCTGCTCCTGTGCCACTGTCAGCACGGGCTCAGGCTAGCGGCGATGAGGAGGACAAGGCCACCGCTGCTGCTGCTGCTAAGGGGGCTCCAGCTGCTGGTCCTGGTAGTGGTGGCTTGGGGAGGCTGAGCAGCGGGTGGGGCAGTGCGGGGCTGCAGGGGTCACCCTCTGTGGCGCTGCTGACTTCGCGTGATTGCTTCTTCAGGTAAGGGGGGCAGCAGGGGAGGCCAGGGCCAGGGGCTCGATAACGCACTAGCAAAAAGGGAGGCATGAAGGTGACAAACTGGCAGGGGATGCCACTGTATGCGACCCTCGTCCCTGTGCAGCATGGATGGAGTACCCCTCTGCATGCACTTGCATGCTGCATACTTGCGCATTGCCAGGTGGCTGGACCATGGTGCGGGAAGGGAATTTGACATGGGGCCTCTGGGGGGCCCTCCTAGAGGACAGCTGGAGAGCCAGAGGGTCGTGTACCTCACAAGCCAGCAGGTGAGCAGTGCACCACATGGGTAGGGTAGCAGGGAGGGTGGGGTTGGAGGTGCCCCTGCCCCTGCCCCTGCCCCTGCCCCTGCCCCTGCCCCTGCCCCCGCCCCCGCCCCCGCCCCCGCCCCCGCCCCCGCCCCCGCCCCCGCCCCCGCCCCCGCCCCCGCCCCCGCCCCCGCCCCCGCCCCCGCCCCCGCCCCCGCCCCCGCCCCCGCCCCCGCCCCCGCCCCCGCCCCCCGCCCCCGCCCCCGCCCCCGCCCCCGCCCCCGCCCCCGCCCCCGCCCCCGCCCCCGCCCCCGCCCCCGCCCCCGCCCCCGCCCCCGCCCCCGCCCCCGCCCCCGCCCCCGCCCCCGCCCCCGCCCCCGCCCCCGCCCCCGCCCCCGCCCCCGCCCCCGCCCCCGCCCCCGCCCCCGCCCCCGCCCCCGCCCCCGCCCCCGCCCCTGCCCCCGCCCCTGCCCCTGCCCCTGCCCCTGCCCCTGCCCCTGCCCTCACCCCCTCCGCCCTGCCCTGGCCTGACCACAGCTGAGCGACTGCCTTGTGGGTGTGGACCAGAGCGGGCGCCTGATGTACCACACCACAGCCCGCCTGCTGCATACTGACAGCCAGGCAGCAGCCCTGCAGGCCCAGCACCTCATGCACCTTCACGACGCAGTGGCAGCAGCGGGCCATCACAGGACCCGCTCTGAGGCCTGCCAGGGCTCTCATGTGGATGAGGGGGCAGGCAAGGTGCTGGGCATGGGCCCCTACCTCCATGAAAGCTGGCCCCTTTGCAGTAAGGCGGCAGGAGCAGCAGCGGGTGGGGCGGACGACGGGGGGTGGGCAGGGGATAGGGGGCTGAAATCCTCACATGGCACATGGCACATGGCACATGGCTGCAACCAGCAGGGGCAGCAGGAACAGCAGCAGCAGCAGCAGCAGCAGCAGCAGCAGCATGATGATCAGTTGCAGCAGCAGGAGCAGGAGGAGCAAGAGGCGGATGGTGGGCAAGAGCCTTCAGCTGGACTGGCCCTGATGCAAGGTGCTGGGTCAAGTGTGGAGGCCAACACAGGTGAAGAGGGGCACAAGATGCAAAAGTGGATCTACGTGGTGGACTGCCTGGGCCGCCTGTACGTACACGCCAAGGTGTTTGCTGCTCCGCCAGCAGGCAGGCAGGCAGGGCGCAGGGCGGAGGGCGGAGGGTGGAGGGTGGAGGGTAGAGGGCTACGTGGGGACGGGCTACGCAGGCAGGCAGGCAGGCAGGCAGGGCAGAGGGCAGAGGGCAGAGGGTGAAGGCTAAGGCGGGACGGCGCAGGGCGGGGCGGAACGGGGCGGCGCGGCCGGCGGGGAGGCGGCAGGCGGCATGCACTTGCCATGGCCCCAGGCTCACTTGCCTGGGCATTGCTGCACGCAGGTGCGCGGTCACTTCCACCACTCCAGCTTCTTGCGGGGCGGGCCAGTGCTGGCAGCTGGAGGTGAGCCTGACACCGCCCCTGCTGCCTGCTGCTGCTCCTGCATGTTGCTGCTGCCCCCGCCCCCGCCCCTGTTGGGTCTGCTCCTGCCTGCTGCTGCTGCTGCGCCTTGGCCGCCCCCTGCTCATCCGCCTTTCCCTTGTTGGTGGCCTCATGACCACAGGCATGCTGGTGCAGCACGGTCTGCTGACAAAGCTGATGGGGGACTCTGGGCACTACCACCCTACCTTGACACATCAGCAATGGCTCATAGATCATCTGAAGGTATGTATTAGGGAGGAAGGGAGGGGGCGGGTAGGAGGGCAGGTGAGGGGGAAGGGCCCAGGTGAGGGTAGGCAAGGAGGAGGGCGGGGGGCCCTGGGAAAAGGGGCAGGTAGGATGCAGACGAGGTGGTCATCGTTGTCATCGTCAGCCTTGGGAGCAGCAAGGGAGGGTACGGCAGGTTAGAAGGAGAGAGGGGGCTGAAAAACTGGTCAGGAGGGAAAAGAATGGACCTGCTGGGTCCTTGTTACGCAAAGGTCGTGGAGGGAGGCTGTGGGGGTCCTGGGTGCATCCTGTCCCACATGCGCAAGGCCATGCACCCACTATTCTCCATGCAAGTGAGCCCTGTGCGAGTCCTTCTCCAGCATGATGATGATGATGGGTCTACAAACGTCACGAGCATCAGCCTGATGTGGCTGCCAATAGTAGCTTGGCCAGGCGTGTCGCTACATGCTTTTAACGGCTATGCCTTTCCCTCCTAAGCTGTGCGGCCACACTACCCTGCCAGTGCATGGAGGCTGTGGCACCAGCCTCTCTTGTGGCTTTTGAATACGCAGGCCCAGGGAGCGGACCTGTCGCTGCTGACAGACATCAGCATGAAGCACACCTGAAAGGCACGCACTGGCACGGCAGGGAGTTCATACCTCTGGAGTGGGCCCACTGAGAGGGCAGCAAAGGCTTACCGCAGCTCTGCTTACTGACAGCACTCCCACCCAGCCGTCGATAAGTAAACTCCCCGACAACAACATATGTGGCGCGTACATGGGACACCTGACGTCACATGCATGTGCCTTTGTTTTTTGGGATGACCAACCTGCCCTCACGATGTTCCCCGCCCTTCATGCATCTGGGCGTTAAACCTGCTGTCTCTATAGGCAGCAGGTGCTGACTGCTTAAAACCCTCTTGCCTACATAGACTGCTGAGAACCCTGCATCATGCCTGTCCGCTCTTGTTGCTGCGCTTTCACTCACCATCATTGGCTGGAAAGGCACTTGGTGAAACACACGCCCTAATGCAAGGGTAGTAGTGTGTGGCCCCCAAGTTGAGCTGTCATTAGCTTGCAACTAGTGCATGTTTGTCATGCCAACTCTGCACAGTAGCCCCCCGGGTCAGGCAATAATGTAGGTGGTAGGCGACCATGCCTGTGTGTATGCCATGTATATGCCATGTGCATGCCATGAGCATGGGAACTCCACACAGACAAAACACCGTTTTGTAAGGGTCCACACTGAATGTGCCACTGCAATGAAGGCTCAAGGTTGAGGGCCAAGGGTGCTGAGAACCCTGCAGCTGCTGGGTGGCTGCTGGCTTTGAGAGCATGTGTAACTGCTCCCGGCCGCAGCCAGTTTGCTATCCTGTTACCTCGGCACATTAGAGCAACCAACAGCCAACTCGTTGTTCGCGAACGGGCAAGGGATGTTCACTACAGCTGTTTTGTCGTTGGTGTCAGACAACGAACATAACTTACGAATCACAATCTCATACTGGCTGTCGACAGCACTCCATTTGCCTCCGCTACCATACGGTCATTTGTATTGCTGGGTATTGTTCACCATTTCAACCACAAAACATTACCATCACTAGCGCAGCACCGCGTGCGATAACCTTGAGAGATGGGGCCGAGGCATTGGCTACGGCCGACTCGCTTACTGTTCCTGGCCGCTTGCGCGCTGCTGGCAATCGACATACTACCACTAGCAGAAGCCCAGGACTGCTCCAGCCTCGGCTCGCAGGTCACAACTCAGGGTAAGGCAGGGCCGTGACAGCTGAACTTGAAGCTTCAGTGTCCAAGGTGGTCCGAGGTTGTGTACGGCCACAGCGAGCACAATTCACGCTGGCATCTGATGCCAGCTCAGGCTGTCCTTCAGTATAGCTAGCGAAGCCGCTTCCATCCTGCCACCTGCTCCGGCTGCCGGACCCACCTAATCTAGGATGCTTGTTTGCTCCCCAGGTACCTTCCTGGCTATGCACTTGGCTCGCGGTCGGCACAGCCAGCGTCGTTCCCTGCAGCAGTCACCAGGATCAGAATCGGAAGGCACCGAGTTTAGGCTCAGAGACGCTGCGGGAAGACTTCGTACCTTGGTCTTCACTACTCTTGATTACTTTAGTTCTGACGGCCTGACATCTGGCCTCATCATTAGAGTATGGATTGACACAGCGGCACAGAGTGCAGCCTCACCCAGCAGAGCAGAGACTACTGTGTATGCTCTGTGCTACGAAGTCATTGATATCGACAGTCAGCCCAAAGACTACAAGCCAGTAGATGGACAACCCTTCCCGTTCTCCTCCATCACCTTCTTGGTGTCATCATGCGGCTCAGGGACTACAGTGGACGTTCCGGTAGGTCTGGGTAATGTGCTTTCGATTCTTGTAAGATTCGTGGGATGGTATGCATCTTGCTTAGGTGTGAGTGCCTGCCACTTGAGAGAAGCCTGGCCCCAGTGCTGGTAGCTGGAGTTGGCATGATCAATATGCACCGGGTGAAACTGACAAAGCTTGCAGGGAGGTTGACACACATCACTGTGCTACATGCAAGCTGCTAGGTTTTGGGTGTTGAGCTCCTGGAGATCCATTGACTGGGCTCCCCAGCCTTGCTATTCCCACGTCTCCGCCGCCTTCATTGTCAACTGCTGAGCATGCAGGGCATGCAAGGCACTTGCAAGCAGTGCAAGCCCCACTGTCGTCCTGACTTGTCTCAGTGCCAGAGCAGGCTGTGAGGGCTGTGTGAGGGGGAGGTGACCCTGACTGACTGCTGAAGCATCTCTGCCCTGCTTAGCTAGCTGCCTGACTTGTCCTGGCTCTTGCCCTGCTGTAGACGATGACGGCAGCGTACTTCAACCCTAACCCGGTGATGACAAGAGGCCCATTGTCTGGAGCTGGCCAGTCCTTGATCAGCTTTTTCAGAAACTGCTCCTTCGGCGGGGTGAGTCAGAGGCAGCTTTGCAGCCAGCCGTTGTCACAATGACATGGCAAGTGCTGCTCACAGTAAGGACATGTTGTTGGGCTGTGACAGGTGACATTCCTTCCCATCAACAACATCATCGTTCCAGTTGAGGTGCCCTGCTCAGGCAGCACCGCCACTGGCGCTGCACTGAGGCCAGCATCTACATTCTGTGAGACGGCCGACCAGTTTGCCTGGATGGAATACGCTGAGAGCCTGGCGCTGGTGAGTGTGCACAATGCACCTGCCTGGCAGCCCCGCTGGCCTTGCCCTGCTTGCCTTGTCAGCTGGCTGCCTGCCACTAAATGTGCTGTGCTCTGCCCGTTCTGCTCGCTCTGCTCGTTCAGTCACGGTTCGGAGCTGCTGCGCTGGCCAGGTTCACCAACCGCATCTTCATTCTCCCAGCGGCCAGCTGCAGTGCTGCCGCATACGCCACTCAGGGCTGCAACCCCAGCTGGTGCTTCGCCACAATGGCTGTGAGTGATCCTCGGCAAGCTCATCACAACACCTTGATCCTCAACCTTGAGCCTTCATTGCAATTGAACACACTAATTGTGAACCACTACAAAACACTGTTTTTGTCTGTGTGGAGTTCCCATCGCATGGCATGCACATGGCCTATACATGGCATACACATGGTCACGGTCGCCTACCACCTACAACATTGCCTGACCCCTGTGACAGGGCAATGCATAGAGTTGGCATGACAAAACATGCACTAATTGTAAGCTGATGACAGCTTCAAGTGGGGGGGGGGAACACACTACTGTGCCTCAGCCGGCTGCTGCTGCTGGACCTTGGGTGGCTTGTCTCGCAGCCGCTTGTAGCCCAAGCCAGGGTACTCCTTGCCCTTGTTGCTGGGGTCATCAAAGGCTGGCTTGATGCTGTAGTGTAGGTTCTGATTTGGGCGCCCAAGCCGCCGCTGCAGCTGGTTGTAGGGGGTGAGGAAGGTGGAGTTGGCAAAGTAGAGGCAGAACACCTGCAGCTGCTGCCGCATGACTGGATCTTCGCTGTCCAGGGGCATGGGTGGACCAGTGGGTGCTGCCGGTGGAGGGTGTCGGGCAGCAAGGCGGGCGCTGGGTGGCTGCAGCGTGGGTGGTGCTGGGGCAGGCTCAGGCTCAGGCTCTGGCTCAGGCTCCGGCTCAGCCTCAGGCTCCCAGTCCATGTCCATGCTGGCTGGCTGGGCAGGGACACGCAGGGGGAGTGGGGGCAAGGGGGCAGCATCCAGTGCACGGGGAGGCTGCACGGCTGGAGGTGTAGGGGCGCTGGGGTACCCCGGGGTGCAGTAGCCCACCAAGCATGTCAGGAAGACCCTGAGCACATACAGTGACGCGATGACGCGGAGCTGGCTGTGCACCCCAGCCCTCAGCTGGAAGTGAGCCATCAGCTTGCGCTTGGTTTTCTTGCACCCGCGCAGCACGGCGCCACCCGGGACTTTGATGACCTGCAGCCAATTGCCATCAACATTTTGACAGGCCGGCACACGATGCGGGGACACAAACAATGCGGGGACACAAACAGGGCGGGGGCATACAAGGCGGTACGCGCCCCCGTGCGCACCTGTCGGCGCTGGGTTTTCCATTCAGCCCTTCGCTCCTCGCGTTGTTTGCCTGGAGGGGTGACAGGACCTGCGCTGGCATGAACAGTAGCGATGTGAGCGGCGCGGAGCTCACCGGACTGCACAGTTGCAGCGGACCACAGTGCGACTACGACAAACCTTGTTTTCGCGGGCTTTCAATCGGAAGCGGCTCTTGCTCCGCGGCACTGGGCCGCTTCCTCGGAGGCATTGCGCCACTAGGCTCATATCTACTAACACTTGCTGATACCTACTTATAGAGAGGCGATGTCACTCACTCTCACACCTCCAAAGGGCACTCCGACCAAAGGGCGATGGCACTTCCAAAGGGCACTCCCAAAGGCTCATCACAGCACCTTCCATTACAACCTCTTGGTCCATTGGGCAGCCCTTCCCAGTCCCTTCCATCGCACTCTGGTGCCGTGGGGAAGGCAATGCAGTATGGACAGCACTATCATCCTCTCAACAGGCAATAAGTAGAAACGCAAAGGCAAAACCATAGGCACCCCCACACTCGAGGTCATGTTTTGTCTATAGAATGATACTCCTGCGCACACTGCATGGTCGCCTTCCACAAACACCATTGCTTGACCCCTGTGACAGGGCTGCAGTCTACAATCAGCGTGATTCACAATGTACGCTGACCACAGCTCAAAGTGGGCCCAAAAGCACACTACTGTGCCACATGCTGCTGCTGCTGCTGCTGCTGCTGCTGCTGTTGGGCCTTGGGTGCTCGGCTGCTTGTGACGCAGTTCCAGTGGGTTCTCCCCAGTGCGCTCCATCTTTACCGCTGTCTGTTCAGCGCTATCAGGCTGCGGCGCTGGGGTGGGTGGGAGGGGGTGGCAGCTTCGCCCTTGAAAGCGCCCTTGGTGGGCTTAGCATTCTTGCTCAGGCTGCTACTATGCTCTTGGCTGGCGAGGGAGTACCGGGCCCTGAATCTATGGTAGCTGGCAGTGTGGCTGACTGGCTGCATGGCAGTTGTGGGAGCTGGCGTGGGGCCGCTCCAGGGCACCACACAAGGCCCTGCACTGGCTGGGCCTGTTGCTGCCTCTATGCTGGACAGAGCTGCCTGCAGGCCATTCACAGCTGGGCTGAGAGGTTGTGGGTTAAAGAAAGGGTCGGGGCAGGGTAAGCAGGTGTTGCAATACTTATCCGTCTACACCACCTTGCCCTGCCTCTGGTCTGTACCCCTGGGCCTTGCAGCAGGCCCGCAGCACTGCACCAACACCCTAGCCATCCTGGGTGCTGATGCCAGCTGTGGCAGAGAAAGCCATCAGCGGTTTGACACAGCCAGAGTGGTCCATCAAGAATCCAGCCATGTCCTCCCACGGCTGCATGTTGCACACATGGCACTCTCGAAGCCCAAGTGGGATATGGCACAGCAACCTATGTGGGCCAGCAGTGAGCAGATCATGCTGCCCACTGCGCATCCTCCCGATCATGTCACGAAACGCTCCAGTCACTGCTCCTGGGCTGTGTGCAGCCTGAGCTGCTGCCATGCTCACTCAGTGTCCAGGTTCACCTCTTACACCACATCCTGATTAAGCAAGGGCAGCACCACAGCCCAGACGACTGCATGCCCACTGCCCAAGGCTGCACCTGCTGCTGCTATGAAGGGCCCTGTGGACTGGGGTGCCTTCGGAGGAC
>JASKMD010000025.1:8248996-8274514 GCA_030144725.1 Haematococcus lacustris | reverse complement strand
ACAAACAGTGCGGGGGCATACAAGGCGGGGGCGGGTGCGTACCTGTCGTCGTTGGGTCTTCCATTCAGCCCTTCGCTCCTCGCGTTGTTTGCCTGGAGGGGTGCGAGGACCTGCGCTGGCATGAGCAGTAGCGATGTGAGCAGCGCGGAGCTCACCGGACTGCACAGTTGCAGCGGACAACACCACGACTACGACGAACCTTGTTTTCGCGGGCTTTCAATCGGATGCGGCTCTTGGTCCGCGGAACTGGGCCGCTTCCTCGGAGGCATTGCGCCACTAGGCTAATACCTGCTCATATCTGCTCACACCTGCTGATCACTTGAACGTCACTCACTCTCGCAGCTCCAAAGGGCACCTCCAAAGGGCACCTCTACCTACAGGCCGCACTCAGCCTGTCCAGTGTACACTACCTAAGGTCTACAGTGTGAAGTTATCAGTATTGTAGTAGGGTGTGTTTTTGGTATGTGTGTGCATGATGCATGAGCACCAAGCAGCTGTCATCCTGATCACGCAAGGGCAGCACCACCGCCAAGACGACTGCACGCACACTGCGCAAGGCTGCACCTGCTGTTGCTACGAAGGGCCCTATTGACTGGGGTGCCTTCGGAGGACTGGTCCACGAGATAGGCCACACCATGGGCCTGGCGCATGCCTCCTCCCCCACAGATGTCTATGGCGATGCCAGCTGCCCCATGGGCAATGCCTGGGCTGGACCAAGGTGGGCTGCTGAGTGTGACGCTTGCTTGACACACTGAGTGACACCCTCACACTCCAGCCCCCTCCAGCGCCCTCCCCTCTCTCCCCCACTCATCCCTCCTCCTTCCCCTTCCAACTGGTTTTTACTATGATGCCCCTGGCTGCCCGTTGCCTGCAGGTGCTATGCCGCGCCCCATCAGTGGCAACTGGGCTGGTCCCAGCCCCTGTTGGAGGTCACTTCCGCCAACCTGCCGCCCAGCAGCTGGCTCACGGTGCAGCTGCCCGGCCTGGCGCTGCAGCAAACCAGCGTTGTGCGCGTGCTGCCCACATGGAATGCCGGTGCCACCACCCCGGCGTACTTCATAGCCTACCGGCCCGCCCTGGGACATGACAGTGGCCTGTCAGCCAATGGTTATGGCCTGGGCAACATGGTGGGTGAACAGGCCATGAGGGAGAGCAGGCTGCACCGTGCGGGTTTGCCAGTAGTTGTGATGACAGTTTTGATTGTCCCAAGGAAGAGGCGGGCCACAGTTTCCCCAGACCTGGCACGGTAGGTGACAGGGAGAGCAGGCCATACCGCGCTGGTTAGCTAGTAGAGGTGATAGTTGTAGTTGTCTCGGAACAGGTGTGCAGAAATGCATTAGGGAGTGCATTAGGGAGCTCCGGCAGTAATGAGCTCCAGTGAAAACGGTGTGCATTAGGGAGGAGCTTCCGCCTGGAGGGGGCGCGGCCTGCTCCCACCACCCAATGTGAGAGCAGGGGACATTACTCAAACCCCAGTAGTTTTCTCAAGGAGGAGGCTGGCCAACATCCCAGCAAACTGCTCTCAGCACTGAGGGCAAGGCTGGTGCATCTCTCAGCTGTCGTGTGTGGAGCTGTGCCCACAGGTGCACATCCACACCTACGACTGGCCCGCTGTGCCCGCTGCCATTGAATGGCGCCCAACACTGCTGCGCAGCCTGGCTTCCCCTGGCGCTATCTGGAGCGATGTCTGGTAAGGCCCTGGTGCTGCTGCTGCCGACCCGCTGCTCACACGACCTACAGCTCTACCTCACGGAACCTCAGCTCTACCTCTTTGCGAAGCTTGGTCCCTCATAGCTTTCTGCATGGCATCCTCTTCAGTGCTGGTGTGTGTTATGTACTGAAATGATTCCCAGGACGTCTAACCTGCGTGTCCGCCTCATCTCGCTGTCACCCGACCAGACTACAGCCAGCGTGGGCATCTGCCGGTGAGCAGCAGCCACGCACTCAACACATGCACCTGAGGGTGCAAAAGCCCCTTGCACCCCAACTGCTCACCCAGTATGAATGGCCTGCTGCTATCCTGCCCCGTCACACGCAGTTCTTTCTTCATTTTCTTAATGTTCTTGCAAGGTTCCCCCTGCACCCCTACCGGTCTCCCAGTATGTGTGCAAACACCTGAGGAGGCAGGCTGAACCTCTCGCTTTCCTGGCCACCCTCTATAAGCACTAAATCTTGTTCAACCTTACCTTCAAATCATGGCATTTCACAGCAAACGCTATACACAGCGTGAAAACAACACTGGTACACAGTCAGCTGGTCGCTCAGTTGGTGTGCCAACACCTTGCCACAGGTACACAGTCAGCTACGAGACTGGGGACGACTGCTTTGATGGCCTGGACAACGACTGCAATGGCCTGACAGACGATCAGGACCCTAACTGCAGGTAAGGACCAGGTGCACAGCGTCCAGGAGCTGAGCAGTGCCTGCTGGTCTAGCCACTTATGGGCTACCCTGTGCATGTGTTAATTCGACCTTGCCCTTTATTTGCACGGCTTGAATGTGCACGCTGCTGTAGAGCATGTTGCTCTTGTTGTTCTTGCCCTCAAGTACTTAATGGGCAAGCCAAGCAGCCATACCTGGCAGACAGTTATGATGGTGGAAAACCATCACCATTGCACCGTACCCGTGCATCTGTCCACCTGTGCATCTGTTGACATGACCTTGTATCTGTGGTTGCCACTTTGTGTGTGCGCTGCCATGGAGCCTGTTGCCAGCTCTCCCGCCCAAGTAGCTCGTGGCCAAGCCAAGCAGCCATACCTGCCAGACAATTGTGATGTCGGGCAACCATCACCATTGCACCATGCTATCGCCATTCATCTCTTCTTGCACCATGCCATTGCCATCTATCCATCATTTCACCATCACCATGCTCTTGCCCCTCAGGCCTGGAGCACAGCCAATCTCACCCTCCTGCAACAACAACCTGATCTGTGAGCCCCAGTGGGGCGAAACCCCTCTCACCTGCCTGGGGGACTGCCCTTCTTACTGTGGAGATGGTTTCTGCAGCCCAAGGTAGGTGAGGGGGCACTTCACACGAGCCATGTTCACATCAACAGTGACTGCATGCGCCAGGGAGCGTAGTGCACCGCTGAGCTAGCTGCTGCCAAGGATGGGCCAGGTGGTCTTGCCACTGCTGGCAGCCTAGGACCAGGCACTCCCTGTCCGCGGTACCTGCCTTGCCGGGGGGGCACCGCACTGAACCTAGCACAAGCCTGCTGTACTGCTTGAGCAAGGTAGCCAGTGCTGCGCCTGCTTCGCTAGTGGCTTGGGCAGCAAGGCGGGCAAGACACAGCATAGCGGCACGCTGGTCAACATGTCCGCCTGTTGATATCCTTCACATGAGCTATATGCCAGGCAGTAGTGTTCATCATCATCACATGGCATCCGCTCGCCAGCATCGCTGTCATCAACACATCATCACATGGCAGCCATAGGCATCATGCCAGGCAGCGATGGTGTTGTGAGTATGTCACCTCCACCTACGAGATTGCCTAAGTAGGCCACAGGGTCGTGGGCAGTTTCCCTCCACCATCTGCCAGTCACACAGATTGTTCACAGCTGTGGAGTGTGGTGCTGGCATATGGCCAGTGTCCGGGCCAGATGAGGGCTTAAGGCAGCCCTGACATGGGATCACCCTCAGGGAGGCTTGGTGCTGCTCCTGGGGGCCTACCGCCTGGACCTTTCCTTCCACCGGCACCTGGCTGTGCACAGGTTGCAGGCAGGCTGGCAAGCCAATCAGGCGGTGCCGAGGGCGCAGCGTGCCACCCGTGTCTCCATCCTCAAGACATTGCACAACCCCCGGCTGATGTTGCAGGACGATCGCTTAAACGATGTGGTTTTTCACCATTGCGCCCATGTGCTTGGGACAGCACTCGTGGTTTGCCGGGGGGGGCAGTGGCGAGTCTGGAGTATTCAGCACTTTGGCCCTCAACCTTGAGCCTTCATTGCAGTCGAACACACTAATTGTGAACCACTACAAAACAGTGTTTTTGTCTGTGTGGAGTTCCCATCGCATGGCATGTACATGGCCTATACATGGCATACACATGGTCACGGTCGCCTACCACCTACAGCATCGCCTGACCCCTGTGACAGGGCAATGCATAGAGTTGGCATGACAAAACATGCACTAATTGTAAGCTGATGACAGCTTCAAGTGGGGGGGGGGGGGCACACACTACTGTGCCTCAGCCGGCTGCTGCTGCTGGACCTTGGGTGGCTTGTCTCGCAGCCGCTTGTAGCCCAAGCCAGGGTACTCCTTGCCCTTGGCTGGCAGCTTCCCCTGCTCTGGCCACCAGCAGAGCTCCAGTGGCCGCCACCTGCTCTCCCCAGTGCGCTGCATGTTCAATGCTGCATTGCAGTCCCTGTCCAGCCACCTGCCTGGCTGTGGGACTGGTTTTGCCTTGGTGCCTTTGCCCTTGGGGGGCTGGCTTGGCTCAGCTGCCTCTGGCTCAGCCTTGGTGCGCTTGCTGCGCTTGGCTGGCAGGGGAGTGCTGGGCCCAGGCTCTGAGGCTGCTGCCTGTGAGGCTTCCTGGCTGCCGCGTGGGGCCTGGGGGGGCTTGCGGGGGGCCACTACTGGGCACCACATCATGCCCCGCACTGGCTGGTCACGCTGCTGGCTCCAGGCTGGGCGCAGCAGGCGTGGTTCCACCTGCCCTGCTGGGGGCTTCCAGCCTGCGGGCCTTGTGGCCCTACGTTTGTTCAGCTCCACCTCACATGGCTGCTTGCCATTCACTGCTGAGCTGACCCGGGTGGTGCGGTGCTCATCCACTAGCACCACCCTACCCCGCCGCTGGTCTGTCCCCCTGGGCCTGCACACCACCTTGCGGCAGGCACGCAGCACCGCATCAGCACCCCAGCCTCCCCTGGTGCCAATGCCAGCTGCTCTAAAGAACACCACCAGCTGCTTGGCATGCCCATGGCGCTTCATGGACACCCTTCGCTCCTCGCGTTGTTTGCCTGGAGGGGTGACAGGACCTGCGCTGGCATGAACAGTAGCGATGTGAGCGGCGCGGAGCTCACCGGACTGCACAGTTGCAGCGGACCACACCACGACTACGACGAACCTTGTTTTCGCGGGCTTTCAATCGGAAGCGGCTCTTGCTCCGCGGCACTGGGCCGCTTCCTCGGAGGCATTGCGCCACTAGGCTCATATCTACTAACACCTGCTGATACCTACTTATAGAGAGGCGACGTCACTCACTCTCACACCTCCAAAGGGCACTCCGACCAAAGGGCGATGGCACTTCCAAAGGGCACTCCCAAAGGCTGCTCCGCCTGGCCCGCAGCAAGCAGTGGTGGTCCAGGCAGGGAGTGTGCAGGCAGGACTGTGCCTGGCCTGGAGTATTCAGCAGCCTGGGCTACCCATGTCTTAGGCTTAGGCTGTCCTACCCACGTCTTGCCTTGCCTCACCCTGCCTTGCTTTGCCATGCCTTGCAGCCTCAACAAGACCGCCAGGAGCTGCCCGGCCGACTGCCCTGCAACCTGTGGCGATGCCTTCTGCGACTCTACGCGCGGCGAGAATCGTTTCACCTGCCCCACCGACTGTCCAGTCTGTGGCGATGGCGTGTGCCAGGCAGCTGTTGAGACCAGCGTCACCTGCGCTGTGGATTGCTGCCCACGCACCTCAGTGGTGTGTGGGGATGGTGTGTGCGACGCTTGGGGAGGAGAAACGTGCTTCACCTGCCCCCAGGTGAGGGGCGCAGCCCGGTGCCCGCCCACCACTGCCAACAGAGACTGTGGCCCACTGCTAGCGAGTGGAGCATGCAACAAAAACTGTGGCCACTCACAACAGAGACTTAGGACCGCTGCTGAAACAGAGATCAAGGATGAGTGCTGACACAGAGACAAGATCCTGTTGTCAACACATAGACTAAGGATGACTGCTCAAACAGAGATCAAGGACCACCAACTAACACCCGAAGGTCAAGGAGTATCATGGAGTAGAGCTGTGGCCACCCACTATCAACAGAGACTAAGCTCTAGTGCTATGGAATAAAGTAGAGGAAACTTCACCAGCCCTCTACCCCTCGCCTTTTTGTGAAAAGACTGCATACAAGGCCCAACATGTTTGCCTGCGCTGTCCCTGTGCAGGACTGCGCCAGCAATGCCAGTCCACCCTACACGGCCTCGGCAAGCTTCTGCTGCGGCCTGACTCCTCGCATAGGAGCGTGTGACATCAGATGTGCACGCTCTGGGTGGAGGTGCACCAGCCTGTGCCCAGCACAGCTCCCTCCGGCAACATCGCCTCCGCTCTCCCCTGCCCCCCTGACACCATCTCCCCAACCCTCCCCTTTCCCTCCGCCCCCTTCCCCACCACCATCACCCTCACCTACCCCACCTTTACCTCCACCTTCCCACCCCTTCCCACCCCCCTCACCTTCCCACCCCTCACCTTCACCCTCAGCCTTCAGCTTGGCCCCCCCACTCCCCGGACCCCCTACCCATACTTCAACCGTATCTTCTCCACAACCACCAGTCCCACCCAGCAGCCGACCCAGATTCCCCGGGCCACCTCGCCCTCCTCCCAGCCCACGCAGGAGTCCTCCTTCACCCACACCCACAATGGCTCAAACTCCAGTACTCCCCCCACCCTACCCCCCCAAATCCCAAACTTTCTCCACCACACCCCCACCCTACCCATCCCAACTCCCAACCTACTCTGCCCAGCCCCAGCAGCACATACCTGCCTCGTCACCACCCTCTCCCGACCCTTGAGGTACGCCTCCCACAGCGGGCCCCAGGCGGCCTTGAGGGCCTGGATGTGGGCCTGGAGGCCGTGCTGGGGGGTGCATCAGGTCGCCATCTAACCGGAGTGACACCCAGTTTCAGACCAAGGGCCCAAGGGGACCCCCCAGCCCCCCCCATAGCCTCCCCCCAGTGCATGAAGCAGATTCACCTGGCAGCCATGCTGTCCGCCTCTTGCTGCAACCCATTCGGTACACCCTGTGATCGATCTGACCTCCTCCGGATGTGATTCTACTCGAACCTTGTTGTGATGACTGTGCGAGCCACTGCTCCAACTTGCACACGCATCTTCGGATGGCAGCCTGTTGGGGTCAGCTCCACCACCGAAAATGAACTCCTCAGCATTTGCGGAACGCAGTGCACCTGCGTGAACAGTATGCATCAAGGAACAGGTGCAGAACATGCAAACTGTCGTGCTGTGCTCTGCCTGCAAACTGTCGTGCTGTGATCTATGGTCCTGGTCGTGATTTGTAGTCCTGGACATGGGAGAGGAGGCAAAGGTTGATACTGTGATTGCACCGCTTTCGATGCAGGTCCATGACATGTTTGACTGCTCTCTACCTGTATGACATCATGTATTGCATGCATGGCTCAATGCTTACACAGTGCTGACGACGTCGGTCATTGGGCTGTTGGGCCATCCTCCCCATAAAATGGTGTAGAAGCTCCTGTAATGTACCCTTGAGATTAGGTGCACAGGAGCTTTTAGCGAAGGCATGCATTCTTCCAAAGTCCAATTGCTCCCTACTGCGCATCATCTAAACTCATGGCAGCACACTGTATGCATGGCGATATCCACTTCACCCTCGGTGTATCTTGAGCGGTCTAGGAAATAGCTTTCATAACCCACAACCCTACCCACAACACAACATTACCGTCCTGTCCTTTAATATCGTCCTGTCCAGCACCTTGGCCCTCAACCTTGAGCCTTCATTGCAGTGGATCATTCAGTGTGGACCCCTACAAAACGGTGTTTTGCCTGTGTGGAGTTCCCATGCTCATGGCATATACATGGCCTACACACGGGCATGGTCGCCTACCACCTACATTATTGCCTGACCCCGGAGGGCTACTGTGTAGAGTTGGCATGACAAACATGCACTGATTATAAGCTGATGACAGCTTGAATGGGGGGCCACACACTACTGCGTCGCAGCCGGCGGGGTCTTGGGTGGCTTGTCTCGCAGCCGCTTGTAGCCCAGGCCTGGGTACTCCTTGCCCTTGGCTGGCAGCTTCCCCTGCTCTGGCCACCAGCACAGCTCCAGTGGCCGCCACCTGCTCTCCCCAGTGCGCTGCATGTTCCATGCTGCATTGCAGTCCCTGTCCAGCCACCTGCCTGGCTGTGGGGCTGGCTTTGCCTTGGCAGCCTTGCCTTTGGCCTTGCCATTGGTGGGCTGGGTGGGCCCAGCTGCCGGCTCAGCCTTGATGCGCTTGCTGCGCTGGCTGGAGGGGGAGTGCTGGGCCCAGGCTCTGAGGCTGCTGCCTGTGTGGCTGCCTATACCCAGGAGGCGACGTCACTCACTCTTGCACCTCCAAAGGGCAATCCTCAGGGCCATCGCCATCTGCCATCTGATCAGGCCAATGCCATCCCCATGCTTGGACCAAGAACCCCAAACCCAGCTGAATGGCTCCCCCACCTCTCGAGCCAACTCACCTCCATAAGCTTCGTGTCTAGGACCCTGTCAGGGCTCAATGTGAGCCACACCTCCAGCCACACCGGCTCTCTGGCAGCCACCTCAAACTAGGTGCTCAGCCTGGACTGGCAGCTTCTGCCTGGATGTACAGCTGCCTTGATCACCCGCACAAGGAGGTCGCTGTGAGACAGTTCTGCAACGTTTTAAATCTTGCAAGCAGCCCTGATCCAGATCCCTGAGCCAGAGTGCAGGGGCCTGGGCAGGGGGAGGGGGGTTGGCGGCACATCATGGCACCACATTAGTCACCGTACGGGCTGAATATGCCGCTGACACTCAACAAGCTTAGCAAGCGCACAGGTCATACGGCAAGCAGGCCCAACGGCCAAGGGCTTGCGCGGTACGCTAGATCCTCTTTTCTACAACTTGTTGTGGCTGGTGAAGCGTCGTGCTTACAACGATAGTTTGAGGCGTAGCAGCACGGCCATCACTCTTTGCCATGCCTACCCTTGCCATGCAATCTTCGGGAGCAGCCTAAACCCTAACCCCTGTCTCGCACAATCAACAACGCACTGCATACTGCAGAAACGAGGCAACGACAACAATAGTCAACCATAGGTCACCTAACAACGAACAAGCTCCAGCTAATGATCTGCACAGCTCATACAAACTCGACAACAACAGGGAGGCAGACATGGCAGTCGGGGACAACCTGCCATGCACAACCCAAGCACCAAGCACCCGGCTCTGACCAGCCCGGTGTCTCACCAATAAGCAAGGGTCTAACTAACTGCCAACCACCGCAAAACATACAGCCCATGCATACTGCATGGCCTCATAATTGCCTTGTGGGCCACTCGTGCATTCTTCGACAGCATACACCAGCCGCTAGATCCGAAAGCATTGCGTCGCCAGCGGGTTTGAGGCGCACCCCAACCCACACCATGGCACACTCAGTGCCTGTGGTCACCCCGCCATGCCAACGCCAGCTACATTGGACGACATGGAATGTCATTGGGTACGCCACACTCACAGTGCAAACCACTGCTGCGCTGAGCATGAGGCACCAGGCACCATCGGTGCCTGTGTTGTGGGCACCCCGCCTGCCCTCTGCACTCAGCATGAGGGCCCAGGGTCAGGCACGGCTCAGTGAGCCATCTACAGCATAGTCACATGCGGCTGCAGGGCCCATGATGACCCGGGCACAAGCACGGCTATGTGTACCATGGGCCAGTGGGTTAGCACACCAGCGCATGCCACACCAACTGGAAGAGTGACCATGAGCAGGACACAATGGATGCCACACACCATACCAGCCATGCAAACCCTGGAACCCACACACAAAACCTGAAGTCTTGAGACTGGCTCATCCAGTGGGCCACAACCCAGGTTGGAGCGAGAGCTAGGATGTTGTGGTGTGTGGGACAAACCAGAACATGCCACCCATGCAAGACATGCAAGGTGATTATTTGCAAGGCCATGGGCATCAAATGGCAGCGCTGAGGAGGATATCAGTGTGGAGAGCTGGTGTACGGCACCAGGCAGTACGTCACGATGGATGGCATATGGCACGCAAGGTCGTGACGACAGAGCCAGCAGGCGGGTGGTGGTGCTGTGCCAGGCGTGGCAACAATGGCCTGTGAGGCGCCCAGGGTCAAGTTGAGGTGTGCTGACAAAGCAGCCTGGAAGAAAGCTCCTTGTGTGCTGCAGCAGAGCTGGCTGGCAGTCAGCAGCCCATGTGGGCCCGGCTGTATGCAGCTGAGCCAGGTGGGACTGGGTCTGGCTGCAGAGGACAAGCTGGAGATGTGTGTTGATGGTAATAACAGCAGGACGTAGTCAGTGATGCGGTTTCTGGGCTTGCATGGTGATGGTGCAGGCAGCGTGGCGCAGGGAGTTGACAGGAGGGGGGAGAGGGGAGGCACGAGCAGGAGGTCACACTCTTGTAACCGCCCAGCCACTGCCCTCCCTGTCACTGCCTCGTAGACTTGCACTGAGGGGAATGCTGCAGGGGAGCGGGGAGCGGGCCTGGGCCAAGCCCACCAAGGCCGCGTGGTGGTGCACCTATGCCTGCCCCTGCGCCCCACATCCTATGGAACCACCGCTCACGATGTCCTCAGGGGCTGGGTATGGAGAAATGGACAGCCTCCAGTCGCTGCATACCTCAGCGGATGAGCCGGGCGGGCTGGGAGGCGGGCCAGCAGGGCAATGAATATTGAGCTGTGCTGCTGGTGGTTGGCTGGCTGCTGCTTCTGCCACAGTTGCTGTTGCCACCACCACTGCTGCTGCTGCTGCTGCTGCTGCTGCTGCTGTTGCCACGACTGATGCTGCTGCCGCCATGGCTTGACATTTAGCCCCTGGCAGACCTGGCAATCAGGGCATCAGGGCATCAGGGTGCTGGCATCAGGGCAGCAGCGCCGCCCTTCATGAGCTGCCGCTCTCAGCCACCCTCCTCATCTGACTAGGGCGCCCTCTTACCCAGTGTGGGGTGTGGGGTGTGCGGGGTATGGGGTGTCGGGGTCAGAGGGCAGCCTACAGGGCTTATGATGGCCAGGGCAGGTTGCTAGGCGCCCTGGCTGCAGCAGGAGGACAGGGGTAGGGGGAGTCGGGACAGGCCCCGCGTGCCTTGGTGTGGGGCAGGGCTGCAGAACAGGTTACATGGCGGGGGGCTCCAGGCCATGCTTGCAGCGCTTGGCTTGGCTCGGGCTGCAGGGGGCCAACCAGGGTCGAGGCCGAGTAGCTGCCTGACCCCTTGCCTGGTCTGCTGCTGTGACGGCAGCAGGTGGGGGTGATGCTGCTGGTGCTGCTGCTGCTGCTGCTGCTGCTGCTAGTGGTGCTGGTGCTGTCGCATGCGCCACTGCCGCAGGGAAGGGAACCTCTGTCGCTGCTGCCGCCTGAGCTATTGCTGCTGCTGCTGCTGCTGCTGCTGCTGCTGTCCGTGCTGCTGCTGCTACTGGTGGCTTCCCCTCGGAAGCTGGGGCAGCCCAGGATCCCTCAAGGTCTTGGCTGGGCAGGCCTGCCTGCTGGGCTGCAGCAGCAAACCGAGCTGCGGCCCTGGCCCCCAGGTCCCCATCAGCTGGCTGCTGCCTGCTGGGTGCGATGTGGCTCAGTGGCAGGGGAGGCAGGTTGAGGAGGGTGGAGGAGGTGAGGTCGGCGCCGGGCGCAGGGCAGGGGCCGAGGGCAGGGGCAGGAGGAGATGTCAAGCTGTGGGCAGAGGGAGGGTGGCGAGGGAGCCTGCTGACAGGTTGGTAGCTGGGTCCACGGCTCAACAGGAGGGCAGGGCGAGGTGGAGGTAAGGCACAGGTGTCGCAGGGCAGGGTGCAGGGGTGGGGTGCATGGCGTGCCAGGACCAGGGCGCTGTCAATGTCAGATCCACTTTGACAGTGACAGACAGCGTCATTGCCGCCAGCGTGACATGCCATGGATGAAGGACTTCCACCGGCTGCCAAGCACCCACTGCCGGCTGTGTTGCCCAAAATGTGATGGTGAGGGTGAGGGTGAGGGTGAGGGTGAGGGTGAGGGTGAGGGTGAGGGTGAGGGTGAGGGTGAGGGTGAGGGTGAGGGTGAGGGTGAGAGGGAGGTGGATGGGTTGCGCTAGGGTCGCTGGCTGAGGCAGTGCAGCCGCTGCTTGCTCCGTGCTGCAGGCTGCTGCTGCTGCTGCTGCTGTGTGGGGGGCTGGTTGGCAAAGCAAGCAAGCTGCTGCCACACAGGGAGTGGAGTAGAGTGAAAGGAGGAGCCAGGGGTGGGCTGTACGGGTAGTTAGGGTGGGCAGGGGCTGGGGCCAGAGCCATGGCCCAGGCAGGGATGAGAGCACGGGCGAGCCCCGAAGCCTGAAGCAGGAATGGGGCAAAGCCGTTGTCAGTGGTGGCACTGGGCATCTGAGGAGGGGCTGGGTAGCAGGTCGTGGGCAGCAGGTCCGTAGGTTTGGCTGGCTGCCTGCCTGCTGCCCGGTGCTCCTGATCCAGTACTTTAGCAGTAGCAGGTTGTCTGGGCTCTTCCTCTGCCTGCGCCTGGCTGGCAGGGGAGGGTCTTGATTGCAGAGCATGGCAAAGCTGAGGGTGCCTCAGGGGTGGGCTGGGGGGCGATGGTGGGGTGGAGCAGCGGTCAACGCGTAGGGGTTGGGGAGGCAGACTGGCAGCTGTCTTCTTGATAGAGGGAGGAGCTGCGTCAAAGCCGGTGGGGTGTGGAGGCTGCAGGCAGGACCCACAAGGGTTCATTGATCAGGCAAACAAAACGCATTCAACATGAGTTTCCATTGAGGAGGGTTCATTGATCAGGCAAACAAAACGCATTCAACATGAGTTTCCATTGAGGAGGGTTCATTGATCAGGCAAACAAAACGCATTCAACATGAGTTTCCATTGAGGAGGGTTCATTGATCAGGCAAACAAAACGCATTCAACATGAGTTTCCATTGAGGAGGGTTCATTGATCAGGCAAACAAAACGCATTCAACATGAGTTTCCATTGAGGAGGGTTCATTGATCAGGCAAACAAAACGCATTCAACATGAGTTTCCATTGAGGAGGGTTCATTGATCAGGCAAACAAAACGCATTCAACATGAGTTTCCATTGAGGAGGGTTCATTGATCAGGCAAACAAAACGCATTCAACATGAGTTTCCATTGAGGAGGGTTCATTGATCAGGCAAACAAAACGCATTCAACATGAGTTTCCATTGAGGAGGGTTGATTGATCAGCCAAACAAAACGCATTCAACATGAGTTTCCATTGAGGAGGGTTGATTGACCAGCCAAACAAAACTCATTCAACATGGATCAGGGTTCATTGATCAGGCTCGTATAACCCTTTGGTCAGTACCCTGGAGAATGCACCGTGTGTGAATGTGAATGTGAGTGAGTGAGAAATGAGTGTGAGTGTGGTCATAACTCCAGCCTAAACATCTATGGCTACTGTCAAGTATTAATTCGTAGGGCATAGGAGGGAGCAGCTCAGGGATGGAGGGTGACCCCCAATCAGATGCAGCGCTTGGAGGGAAGGTAGGGTCGCTGGGGACAGAACACTACAAGTCAATCACGCTTTCATAGCACACAGCACTACACTCCAAGAACAGATGTCACACCTTCACAACCCATAGCGTCCGACTCCAAGAAAGGAGAACGACACCCAGAGCAAGAGTTCAACGTGGTATGTGGCAGCCAGTGAGCTGCCCTCTAGACTTCACAACGACAAAGTGTGAGTGAGCAAGAAGGGTTTGTGATCAGGAGGAATCGAACACCACACCTTGCGCTACAACACGGCTGCCTGTGCCCCTGTGCTCCTGGGGCACTGAGGGCCCCTGCTGCTGTAGCCTTACCTGAACACGGATCTTAATGCAGTGCTCGTTGACCTTGGTCCAGCTCAGGATCTGCCAGTTCATGTACTGCTGCTGGAACTTGCACACGCCGGTCATGCAGTACATCGTGCTCAGCCCCTGCATGCAAGGCAGGCACGGCGCATGCCCTTCACCCTTCCATGGATTGAACCAAAATACATTTTGCTTCAGCGCAATCCCAAAGTCAGGGTATCGAGGGCACCGATCACAGACTGTGGGGTTGGCAGTAGGCAGTGGCATTAGCTGAAGTAGGGGCTGCAGCAGGGGGCAGCAGGGGCGGCAGCTGGAGCAGGCAGCCGCAGGGGCGGCAGCAGGCGGCACAGACATAGACATAGGGGTGTTGCATTGCCAAGGGCAAGCCCAGAGTGCATGCTAGTGCCAGTGGTGTGGGTGGATTGCTGTAACAGACCTGACGTGGAACCGCTTTGATGGTGACCTGGTGGTGGTCCAGAGCACACCCTAGCGGCTCCCCTCCCTCCACCAGCAGCTGGCAGCGCACAGGCAGGCTGGCCAGGCTGAAGGCCTCAGCCATGAAGGTGGTGGGTAGATACATGACCTTGTTGGGCCGGATGAATACCTGGGAGGGGCAGGGGCGGTGGGTAAGGGCAGGGCAGTGGCCGGGGTAAGGGGAATGACAAGGGTGGGGGCGGCGGCAGTGGCAGTGACGAGGACTAGGCAGGGGCAAGGGCAGCGGCAAGGGCGGCGGCATGGGCAGGGCATGGGCAGGGGCAAGATCAAGAGCACCGGCAAAGGCAGCGACAGCAGCCCTGACGAGCTGTGGCCTACTGACCTTGCTCTTGTGGCGGCGGTAGCGTTGACTGCCATCTGGCCCCAGGCTGAATGACATGGGCCCAGCGCCCCCGTCACCCACGACATAACTCAGGGCATGACCTTGCCTGCTACGGTCTTTGCCCTTGCTTGGTGGTGGTGGTGGTGGTTCTGCTGCTGCTGCTGCTGCTGCTGCCCCTGATCCCTCCCTGCCAGCATCCTGTGTCTCCCATAAGCCAGCTGCATCACCTTTAATGTCAGCAGCTGCTCCACACCCCTCCCCGCTGCCTGCCCTCGCCACCGCCTTCCTCCCCACCTGGCCCACACCGCCTCCCAACACCCTTCTGCCTTCACCCCGTCCAGCCCAACCACCAGCCTGTCGGCCTTGGCCACCCTCTTGGTCACCCTGGGATAGGCGGTGAACCCCGCTACCCACCCCTCCGGCGCCAGGATTTGAACCCAGGCTCATCAGCTGCCCCCCTTCCACCCCTCCTGGCCCACAATCGACTCCTTCATCACGCTCCCAGCTGCCTGGCTGGCCTGGTTGTGCCCAGCCCCTCACCCCAATGGTTCCCAGCTCTCCCTGGGCCCCATCAGCTTCACCTAACCAGCCTGGGCAGTGTGCTGACTGCTCCTCTGAGGGTTTGGGAAGGTGGGTGGACAGCAGGGCAGAAGCCTGGGCTGCTGCTCTTCCAGCAGCCACTCCAGCTAGTGCCGCCCACAGGAGGTGCGTCAGGGCAGGAGGAGGGGAGGGAGGGAGGAGGGGTGCAACATGCTGCCCCAGGGGCATGGCCAAGGGCAAGCCTAGGGATGCTGCTGGTGCAGGTGGGGGGTGGGGCGGGTTCCCACCGGCATTTGAGTAGTGGGTGGGTGATGGTGCCGGCTGGCTGCCTGCTGAAGAGGTCAGTGGAGGGACTGGGAGAGAAGGGAGGTGAGGGGCCAGGGGCACGTGGCCTGACATGGGGCTCGGAGGGAAGGCAGCGGGCAGCATGGGGTAGGGCCATGGTGCATGAGGAGCTGGGGCGCAGCTGGCCAGCAGGTGGGCTGCCAGGTCCGCCGTGTGAAAGGGAGTAGGGCCATGTCCGAGCGGGTGCAGTGGGTGGGATGAGAACCAAGGGGAGGGTGGAAGGGGCGGGAGTGTGGGAGCAGTGGGGTGGGATGGGGTGGCGTGGAGGCTGGGTGGGAGGAGGGACTTCATCATTGCTTCCAGGTGGGGTGGCAGCTGGGCGTCTCCCCACGCCTTGGCCAGCATCAGGGCAGTCATCAGGGCTGGCACCGAGCTGGGCGCAGGGGCTGCCCCACAGCCCAGCTGGCCAGCTTCCCCGAGCGCATGCATGACAGGGCCAGGGGCAGCCACTCCGCCCACCTGCTGCTCAGTGGGCATCAGGAGAGGCTGGAGAGGGGGCAGGCAGGCTGTCAGGTGGGGTGCAAGGGGGTGGTAGCTGCCGAGCAGGTGTGATGGGGGAGGGCATTCAGGGGTCCAGCTACGGGTCAGCTGGTCAGGCCAGTAGAGTACAGGGCTGTCAGTGCTGGCTGGCTGGCGGGCTGGTCCAGGGCCAGGTTGTCCGGCTAGTGCTGCTGCTGCTGGGGAACAGGGCGCCGAGTGAACACCCGCCAGCAGTGAGCAGGCAGGGGGCAGGGAGGGAGGCCCTGCAGCTGGGCTTGCCCCTCCCCTGCCGCCACCACTTTGTGGCCGCTCCCACCCCAACGCCTGGCCCTCCTTGTCACCTGCTCCCTCTACCCACTCCTCCACTGGCCTCTCAGCATGATGCTGACGCCCAACACCTGGCCGACCCCCCTGTGCGTCACACCCACCCTTGTACATCACACCCTCACCAGCTTCATCACAGCTTCCACCTCTCGCGCTGAGGCAACTAGGCATGGCTGACTGCCCAGTATCACCCCAGTTGCTTGCAGCAAGGGAGGATGGTGTGACTGAGGCAAGGGTGGGCTGCACAGGACCTGAGCTGTTGCAGAGGAAGTTGTCAGCCAGCTCACAGGCAACGACCAGCAGCTCAAGGCTGCAAGGCAGCAGCAGCAGCAGCAGCAGCAGCAGCAGCAGCAACAACAACAGCAGCAACAGCAGCAACAGCAGCAGCGTAATGCCGGCTGTGGACACCCATGAGCCCCGCACCCCATGAGGCCCAATGTGCCATGAGGGCCAGGGCCACATGGGGACTTATCGCATGCATCAGCTCGGCCGCACTTTTTGTTTCATTGTGAGACATACGGCAGCAGGACAGGCGTATCTCACATCATTAGGGTTTGCATGTCTCGTTGCACATTTTCATGTCCTAGGAATTTTACTTTCATGGGAACACAGAGGTGACCCAGGAGCAGCAGCAGCTTTGGCACTGACTCAGGATCACTCTGTCCCTGCATCCTGCCACTGGTGCATTGATGCAGCATGGTGGCAGTGGTTGTGTCCATGCTGCAGTGTTGCGCTGGGCAACAGTCGGAAGTTATGGGATATTAGCTTCAGTGGGTGCGTGGGCTGTGCAACTGGAGTAAACCCATGCACGCATGCACACCATAAGGCAGGGTGAGACAGTGTGGAAAGACACGAGTTACATTTAGGTACACTATGGGGTTTTGTGACCCTATGCAGGCACTGACAGGGCAACTCACCTGGATGCTGCTCCATGCCGATCAGTGAACGGCGGTGTGCCTCCTTTTGTAGAGGCGGCTGGCCAGTGGTCACTGTGCCTTGGCATAGGTGTGGAGGGCGGGTCCTCCTGAACACATGCAAGCAACATCGGGGTCAGCATATCAGGTGCAGGTTTTCATGACAAACCATGATAACGGGACCAAGTCCATCGCAGAGTCGCGCTGCTTGTAATAGGAGGAGGGCACCTGCTTCGGATCGGGCGACGGGCTACTCGCCCAGATGCGCGATGCAGCTCTCCAGTGTGGATTATCAATCCTGAGCACGACGACAGCAATTGGAGCGGCTGTGTGAGCAGCCCAGCACGTCGAGCGATCCTGTGAGTAGCACGGGTTTCCATCCCTCTGCACTTTTTCTGTGCGCTTTTTCAGCCCGATCTTTTTCGCCAATACTAATAGCGGAATGCCCCCCTGAGCTGATGGTGATGCAATGCTACCCCAATCCTACCTCTCAGAGAACGCCCGCACCAAATTGCGTTGGTCGAGGCGCTTGAGTTACGAGAGCATCGTTTGCTGTGTGGCCCGGATGGGCGAACGGGCATATGGAATCGCCGTTCAGCTTCCCGGGCATGCGTGCGGCCGGTAGACGTGTTTACTGAACCCCAGCTAACTTCTGCCTTACACTTCTAGCTTGCATTCATGCCCTCAACTCATCGCAACCGCATATAAGCTCAGGAGGCCACCATCTCTCAACTCCGTACTCACCTAGCAGGACCCAGGCTAAATAAATGAGCAGGGGGCAGAACCACTATCACGGTCTACAAACTCCTGGATAGGGCAACCCCCCACTTCAACCCACACCTTCTGACAAACCGCTGGATGCTGTCCCATCATGACCAGTAAACCAGCAAAACCCCTGGATGCTGTCCCAACCACTTGCAGCCCCAGCTCGCCCTACCTTGTCATGCATGCACCCAACACACTGCGTAGCATGTCTGGAGCATTGTAACGCAAAGCCCGCCCATTGTGCCAGATGACGGAACCTCCTGGCACCACCACCCAGAGTTAGCTGTCCCTGGCACGAAGCTTGACACTGTTTGGAGCATGCAGCAAGAGGCTATCGTGACGCCCCTGCCCCTGGCTCCCTTGGCAATGAGTTCATTGGCTTATGACTGACTCCAGGGCCTGCTGTGGGCTGGCCAGGTTGCAGCTGCTCTGGTCTGTGAGCGCCTTGCTGTAACCTGTTACCAGCAAGCTGGCCTGTAATGACCAACCAGCTCCCCTAGACAAGTGGGTGAGAGCCAGAGCCAGAGCCTGCGCCGGGCTCATGGCTGCACCTGCGCAGGGACTAAGCCAGAGCCTGCGCCGGGCTCATGGCTGCACCTGCGCAGGGACTAAGCCAGAGCCTGCGCCGGGCTCATGGCTGCACCTGCGCAGGGACTAAGCCAGAGCCTGCGCCGGGCTCATGGCTGCACCTGCGCAGGGACTAAGCCAGAGCCTGCGCCGGGCTCATGGCTGCACCTGCGCAGGGACTAAGCCAGAGCCTGCGCCGGGCTCATGGCTGCACCTGCGCAGGGACTAAGCCAGAGCCTGCGCAGGGCTCATGGCTGCACCTGCTCGAGCAGGTGCACCGGTTCTAGGATGTTGGTCTTGTTGGTGTCCACAATATGCCCATTTAGCAGCATCTCGTCCATGATGTAGTGCACCTGCCACCAGCCCACCCAGGCCATCAGCCAGCTTAGAGCGGACTGGCTGCCGGCACGCCAGGGACGTTGCAAGCGGAAAGGCAACCCTCCTTGGATGCACTTGCCAGATCTCGGCATGCTGTGCCCATGCACTAGCTGACTGTCTCTCATGGAAGTCAGTGGTGCTGCTTGCAGGAGGGCATCTGTTTCATTGCGTGCAGTGCTTACCGTGTCTGGCTCGTTCATGATGTCCAGCTCGCACACTTGACCAAAGTGTTTGTCTAGCACCTCCACAAAGCAGTGTATGAGCTCCAGCATGGCCAACTCATTCTGCAGCATGTAGAATCATCACATGCACGCACGGGTTGTGGCTTCGAGGTAGGTCTGTTGATTGTGCAGACGCCTGTCAGCCAGGCACCGTGATGCCTTGTTCCCATTGACAACAAGAAGTGGCTGGAGGATGTGGCATTTGCAGATGGCTACCACATCACTGAAGGTAAACCACATTGGAAGTAGGGGCTCATCTCATCACATGCAAGGCTTGAGGGCATGTCATCACTGCCCAACTGTTGCGCCTAGGTTGGGGACCAGTGGACTCTTACACCCTTGCTGTGTTGCACCCATGGGTAGTGAGCTGTAAGTTAGCAACCGCGCGCACTCTGGAGGTTTGCTGCCGCGCCACAAAAGCCACGCACCTCCTCTTCATCAACACCCAGCATGAAGAACAAGGAGGCATATCGCCTGTACACAATCTGATATTGACGCAGCCCAAAGAAGGAACACTGCAGCATCAGCCCAATGTCACAGCTTGAATGGGAAAGTTGAGTGGGGAGAGTTGGTGCAGTGCGAGCCTACCTGCTTGTCAGTGCGCGACAGGCACTTGCGCACTACCTCACCCTCCAATGCGCGACGTTCGTCAGTCGTCAAATGCTCTGTGAAGTACTTTGCCAAGCGCGTTTGTCCCTGTTTATTGACTAGCAACACGAACTTCACGGTCATCTGCAGCGCTCGCCTCAGCTGACTGTGCACGGAAGCTGGCGTCCACGACGTGGGTATGAAATGTATGACATGCTTCCTAGCGTCACCTACCTACACTATGCTGTTTACACCTGCCTCCTCCTGCATTTTGTTGATTACACCAAACTGTGGGCAACCCAGTTGGTCACCCCCGCGGTTGGCCCACCCCCCATTCAGGCGACCCCAACTAACAAAAAATGACAGGAAATGATAGGAAACCGACCACTGGTAATCAAAACGACGCCGCGTCTCAGCCACGTGGTTTCTATTTATGTTTCGCACATCCCTGGATAGAGGACTCTGTCAGCTATGCGGTGCAGCTTGTAACATTCAATATTGTGCACTGTGCTGAGTGCTAAGGCGGCTCAAATCTTGACATTCAAATTCATGCCAGTTTTGCTCATGCGGGCCTCGCCGCGACCGACCGCCGCGACCGACGTGGCCCAGTAGCCTCTGCAAACAGTCAGGGACAGTCGCCGCAGTCAAAACAATTCACATGGCACGCCAAACCGATGTAACGACGCCCCTCCACCCATGCTCGGAAGTATACAAGGCTGCTGCATTGCTTGACCGATTCGTGAGTAGTACCTACTACCTGGCCACGTGGTAAGGCCACTCAAGGTGTGTAGGCCATTGCTACGTTACCTTGCTCGACATGTTGGGTCTGATCCCTCCCGCCCGCCCTCCGCTTGCGTGTCGAGCTTGTGTCCAGCTCCGCCCTGACCCCCTGCTGCTCAGCTGGAGGGGTGGGCAGCCCAGGGGCAGCACCAGCACCAGCTGCCTGCTGCTGCCAGGGGGGTGCAGCAGGAGGGGGGGGCAGGTCAGGGGCGGCACCCACACCAGCTGCCAGCTGCTGCCGGGGGGGTGCAGCAGGAAGGGGGGGCAGGTCAGGGGCAGCACCAGCACCAGCTGCCTGCTGCTGCCAGCTTACCTAGGGTTCTTTGCCGCAGGTACTTGTAGACCACTCGCAGTTGTCGGCCCACAGTTGTGCGATCGCCAGGCTGGTGAGTGTTGGCCACCACACACTGCTCTGTGATGAACAGCCGCCGGCATGTGGAAAGCCGGCGACGGCTGACTTGTGTCTTCAACATCAACCTGGCTGTGCTGAGGTACTGTTGAGCTGTGTATGCTGCTGTCCTTGCTGCTGGCTGTCCAGATGAGGCCTCTTGGGTGGGGATGAAGAGGTCACAGGGCTCAGGTGGGCTCGGCCCCGGTGTGGGCTCAGGTGGCCTTGGCCTCGGTGTGGGCTGCACTGTTGTGCCACCAGGTTTGCCATGGGTGTCAAGCCGGCTGCAGTTGCTGTCAGCCCACCGGCGCAAGACCTCAATGGAAACACCTGTCTGCTTCAAGATCTGCAGATAACTCGTGCAAATTAGCGGCTGGCTGGCTGGTAAAACTTGAGTTGCTGCCTCTGCTTGCGGGTTAGTAGGGGGCGGCGCTGAAACTTGTGCAGTTGTGCTTCTAGGCGGTGCACGCTTGGCAGTAGTCATAGCCAGTTCCTGTTGCTTGACCGCAGCCTCAAGAGACTCGTTCTCCATCCTCTGCTGCCTGTGTTCTGCCTGCAGCTGCTTGTGCTTCTCCTCCAGGTCGAGCAAGGCAGCCTCAAGGACCTCCTCACAAGCCTGTTGCAACTGGGCCTCGGTCATCAACAACTCATTCTCGGCCTGCACCTCCTTAACGACAGCCTCAGCCTTCCTTGCTGTGGCTATCAAGCAGTAGATAAGCAGCCCTAGGTGATTTCATTTGGGCTTCGTATTGAGCACGCCGCAGGCTGCGGCCTATAGGGGAGGGGGGGCAGTGTTAGAGGGTGGGAGTGCGGGGCTGGGGCTGGGAGGGGGTGGGAGGGGGTGGGAGGGCGGGGCTGGGGCTGGGAGGGGCTGAGAGGGGCTGGGAGGGGCTGGGAGGGGCTGGGAGGGGCTGGGAAGGGCTGGGAGTGCGTGGCTGGGAGGGGCTGGGAGGGGCTGGGATGGGGTGGGATGGGGTGGGAAGGGATGGGATGGGAGGGCGGGGCTGGGGCTGGAAGGGGGTCCGGTTGGGCTAGTCAGCACTGCAAGGCAAAGTCAGGTCACGCCAAGGTCAATTCCAGCAGGCCTGATCGATGAAATGCCTTGCTTCCTTTTCCAGCAGCTGTGTCGTTAAGTAATGAACAAAGTTGACACGGCAAATTCTGAAAAGTCACAGTGGTCAGCTCACAACAAGCCGGTTTGTGCAAGGGGGTCCCTTTTTTTGTGTTGTTGGCCTGAGAGAAATGAACATTTTCGCACCTCGCTGCAATGTCGCGTGTCAACTTGCCCAACGACGGTCCTCCGACACCGCCTGCACCAATGAAAGGCTCGCGGAGCGAGCCTGGCGGGCTGAAATGTAATTGTACTTCTGGCTCGATAGCAGGCGCAGTTCCATCACTGATGCCGCTACATACCACTAGAACAATCGATAGTGAGTCCGCGATCGCTTGCGCCGGCATGGCCTCACTCGCAGGAGTTTACGCGCCGCTTGCCAGTAGATGCGCAATAGTTCGCAGCTGCCAGTGTGATGAACGCTATCGAAAATGGTTCAGTATTGAGCGAGTACTTGCATGAAGATTACCAACCCCATGTTGGGACATCCTGACTAGGGCACGACTGTTAACGTTAACATCCTGATGTTTGGGCCTGTTACGTAGTAGATAATGGTGTCGCGGGTCGTTTTAGGCGGTTTAAAAAGGCGAGGTCGAGGCCCTGGCGCGGGGCAGCTCGAGACCGAAGCCAGCGGACACGGAGCGTAGCGACGTGGCCGCTGGCTGAGGTCGAGAGCTGTCCCGCGCCAGGGCCGAGACCGAGCCTTTTTCAACCACCTGAAACGACCCTAGCGACTCCATTATCTAGTGTAATTGAGTTTTACGTAGGCGAAGCTCTGTAGGCGCGGCGAAGCCGCGCAATGTGATGCTTCTTGTCACCTGCGATGGTGTTGGCCGGCTGTTACGTGTTCGTTGGCAACCACTTTTGTTAATACACCAGGTCGCTGCAGTTAACGATTCTTAAAACGAGGTCTATTAACGATTACAACTGAGTAAAACTCAATTACCGTGGGTTAACAAATTGTTAACGTAACGTTAACGCCTTGAGCTTAACACCCTGACGACCCGGAGTGCGATGGGGGTTTGGCAGAGGTCTTCCGATATATAACATACACGAATACCGTACTATCCCTTTTGATTCCCGAGGCCTCGGAAACTATATTTAAAATATTATTCCCGAGCCATATTTTTCATTGTTTCAAATTCCCCGATGGTCAAAGTACGTCTAAAGTTAGTTTTGAGAACGTCTTCGTGCATAGAAATAATCAAGCCTCCCACTCCATTAATCTCGCATCAAAATCATATGATCCACATAGTCTACTGTCGTGGCCTCTCTTCTAGTGGCCTTATCACCTGACCACGTCACATGGGGCACTGAACCTCGCTAATACAGTCGTGGTCCTCCTGCCGCTGCTGGCAGTGGCAGCATATCTTATCATCTGCCTTGGAGCATTCAGACTTGCGTACTCCTGCCGCCACCCATTCTGTTGCCTTGGCCAAAGCACCCCGCCTTGGCCGGCTGACCGTGTATGACCAGTCGCCTCCCCCCTTGACATGGTTGCCAGCCTGGTTGCCACCCTTGACCTCAACCTGGTTGCCACCCTGTGACCTCAGCCTTTGCCCCAGCTTGGCCCACCTCCCTCGACCTCGCCCTGGGCATAGCAGCCACCCTTGTTGCCACCCCGGCCTGGCCCGCCGCACTAGCCTTTGCCCCAGCCTGGCCCGCCTCCCTCTGGCCCAGCCCAGGGTGGGCTGAATCCTAGCAGTTTGCTACCAGTTCTCATACGCTTTGCCTGTGCGTGGGAGAGCAGGAGGTGTGCTGGGCGATGCGGCAAGATTAAGGCGTGGAGAAGGCCCAAAATTAGTGGTCTTAGGTAGTCGCTTCTCAATAATTGCCGCTTGACGATCAAGAGACATTTGGAAGCATTGTTCATCGTGCATAAGGAGCTCGCGGTGCAGATTATCAGCTGCGTCGGCGGCACTGATGCCCCGGACCACAAACTGGTCCATTGCTGGCACTTTCGTCAAGGTCAACTAATTGTTTGACTACTTCCCGAAAGACCAGAGAAATACATTGTTTAATCATTCCCGGTTTCCCGAAGGACAAAAAACGATTCGGGATAGGGAATCAAAAGGGAGAGTACGGTAGGCAGCAAAGTACGCTCCCGACATCTAAAGAGCCAGGCAATGGGCTTCATTGAGAACATTGGTGTTGATGTGGGCTTTGCCTCTGAGCCGCTAAGCAAGCCGCTGAGTAAGCCGCGCAGCCATTGTGGTCCTTTTGTTGCAGCGACTTCCTACACGGCTCGTTGCGCCTAGCATCGACTAATGTGCCTCCTGGAGCCTGCGCCATAGAGAGCTGTAGCCCCCCGGTAGAGCGCCATAGAGAGATGTGGTCCCGCTATGCTTAGCTAGTCCCGCTAGTGCGGAGAGTGCTTGACTAGTTAGCCTGAATAGCCCCGCAGCCTGACTTGCACGACTGACTTGCACGGCGCACTTTGTGCATTTGCGCTTGCGATGCTTGACGCCATCATCCTTGCCACCACCCCAACTACCGGGACAATAGCGTCCTTGTTCGTCGCCATGTGAAAAAATCGCCCCCAAAGCTACAGCCAACCCCCAAAGCTACAGCCGACCAGCCATGGCCTGCTCCAAGCAGAGTTACATCATAGTGAAACACCGGCCGAGCACTGAAGCTCTGCGTATAGCTTCGCTTTGCGGAAAGGCTGCGTGTTCGAAGATTGGGGTCGCGGTTGCTTCGCCTTCCATCGCGACTGCGGAGCGCGACCTGGCGGTCGTGTTAACAATTTGTTAACTTTCCTCCCTTGGTTAACCCATGTTAGCTTTGGGTTAACAAACCGGGTCATGCTCTAATCCTGACCCCCATGGCCTCAAGGGATAGAAACTAATTAATTTCTGCACGGACAAGGCCGCCGATTGGTGCGATGAGATGCTGATGGCCTGACTAGTGTGCAGGCAGCCCCAGCGATTTGCCAGGCGGCTGGCTCCTGAGCCGGGACATTCCTTCAAGTCATCACGCGGAATTGCTGAGCAAGATGCTTAGAGCATAGGCATAGAGCTGTAACCACGAGCAGCACTAGTCATGAATATGCCGGAACTGAGCTGGTGACTGTTTCTGCCGTTGTGCAGGCCAGTGAAGGCCATGGTTGACAAAGGAGGGCATCGCGTTTCTGGACATGCCATGAGCATGGGAACTCCACACAGACAAAACACCGCTTTGTAGGGGTCCACACTGAGTGCTCCACTGCAATGAAGGCTCAAGGTTGAGGGCCAAGGTGCTGTAACCACATTGACCACACTTGATAACCACACTTATCAATGCTCTACATTAATGCCTCGCCCCGCCCCGTCCCCGGCCCTCCTCTCCACTCCCCGCCCCGGCCCCCTCTCCCGCCCCACCCCGGCCCCCTCCCCCTCTCAACGTCCAGCAGGAGCCAGCTAACATCAGCATTTGAAGGCAACCCCTCCACCTCCTCACCCTCACCATAGCAGGCTGGATAAGACTCCAGCCCTGCCAACCCCACCGTTCCCTTCCATACCCCACCACCCAGGAGCAGCATAATGCAGCAGTAAGGAGCTGTAGCCATGAGCCGTTGCCAGGGGCCAGAAGGCGGTTCAGGACAGCAGCCAAGAGGCGCAGCAAGGAGGCGCAGCCA
>JASKMD010000025.1:8199239-8248496 GCA_030144725.1 Haematococcus lacustris | reverse complement strand
AGCAGCCGTAGCAGCGGCAGCAGCAGCAGCAGCAGTAGCGGCAGCAGCAGCAGCAGCAGCCGTAGCAGCAGCGGTAGCAGCAGTAGCGGCAGCAGCAGCAGCAGTAGCAGCAGCAGCAGCAGCAGCAGCAGTAGCAGCAGCAGTAGCAGCAGCAGCAGTAGCAGTAGCAGCAGCAGCAGTATCGGCAGCAGTAGCAGCAGCAGTAGCAGCAGCAGCAGTAGCGGCAGCAGCAGCAGCAGCAGCCGTAGCAGCAGCGGTAGCAGCAGTAGCGGCAGCAGCAGCAGCAGTAGCAGCAGCAGCAGCAGCAGCAGTAGCAGCAGCAGTAGCGGCAGCAGCAGCAGCAGCGGCAGCAGCGGCAGTAGCAGCAGCGGCAGCAGCAGCAGCAGCAGCAGCAGCAGCAGCAGCAGCAGAAGCGGCAGCAGCAGCAGCAGCAGTAGCGGCAGCAGCAGCAGCAGCAGTAGCGGCAGCAGCAGCAGCAGTAGCAGCAGCAGCAGCAGCAGTAGCAGTAGCAGCAGTAGCAGTAGCAGCAGTAGCAGTAGCAGCAGCAGCAGCAGTAGTGGCAGCAGCAGCAGCAGCAGCAACAGCAGCAGCAGTAGTGGCAGCAGCAGCAGCAGCAGCAGTAGCGGCAGCAGCAGCAGCAGCAGTAGTGGCAGCAGCAGCAGCAACAGCAGCAGCAGCAGTAGCAGTAGTAGCAGCAGTAGCAGTAGCAGCGGCAGCAGCAGCAGCAGTAGTGGCAGCAGCAGCAGCAGCAGCAGCAGTAGCTGGCAGGCAGCAGGGCCCTGAGGTGGTGCCCCGGTGGCCCTGCAGGCAACAGGCGCAGTGAGATAAGCCGGGTGAAGCCCGTGCGGGGCCTGAGCTGGGACACTGGAGCGGTGGGCACCGCCATCTGGTCTGGAGCGCTGCTGCGAGACGTCCTGCTTGCTGCAGGTGATCACCTGGCCCATGCCTGCCCCTGCCCCTGCTCCTTCTAAGGGTTAGGGTCAGGGTGAGCGTGAGGGAGAACCCTGCCCCTGCCCCTGCTCCCCTATGCCTCCCAAGCCAGCTATGCGTTACCCCTCCCTGGCCTGCCTCTTCCTGGTCCCCCGCCCCTGCTCCCCATCCCTCCCCAGCACCCCCACCCCTACTGCAGCACATCATGACTGAGCGCTTGACCGCCTGAGCTGAGCTAGGTGGCTTTCTTTCATCGACCTGGCTCGCCTTCCTAGCTGCCCCTCTCTGACCCTGAATCCAACCTGGCTTGCCTGACTGACTCCCACTGACTGAGCCTGCTGCCAGTTGGCTGGCCTGACTGACTCCAGCTGGCCTGACTGACTCATTGAGCCTCTTACTCAGCGTCCTCTGCCTGCTGGACCCACCTCCTGCCTCCACCCACCTCCTGCCTCCACTGCCTCCCTCCTGCCTTCACTGAGACTGACTCCTGTTGGCCTGAGACTCCGTCGTTGAGCCCCTTCCTGAGCCTCCTCTCCCACCTTAGTCCACCTGCCCACCTGCCTGCCTGTAGCTGACTGCCTGTGGCCTGTTTCACGGTGTCGGCAGTGACCTGGCAGGCCTGCCTGATGGTGGGTTTACACCGCTATGACTGACAACCCCGTATGGCTCCTTGGCCTGGCGGTGGTGAGGTGCTTGTGTGAATTCGTGCAGGCAAGCTGTCATGGGCTGCAAGAAGAGTGACCCACGCCAGGGTTGTGAACCTGAATGTGTGAGCAAAGAAGTGATGGGCTAGGGTCTTTGCTGCAGGCCTGCTGCAGGCCTGCTACAGGGTGCTGGGGTGCGATACTGGGGGCATGGCATGGATGGCATGCGTAGGAGTGGCCCATGACGGCTGTGTGCGCGCAAGGATGTGGGCAGCCCCTGGATGCAGGGCTGCAGGAGGGGGAGGTGGGCCGGGGCCATCATGTGCATTTCATCGGGCTGGACACCAACACTGACAATGGCCAGGTGTACGAGGTGTCTGTGCCTGCAGCTCATGTGTTGGATCCAAGGTGAGCTGATGAGGCCCAGCGCCCTGGGTGCTCTGACGTGACTAGCTTTGTGTCTTAGCAGGTCCTTATATGATGCACCTGGTTTGGCTACACCCGCTTTGGTCCCCCTCCCCTCCCCTTCCCCCTCCATCTCTCCTTTCCCCTCCCTCTACCTCTACCCCTACCCCGGCTCTGGGCTCATGACAGTGCTTTTCCATGCATTCTAAACGGGCTGTGTTTGACAACAGCTATACATCAACTCATTAGCTGCTGGCTGCTCATCTCCTTCCCTGGTTGCAGGAGTTCTGTACTGCTGGCTCATGAAATGAATGGCCAGCCTCTCACACGCGACCACGGCTTCCCCCTGCGTGTGGTACTGCCCGGCATCGTGGGCGCTCGCAACGTGAAATGGCTGGGTGAGGGTGGGCAGCCCACAGGCCCCTGCTGCCTGCCCAGCAGCCCGACCACCAACCTGCCCGACAGTCGGTCAGTCCGCCAGACTCAGTGTCCACCCTTGTCCCCTTAGGCCCCAATGACTAGGAGCAGGGTCAGGACCCGCTGGACCCCCACTGCGGGTCAGGACCCGCAGGACCCCCCCTGCCTGCCCCTCCTTACCCGCGTTACTGCTCCACATGACGCCCGCATAACAATTTGGGTCCCTGCCATCCTGCGCATGGGTGGAGGGGCTCATACGCATGGGTCATGCATGTGCATATTTTCCCCACACTGCTGGCTGCCAACACATGAAGTGGGGAGCCCATGCGCATGGGACATGCATGTGCGTGTTTACACACTGCTGGCTGCAATGACTGATGGCTACAGCTCCTTGCCCAGCGGCCTGTACTGCCATTGTTCATGAACTCCATGCACTGTCAACAGTGTTTGATGTTTTGTTTGCACAGATGCCTGCCTTGTAGCCCCAACGGAGATGGCTCAGGTCAGCCCTCAGGCTTGTACCCTCAGGTCCAAGTTGCTTTTCACAGCGTGATGCGCGATAGCGCAAGTTCGCACAACGACCATTTTATAGTGCAAGGCGACCCCTAAAGAACAAAGTGTACATCTCATATCATCCCAACCAATGAGGCATATCACGTTGGACGCTATGTGTGGCGCTATTGACCTGCTGAGTGGTACAGGCTCCGTTACACGCAGCACCATCTTCTAGTCTAGCCGAACCTCAAGAGTGATGCTGACAGTTGCCATGAATGTGCACCTGTCCCTGCAATAGCGCAGGTTGCCGCTGCTGCGTCTGCTGCCGTTGCTGTTGCTGCCGCCGCTGCTGCTGCTGCCGTTACTGCCGCTGCCGTTGGTGCCACTGGCGCTGTACTCAGGCCTTGGGTGTGTGTGCTACCTGCAGCCACACATGCCCACCCCTATGCTGCCTGGCCCTGAGCGCCCCTGTGCCCTGATGCATGGCAGGCCACGTGATGCTGTCAGAGACCGAGTGCCAGGGCCAGTGGCAGCAGCGGGATTACAAGGCCTTCGCCCCCTCCGTGGACTGGCACAATGTGGATTGGGGCGCCGCCCCGGCTATCCATGACTGCCCTGTGCAGTCCGCCATCACCTCCCCACTGCCAGCAGCGCGCGTGAAGCTGAGCGGCGCAGGCAGGCTTCCAGGTAGGCAGGGGCAGGGTGTATAGGGGCAACCCGACAACCCATTCAGGGCCTACGAGGGGGCTTGTTTAAAGGCCTTTCCCTATAGGGCTGGGGTGGCCCTAAGCCAGGTACGCAGGCTGGCACGCAAAGTATGTGGCGTCCAGGTAGGCAGGCAGGGTGCGGTTACTGCTGGGCATGCTCAAATGGCTGAGCAGAAGGTGACACTGGTGGCACGGTTACCAGAGGCTTCCCATAGGTCAGCTGGCTGGGCATGGGCTCAGCGCTGTGTGGCAGGCTGTGTGCTGTGTTTGCTGAGCTGAATCTTCTCTTCTTGTTCTTCCTCATCATCTTCTTCCTGTCTTCATCATCCTCCTCCTTTTCTTTCTCTTCTTCCTCTTCTTTTAGGAGGCCGCGACACTATTCACATAGCAAGCAGTGGTGTTATGCAAAGGCATACAAGGCCCCAGGGTTTTTGGACCCGCTGCACCTAGAGGCTGGGGGTCTGGCAGGTCACCATGCTGCTTGGCACCCTCACCTGCGTACAGTGCGTGGCTGGGCTTGGAGCGGAGGCGGTCGCAGCATCATCCGGGTGGACGTCAGCGCAGACGGCGGCAGCTCTTGGACCACGGCCTCCTTGGCCGTCCCCCCCACGCCTGCTAGCCACGCTGGAAGCGAGTCGCGGGACCCAGGCAATGCCGCGTGGGCTTGGACGCTTTGGCAGGTGATTAGCTGAGGGGGTGAGAGAGTCTGCGTCTGCACTGCATTGGAAGGGCGTGGAAGGGGGGAGGGGGGCGAGTCAACAGGGCCAGCCTTCGTTGACCACCCTCAGCCTGTCCACCCTTTGCCTGTCCACCCTCAGCCTGTCCACCCTTTGCCTGTGAGCCAAAGGATGAGATTAGGCGGCGTTTATGTGCATGCAGGCGGAGGTGCCTGTTCCAAACAATAGCTCAGTAGGCAGCCAAGTGTCGCTTGTGGTGAAGGCCACAGACAGCGCATACAATAGTCAGCCTGATGACGTGCGCAACATCTGGAATCTAAGAGGCGTGGTTAACAACGCATGGCATCGGCTTCCAGTGACCGTGGAGTGATGCTTTGTGCATACCAAGCAGCGTGAGTGTTCTGTTGCCAAACTTGTAATCAAATCGCAGAAATGTAGCATTGAATACTACGTGGAGCTAAATGTTTTACTTCCATGTGCTCGCTTACTTATTGTTTGGTATGCACCCATGCATAGTTGACTATGTGCATGCCACACCCTCACCTCTTTCGTAGTCAGCTGTGTGTATTGCCATGTGACTAGCCCCATGCCCTCCTTCCTTGCTCATGTAGGTCATGTCCGATGTGCGGCCGTGGGGGAAAAAGTCACCCGATGTGCTTAGCACTGGCCCCCGCAACAACCAAGGCGTATTCATCAAGCGGTCCGGGGGTGCTGCAGGGGGCAGTAGCGGCAGCCCACGCCGCCAATGACAATGTACCCATTTGCCATGACATGCACACCGATATTTGTTGATGATTAGGATGACTGTGGCAAAGGCTATTCCTTCAGGTCGTGTTGCGTCACGATGGTGTGATTTCAGTGGGGGACTACGCATGCCATGCACCATTTCAAACAGTGCATTAGTTTAAGATGTTATCGTCCTTTGTCAAGGCAGGCAATAATGGCAAAGGCCTTGCCGAGATTTGAACTCGGGTTGCAAGAGTCAGAATCCTGAGTGCTAACCACTACACTACAAAGCCGTGATTTGTGAAATTGAGTAGATGCAGTTTTCTACAATGTGCTATTACATAGCAACTAAAGTTGTGCTTCGTTACACAGGGTGCCGATGTTAAACAATAACAACGACATGGCACGCCGCATCAGGATCCTGACTTGTACAGCCACCCGCAAGCAATGGTCCCAACGTGTACAATCACTCGCACAGGTCCTAACGTGGATAGCCACCCGCAAGCAATGGTCACAAGCAGTGCGCCATACACGGCAACTATCGCTCAAAGCATTGGTTGGCAATAGCAGAAGCGCTCCCGCCAAGGCCGCAACAGGCACACGACCTCGATCTTGTCCCCATCGATAATAGTTGGCTGCACTAGAGCGACGCTAGGGAACCACATCACGTCAAACCTCACACGGAAGTCGTTACGTAAGTCATGCACACACCAGATGCACTCAAATGCAAATGTAGTTGCACGGCTAGGTACGCCCAGGTTACGGTCTAGGGGTGGAAGCAGGCACACCGTGATGCTTGCACACGGACCTACACGTGCAATCACAATGTCGCCACTGTGGCAGCACACTTCCTCCAACTCGGAGTCCAAGTCAGCCAGTCGACCATGACCCCAACGCATGGTTGGCTACAACGTCCACTGCTCACCACACATTGAGACGGCCATCCCTTCAATGCACCCACCATGGCGAGCCCTCGCGGCCAGCGGGGGGGAGGCTATCAACATGAGCACCTTCGCAACCCCCCTTGCACCCGTCAAACAACCGGTCAGCTTGGGCCTCTATTTGTGGAGCTTATGCATCACACACACCCTCCTTTGACCATGCTTGATTTGCTTGGGATCATGAGTGTGGGGGCAAGTTCAATGTCTATTACTCATGCCATGCCATGTCGTGGGTTTGCCAGCGGCGACGCGTGCAGTGGCTGTGACATGGAGTCGGTAATGGGATAGACACTTGAGGCTGGCAAAACAGGCCTTGCCGAGATTTGAACTCGGGTTGCAGGAGTCAGAATCCTGAGTGCTAACCACTACACTACAAAGCCGGAGAGAGAGAGAGAGAGGCATTACAGCACCAGTGGCAGGGCCACCGTCACACTGTCTGGGTCAACACACGCTCACACAGAGCAAGCAGCCCTCATGGGCACAAAGGGGGAACAGGGGGAGGACTAGCGCTGGTCAGGCCTGCCACACTCTACCCGGACTGCACTAGGCGACAGACAGCAAGGACAAGGCACAAAGCTCTAAAGGCGTCCTTAGCGTCCCCACCACCTGCCTACTAGGAGGCCCAGCTAGACACGGGAGACAAGACAAGGCAACTACCCCCAACGGCCAGGCTAGGCTAGAACAAGCTCAGTCCAAATCTACAGGTAGCATGTCCTCTATGGCTCCAATGTCAGGCAGGTGGTGTAAGAGTACACGATTGCACGGTAGGATGCATGAACAATTGCTGTTTTTCTTTTACATGAAGTGCCACGTTGCCTAATGACGTTGTTTCTCACTGAATGATGTCGGTAGGTTTTAAGCGAGTTGTTGTAGTGTTTACGGGGGGAGAGAAGAGAACTGAACCACAATAGTCCTTTGTACACGGAACATTGTAAGACTCCTTCCTAACGGTTACGGTCGGTCTGCCTCTAACACCTACGGTCCTACGGTTCTCCACGGTTCTTAGTGAATTCGGTCGCTGTTGCTTTACAAGCAATAGTAAGTCAGCCATAGCAGTTCTAGCTCCGGCGTTAAGCTGAGACCCTAGCCGTAGTTAACGCTACGAGACTTCTAGAGGCCGTCCTTAGGCTGAAAGAAGTCCTTAGACCATTAGCGCTTGCATTTACGGTTTTTCCGGGCCCACGCATTACAACTGTTGCATCTGGTTTCCCCTTTCACGTTCATCGCAGTGCCACTGACCTTCGACGAGGCGTTGGACGTAGACCTTCCGTCCGGGGCTAGCACCCCGCGGAATTCAGCCTCATCTTACAGCCCGTCCAGCCCTTCGCTTAGCCCTTCGCCAAGCGGAGAATATCAGCCTATTGTTTCGGGTACACCCCCGAACGCGCACCCTGCAGCCCAGCTCGCACAGGCGGAACAGCCTGAGCAATTTCGCAGCCCAGCGTTTGCTTTAGTTTCCACGGGTAACCGTGAGGCGCACCAGGCGCTGCCCGCGTGTCAGGAGTGCCAATCTTTCAAGGCGGCAGCGGACTACTACTCTGGGCTAGCAAGGGCACGAGGTGAGCAGCTCGCTCAGCAACGGGAGTACATAGAGCAGCTCCTAGGCATTGTGCGCAGCCTTGTTGTAGCACCCAGTGCACCTGTAGGCGTATCCACACGCTACGTGGCACCACCGCCACCCCCACCGCCCCCACCTAGACGCCAGCCAGCACCACAGGCACACCCAGCCTACCAGGGACCAGCACCTCTCCCTACGCTTCCGGTGTGTTGCTTGTGCGCAAAAAGGATGGCTCATTCCGCATGTGCATCGATTACCGCCCTCTCAACCGTCTGACCATCAAGAACAAGTACCCTCTTCCACGCCTAGACACACTACTAGATCGGCTCCATGGTGCCAAGGTGTTCAGCAAGCTAGACCTGCGCCAAGGTTACCATCAGATCCGGGTTGCCCCCGAGGACATCCACAAAACAGCTTTCCGCACACGCTACGGTCATTTTGAATTCACGGTGCTGCCCTTCGGGCTGTGCAATGCACCAGCCACGTTCCAGCGTCTCATGAATGACGTGCTGCACGATCTCTTGGATGACTGCGTCCTTGTCTACCTAGATGACATTCTGATCTTCTCCCGCACCCCACAAGAGCACATAGCCCACCTTCGGCGCGTGCTCGACCTACTCCGCAAACATAAGCTATATGCCAAGCTCTCCAAGTGTGAGTTCGGCATGGACCGGACATCCTTCCTTGGTCACATAGTCTCTGCCTCGGGCATTGCATGCGATCCAGCCAAGGTAGCTGCGGTTCAATCCTGGCCCATCCCCACAACTGTGCATGACGTGCGCAGCTTTCTGGGCCTAGCTAACTACTACCGCCGCTTTGTGAAAGACTTCTCTACCATTGCAGCACCTCTCACCGCTCTGACCAGAGCAGACGGGCATGACAAGCAGGGTGTCGTGGCATGGGGTCAGGCCCAGCAGTCAGCCTTTGACGTTCTGAAGCAGGCACTCGTCTCTGCACCTATTCTCATTGCTCCAGATCCTTCGCAACCGTATACGCTACGATGTGATGCATCTTCCATCGGCATTGGTGCCGTGCTCTCTCAGGGTACCGGTTCAGCCGAGCGGGTCGTGGCCTACCACTCCCGTAAACTACTGCCAGCGGAACGGAACTATCCCACCCATGAGCAGGAGCTCCTGTCTCTGGTGGAGGCCCTCAAGGTATGGCGTCACTACCTCCTTGGTGCGTCATTTAACCTACTCACGGACAATTGGGCTACAAAGCACATTCAAACACAGCCTCGCCTCGATTGCCGTCGCCAAGCGCGGTGGATGGAGGTCCTTCAAGAGTACGACTGCATCATAGATCATATCCCGGGCAAACAGAACATAGTGGCAGACGCCCTGTCACGTCGGTCAGATTATCAACTACTGTCGGTTGGGCGACGGACACAGCGCAACCCCGCCCAGGTCACTGAGACAACCATCTCTGTCGACCAATCACAACTACGGAACATACGCGATGCTGCGGCTACCGATCCCCAGTATCAGCGTCATCTTGCTGCCGCCCTCAAGGGACGCGCACGACAGTTTACGGTTCAGGACAATCAGTTGTATCACACAGGCCGAGGGACCCCTTTACTGTACATTCCAGCGGGCCCCTTACGCACGGACCTGTTGTGTGAGGCACACGATGTCCCCACGGCTGGCCATCTTGGTCGGGACAAAACTTACCTCCGGCTGTCCCGCCTTGTCTACTGGCCACGCATGGCAGCTGCAGTGCATGACTACATTCGCACTTGCACCCACTGTCAGCGGAACAAGTCTAGCACCACAAAACCCTTTGGCCTTTTGCAGCCTTTGCCCGTGCCCCAGCACCGATGGGAGCAGGTCAGTATGGACTTGATCACCCAGCTACCTGTCACCTCGGCTGGCCACGACGCCATTGTCGTCTTTGTGGACAAGCTGACTAAAATGATCCATACTGTCCCCACCACCACCACGGTGTCAGCCCCTGAGCTGGCCCAACTCTTCTTCGACTCTGTCTTCAAGTACCACGGCCTCCCCAAGGTCATCATCTCTGATCGGGACCCCAGGTTCACTTCCAACTTCTGGCAACAACTCTTTGCCAAGACCGGGACCCACTTAAATATCTCCACAGCCAACCATCCCCAGACTGACGGCCAGACTGAGCGCGCTAACCGCACCATTGAAGACATGTTGCGCAACTACGTCTCGCCGCACCACACAGACTGGGACAACCACCTCACCGCCGTTGAGTTTGCCTACAACGCATCTGTCCAGGCTAGTACTGGCTATTCCCCTTTCATGCTGAACTCCGGCCAGGAACCTCACACTCCTTTGTCTCTAGCAGTGTCATCAGCTGCTCCAGCACGGGTCACACCGAATACCAGCGAGAGTGCCCCAGCCTTCCTACAGCGCATGGCTACCAACATCGCCGCCGCTACACAACACCTCATCAAAGCTCAAGAGCGGCAGGTCAAGTATGCCAATGCCCACCGTCAGGATCACAAATTCTCCACTGGTGACATGGTTTACCTTTGTGACAGCTTCTTTACCCACATCAGACCGGCCACGCAAGCTGCCGGCGCCGCCCGCAAGTTTACCCCAAGGCAGCACGGCCCCTTCAAGGTCCTGGAGGTCGTCACCCCTGTCGCCCTGCGGCTTCAACTACCTGCTGAGTGGAAATCAGTCCACCCAGTTGTACACGTGTCGCACGTCAAGTTGCACCACGACGGCAGTGCGCGGTTCCCCACTCGCAACCCCGCCCCTCCGCCCGAGCCAGACATCATCGACGGTGAAGAGCATTACCACGTAGAAGCCTTCCGCAACCACCGCTTCCAGCGCGGTAAACTCCAGCTGCAAGTGAAGTGGCTTGGCCACCCTGAACACGAGAACAGTTGGGTGCCTCTGGCACAACTACAAGAAGACTTGACCCAGAACGTCCTCAAGAAGTTGTTACGAGCATATGCTTTCCGCACCAAGCAGCCCAAGGGATGGATGCAGCCAGCGTAGGTTAGGGTTAGATAGGTTGTTTGAACACATGCCTGCCTATCTGTTGTTGTCACACTGTTGGTTGCATGGCACACACATAACACTTTCAACTGCGCGCTTCGGGACGAAGCTCTCTCCAAGTGGGGGAGAGTGTAAGAGTACACGATTGCACGGTAGGATGCATGAACAATTGCTGTTTTTCTTTTACATGAAGTGCCACGTTGCCTAATGACGTTGTTTCTCACTGAATGATGTCGGTAGGTTTTAAGCGAGTTGTTGTAGTGTTTACGGGGGGAGAGAAGAGAACTGAACCACAATAGTCCTTTGTACACGGAACATTGTAAGACTCCTTCCTAACGGTTACGGTCGGTCTGCCTCTAACACCTACGGTCCTACGGTTCTCCACGGTTCTTAGTGAATTCGGTCGCTGTTGCTTTACAAGCAATAGTAAGTCAGCCATAGCAGTTCTAGCTCCGGCGTTAAGCTGAGACCCTAGCCGTAGTTAACGCTACGAGACTTCTAGAGGCCGTCCTTAGGCTGAAAGAAGTCCTTAGACCATTAGCGCTTGCATTTACGGTTTTTCCGGGCCCACGCATTACAACTGTTGCAGGTGGGTGCGTAGCTGCCTGGCTTGGCCGTCACCATGGGTGCAAATGAAAGGGTGATTGTGAGGAATGGAGTTCCCAGCTGGCCAGTTGTGGGGGATGGTGTGTAAAGCAACAAAGTCCTGCACTTGAGACCAGAAGTCGCCTACAACATAGCGGCACACTCTGTCACGTAGGGACAAGGCAGGGGTGGCATCAGGTAGGGCGTCAGCCAGATGCCAAAGCTCATCCAAGGAAGTTTGTCTAAGGGCATGGGCTTCAGCATGGTCCCTAGCAGCTAGTTGCCGTGCCCACCATACCCGCCGACCGCGCCACATGGCTCCCAAAGCAGCCAAGCAGACCACATCCCCCGCCAGCGGGATCCCCCGCCAGCGGGGGGAAGGCTATCAACATGAGCACCTTCGCAACCCCCCTTGCACCCGTCAAACAACCGGTCAGCTTGGGCCTCTATTTGTGGAGCTTATGCATCACACACACCCTCCTTTGACCATGCTTGATTTGCTTGGGATCATGAGTGTGGGGGCAAGTTCAATGTCTATTACTCATGCCATGCCATGTCGTGGGTTTGCCAGCGGCGACGCGTGCAGTGGCTGTGACATGGAGTCGGTAATGGGATAGACACTTGAGGCTGGCAAAACAGGCCTTGCCGAGATTTGAACTCGGGTTGCAGGAGTCAGAATCCTGAGTGCTAACCACTACACTACAAAGCCGGAGAAGAGCCATGATAAGAGTGGTGAAGTGTGATGTCATTCTTTGCGCCCATGGTTTTACATCAGCATTGCACAATGCCGGGAAGAGAATCTGGCGCTCCCACCTACCTGACATCTGACCCCGAATGATAGGATACCAGAACCCGGCCACAAACAGAAATGACGGCCGAGGGAGACAGACAAGACGCACAGTTACAACATGAAGGGCGGGAATCGTTTTTTTGCCTCCTAAAGTAGCAAACGAGTAAACAGATGTTTTTCCCAAATCGCGAAGCGGCCAAACAACTATTTGACCTGCGTTCAGCTGTGACACACATGAGACATTATACAAATGGGCCAGCTTGGGCCGACCAGGCCACCGCGTGCCGTGATTATTGCACCCGCTTGCTGTAGAGGTCTAAAGAGGGCTGTGCGCCCGCCAAAGTTGGCATCTCAATGCCAAGCTTGTTTGGGTCGAAGCTGCAACCCCGTATCGCTTACGGACATACGTACGTACTAGGGTGCGGTTCCTCCGCTTAATATTAACTTAATAGCTTAATTAAATTAAGGCCGGTCGTATTAAGCCCCTTAAGTGTATTAAGTGGCTTCTTTTTGACCCACACTGCTATGAGTGCAGCTGTGCGACCCCAGCGCACGGGTCGCAACTGTAATCGCCTCACTTGGCACTTTCAACCGGCAGGCACGCGGGCAGGCAGCAACATATGCCAACAAGCCGTAGTGGCTCCGGAACAGCTGTATTGCAACATTAAATTGGCTATGACTGGGTCGCTGGGGCCCGGCCCCGCAGTGGACCGCGACCAAGTTGCACAAAGACGCGCTTTGGTTGGTGTTGCATCTGCGTACCCAGCAAAGGCCAATGGTGTGGTTCTTAAGCACAAACAATGCGAGTTGAGCAAAGTTGCTCTCTAGTAGTGCACAAACGGTAATACCGCGAGCAAACACTAAACGAATGTGTGCTTAAGCATATAGTGAGGAATAGCTATCGCGTACCCAGTAAAGGGGTCGATGCACTTTTTAGGCAGGACGCCGCGGGCCCGCAGTGGGGTTACATCAAGCAAGGGGTAGAGCCACGAAGGGTAGAGCGAGAGGGCTAGAAAAAGAGAGTTACCAGCGCTTAATATTAAGTGGTTAAGTGGTTCAGTAAGCGACCTAATACTTAATATGACGCTTAATTAAACTTAATTAAGAAACCGCTCCCTAGTACGTACGGGTTATCACCCGGATATCCGTAATTTACCCCGTACAGTCACAGCCCCGAGGCCACCGCGTGCCCGCGTGTGTAAAATAATGCAGTAAAGCCATTGAATCGGCACGTCGCCACGGGTAGTGTAGGTATGTGTGACCCGGGCCGGCAGGGCACCTGCGTGAGGCACGACGGCACGTTCGTGCCCTCGCCAAGTATGGTGTTGTTATGCATTGCTATGCATCTAGTTCAGAGTGTGGCGGACCCCCTAAGGTTTCAACCTTATGCCCAAGGTTTCTCCTAGTTTCCCCGTAAATCTAGAGTCCAGGTTTCTCGTCACCTCCCGGCTAGAAAACCAATACCCCAGTTGCTCCTGCCCCAAAACCTTTGGCTCCCCGTACCCTTGGGTTCCAAAACCTCAAGTATAAGCGCTCAACCTGGCAAACCTTGTCAACCTTGTCAACCTTGTCAACCTTGTCAACCTAGCAAACCTTGTCGACCTAGCAAACCTTGTCAACCTAGTCAACCTAGCAAACCTTGTCAACCTAACAAACTATGTCAGCCAAGCCAACCTTGCCAACCGGAAGGCATGAAACCGCTTGCGAGACATGCGGCGCAGCATGCCCGAATACTTGTTGATGTGGCGAAAACGTTGCTCGCACACCTGCGCCCATACGCCCAACGCGCTGCCTACGCACACGATGTTGGTAGGTCGTATGTGTTAAGACCAGTGATGGGTAATACGTTTATCGATACAGGAAATACAAGAAAATACCAGAAAAACGTGTATTTTTTGTATCGATACAATACAACGATACAGAGGCAACATGTCACGCGTGAAAGGAGCAGCGCAGCCAGTCTGCAGCCTGTCCTTGATGTCTGGGCAGCACGGCGACGTTGGAAAGTCAGGGCCTCCCAACTCTGATGTTCTTGCATGTATAACCGGCACATGCGACCGACTGCTCCGGGAGCAGGCCGATGGCTTTAGCCCGCGCGGCATGCCTTTAGCGCGGACTCTGATTGTGTGAGCAACCAGCAGCTGCATCGAAGGCATCCACGCAACTTGCCGGCCGGCACTTGTATTTTTTAAATACGATACGTGTATTATGATGAGGATAACTGCAACGCCTCAGCTTTTCCGGGTTTGTAAACGACCGAGGCCGAAGCAGTTCCGAGTGAACGCTCGAGACCGACGCCAGGGGCCGGAGGCCCCTGGCGGAGGTCGAGAGCGTTCACGAGGAACTGCGAGGCCGAGGTGAGCTGCACGGCCCGAGGGCTATGGGATGCCCTGGCAGGCCGGCACGCGCAGCGGGCCTTGGCCAGCAGGGGGGGTGCTGCTAGAGCAAGTCACTCGCCTCAGTATGCTGCCGGGGCAGGCGGTCACAGAGTATTGGGCACATGCAGAGCAACTGCATGCAGAAGCAAACCCAGCCGGCAACCCACCCATCGTTGATACCCTCGACTTCGCGCTGCGCGGCCTGCAGCCGCAGTTTGACCCCGTCTGTAACCTTATGCTCACCCAACGCGATGTAGCTGTCACCTTTGTATCTGCGCTGCCATCACTGTTGATGCACGAGCAGGTGTTGCAGCACTGGTAGTCAGCTGCGGGAGGCGACGCCCTTCTGGCACACGGTGGGCCGGGCGGGTTTGACAGTCACGGGCGGGGTGCAGGGGTTGCAGGGGGTGCGGGGCACAGGCGGGGCAGGGGGCGGGGTAGGCACAACTCAGCTAGTAGGTCACCCCCGCCATTGGCTGCACCCCTGATAACTATCCGACTGATCTTTACGACTTTTTCACCGATTCTTGCGCAGGGCCGTGCAGCTCATTAGCGCGAGGCTAGCGGGCTGCTCGGGCTGATATGCACCTGTGCCGGGGCGGGCGGGGGTGTTGGAAGATAGGGTCGCATTGTGACGGGAATGGCCTGCTTAGTGGGTCTGTGATCGGCGATCAGCTATCGCGCTCAGCGGCCCAGCGGCCCAGCTCATCTCCCACCCACAGCTAGGCGTGCGGATCGGAGGCTCTCGGCTCGTCTGCACTTTCTTCGCTGACGATACCCAGATTCACCAAGGCGACCTCACAGACCCTGCCCTCTCCACCCTCTCCCTTGCTCTCACTACCTTTGGAGACGCTTCGGGGCGACGGGTAAATACAGACAAATCCTCTGCTATCCTCATTGGCGTCCCCCTCCCCTCTCCCCCCACCCATCTGGCTGACATCCCTATCCATCACTCTGCCACTTCCCTTGGCATCCAACAGGCCAACCCTACCCTCTCTTCCCCAACCCCTCGCCACACCAGAGCCACCCGAGCCTCTCTTAGACCTCCAAACACCCTCTCCCCTCACCCCGACCCAGCTACCTCCTCAGCCTGGGAGGAGCGCCTGAGGCAAGCCACCAAACACCTCCACCGTCTCAACGGCCTCCCCCTCTCTACCATGGGCAAGGGCATCGCCTCCTCCACCTATGCCCTTAGCACCTTCCTCTACCACGCCGAATTCTCGGGCCTACCACCTACTCTCCCTACCTTCACCCATACCCTCTACCACATTGTGGTCAAGAACCTCCCTTACCCCCTTGCCATGGGGCGTCCTGCAGACGGAGGTTTTGGCCTCCTACCTCTAAGAGAACACATCCAGGCTCGGCACGCCGCCATGGCTACACGGCTTCTACACCACCTCATCAATGACCACGCCTACTCCACCCTTCCCTCCCCGTCCCCCCCACCAGCCAATCCCACCCTTCACCCCCCCCCTTTACCCGCCCTACACCTACCCGCCCCTTCCTCTCTTTTATCCGTATCTTCCTTTCCAATCTCTACCACACCCTTCACTCCCTCTTCTCCCGTTTTTTCACCCCCCTTCTCTCCTCCAGCCTACCACCTAGCCCCTCCCGAGACAGCCCCTCCCACCCTACCCAGCCTTCTTTTACCAACCCCAACACCCTCCCCCCTTCACCAACCCCCCCAACCCCCTCTCAATCATCCCCTTCATGGATCCCCCTAGCAGCCACCCTCCTCACCCACGCCTGTCCCTCTCTCCACCCTGCTCACACCCTCCTTCTTTCTACCCAAGCCACCATTCCTGACATTTCTCAAGGCATCAAAGGCCTCCCTGCACTCCACCAACCCCACCTACTCCCCCAAGGCATCATTACCCTCATGTGCCAAGCCCTCCAAGCCCTCGGCCCTTTATCCCTTCCCGCTACCTCTCCCAACCAACCCCTCCCAGTTACACCAGTCCCCCTCCAACACCTTACCTCCCTCTCTTGGTCCTCACCCACCACCTCTACCCCTCGGGTCTTCCCCACCCTCATTGGGACCCCTGTGAGGGTCTTCACCTCCATGCTCACCCCCCACATCACCTCCGCCCGCAAGCAGGCCCACATCTCTTACATCACCCAAGCTCTATCCACACCTCACCCACCTACCTCTCGAGCGCTAGCCCTTCAAGCTTTCACTACCAACCTTAACAAAGCCTGGAAGATTCCTTGCTCCAACCTCCTTAAAGAGACCCTTTGGCGCTTGAGCATCAATGCCATCCCTGGGAGCCGCATCACCCCCTGGTCTTGCCCTTGCGACCCCTCTCACCATCCCCGTCACAACCGCCAACACAGCTTCTGGAGTTGCCCCATCGCCGTTACCATTAGACAACAGCTCTCCCTCAGCCTCGGCACCCAAGTTCACCAATCCTCCCTTTGGTGCCTCATCCCCCCCACCCCTACCTTCCCTCCTTCCCTCTGGAGCCTGGTTTGCATGGCCGCCCTTGATGCGATGGACTTTGGCCGTCGCCGTCTCTGGGTTCTCACCCATCACCCCACCACTCAAGCGACCGCTCCTACCACCAGGGTTCGACAGTTGGTGATACCTGGTCTAAGGGCGCCCTTAACTGATGTCAGGGTAAAGTACGGGGACCCTATGCACTGGTTATACCCCTAAAAAAATTCGCCGGCCTGCGGCCGGCTTGGAAGAGGCATGTTAGCTTACAGCAGATAGCAAGGAGGCTTCAAAGGTGTCCTCGGGGACACCACCTGCCGCCGCGCCAAACAAGGCCTCATCCACTTCATCACTTGACTCATGCTCGCACTCTTCTTGCTCGCTCTCTTATCCCCATTTAGATTCTACCTCTTCCATATTCCCTTCTAGGTCTAGTGGCACATTAGGCTGCTCAACTTCAAGTGGTAGTGCCGCTTGAGATAGAGCTGCTAGGATGCCCTCGGGCTTCCCCGCTGCCTTCAACTTCAAGATCTCATCCATAGCATTTGCTGCATGTGCAATCAAAGCCTCTTCCTTTTGGTAGCTGTGCTTGCTGGGCCCATGAGAGAGTCAACAGTGGCCAGCTTCAACCGGTTTGTAAGCCGGTGCTTGATGATGCGGTGGATGCTAAAGCCTCTCTTAACCACTGCAGTTTGCAGTGGCACGAGGAGCATGACATGGGCTAATTGCATCATCAATGGGAAGTGCACATACCCCAGCTCCATCAGCTGCACGCATGCTGATTGCAATGTGACACTACGATTGGCCTGGACAACCCTCCACATCTCACGCTTGAAGAAAGTGAGCTGCTGGACCAAGCGAGCCACACCAGCAGTTCCCTCCACCCTAAACAACTGCTGCCTCTGATATGCATTGCAGAAGTGCTTGACCAGCTCTTGCAGCTCTTGCTGGCCATAAGCAACCAACTCAGCGGCAACCATGCCAACATAGGAGCGTGGCACAAAGATTGCAAAACTGTTAAGGATGCTGGAGGGAAAGCGCTGATCTAGCTCACCAAGGACAGCTTGTGCCAATGACCTAAATGATGACTGCATGCTTGACAACTTGACGCCCCCTACTCTTATTGAGACAGAAACACCATTGACAGCCCATGCACCAGCGCTAGAGAGAGTCCTCCTCATGCGAACAAAGCTGGTGCATGCTGTCAACGAAGACCTGATGAAAAGCTGCTCTAGGGCTGCCTTGGCAATAGCCACATGAGAGGCAAGCATGTGGGGCTCTAGGGCATCACTCTGGAACAGCTTGCTTAACTGCTCGAGACGGACGGGGACGGAGCCGAAGAGGTTGGGCTGGAAGGGGATGGGCTTGGTGGGCGCATTGGGCTGACAGGGCCAGTTTCGTCGGGAAAGGCGGGATTGCGGGCTGCGTGGTCTGCGCGATGCAAGAAGTTAACATTAAGTTAACATGTCAACGCGGAGATGTCAACGTCGAAGATGTCAACGATGCGATGGTACCCACCAAGCGCCATCTGAATTGTCATCTGTCGCTGGTCCGACGGAGTCTGCCTTACTCTCTTGCCTGGCTTTCCCATTGTTGACGTGAGTTAGGTTTGAGATATGGCAGAAATGTACGGGCGCAACTGAGAATAACAGGCGCCCGTAGATAGCCCGTGAACTCCCCCCCGTAACCAAAATTTTGAAAATCACGGGCCCCCGTACTGGGCCTTCGGCTCAGTTACGGGGGCCCTCGCCAAATTGGGTCAAAAGTACGGGCCCCGTACGGGGGGTCGAACCCTGCCTACCACCCTTTCCCCCATTTCTGCAGCCAGCCAGCTTGCTATCTCTACCTTTTGGCTTCACCTACAAGACTTCACCCTAGCCCATCCCAACCCTCCTGGCTGGAACCTCCCCCATCCCCATCCCTAGAAAAGAAAGAAAGAAAACTACCGCCTGTGGCGCGGCCTGCTCCCACCTCCAAACGTTGGACACAGGCTGGACATGTCCCCACCAAGCTGCCCTAGCTGTAGCCACAGCTAGCACCCAAGGCAAACAAAGAGGCATGAGAGGAGCAAAGACTAGTGCACTCGGCAGCTGGACCTATCTCTTCTCCTCGTTGACGAGAGCAATTCCAGCCTTGTCCGCCGGATGTCGCACTAAAAGCTGAAGTTCAGGCTCCAAAAGTCCAAACTTCAGCTGTCAGCCAACGTCCCGCGTTGAGGTAGCTCTGCTCCCTCCTTGACGACGCCAGCAACTCCACAACAGCTCGATGACCCGCAGCGGTCGTGTGCGGCACCCGGACCTCATTTGTATTCCGCTGGACAAAGCGGTGCCCGTTCAAGCCAGGGAAGGCTCTCCCGTTGCATCCCAATTTATATACCGCTGGGTGCGGTGGTGAGGTAGCTTAGCCAATCCGTGCGACCGAAGTCAACGCGGATTGTTACCAGGGCCACCGCGTGGAGGTGCCTCACCGCCAGCCCCCATCCCCATCCCTTCATCTCTACTCAAGACGGATCCCTTAGTGTCACTTTCCCGGTTACTCCTCCTAGTCCCTCTGACTCTTAACGTGTTTCACTCCCCTCTCCTTTCTAGCCCTCCTAACTTTTGCGTCCTTACTAGCCCTCCAACCTTTTGCGCCCCTTGCTCCTCCGCTTCTCTGACTTCTCCGCTTCTCGAGGTCTCTCACCCGCTTCCTTTAGCTCCCTTCCCCTTCCTTCTCTGAGTTCTTTCTCTCCTAGGTAGTTCCCCTTCTCTTTCCTTTTTTACCTTTGGAGGTTGGCTTGTATCCACCCGAGCCCTACCTCCTTAGTGTAACAACTACTACTACCAAGGGCTTTGGCTTGCAAGGTTGGAAGCTCAAGGTTCAGCCTAGGTTCAGCCTAGGTTCCGTGATGGAGCAACCTTACAACCTAGCTCGAAACCTAGCAAACCTAACAAACCTAGCAAACCTTGACAACCTTGACTTCTGCCACTGTTGCTGCTGCCACTGCTGCTGCCGCTGCTGCTGCTGCTGCCACTGCTGCTGCCACTGCCACTGCTGCTGCTGCTTCTGCCACTGATGCTGCTGCCACTGTTGCTGCCATTGCTGCTGCCAATGCTGCTGCCACTGCTGCTGCTGCTGCTTCTGCCACTGCTGCTGCTGCTGCCACTGCTGCTGCTGTTGCTGCTGCCACTGCTGCTGCCACTGCTGTTGCCGCTGCTGCTTCTGCTGCTGCCACTGCTGCTGCCGCTGCTGCTGCTGCTGCTGCCACTGCTGCTGTTGCTTCTGCCACTGCTGCTGCTGCTGCCACGCTGCTGCTGCCAATGCTGCTGCCACTGCTGTTGCTGCTACTGGTGCCGCTGCTTCTGCCACTGCTGCTGCTGAAATGCACTACATGTTGCACTACCATGAAATGCACTACCATGCCTTGCAAAGTTGGGTCTTAACCAGTGATGGGTAATACAAGATACGTGTATCGATATTGATACGTATTTTTGTATAATACCATAATACACGTATCGTATTAAAAAATACAAGTGCCGGCCGGCAAGTTGCGTGGATGCCTTCGATGCAGCTGCTGGTTGCTCACACAATCAGAGTCCGCGCTAAAGGCATGCCGCGCGGGCTAAAGCCATCGGCCTGCTCCCGGAGCAGTCGGTCGCATGTGCCGGTTATACATGCAAGAACATCAGAGTTGGGAGGCCCTGACTTTCCAACGTCGCCGTGCTGCCCAGACATCAAGGACAGGCTGCAGACTGGCTGCGCTGCTCCTTTCACGCGTGACATGTTGCCTCTGTATCGTTGTATTGTATCGATACAAAAAATACACGTTTTTCTGGTATATTCTTGTATTTCCTGTATCGATAAACGTATTACCCATCACTGGTCTTAACACATACGACCTACCAACATCGTGTGCGTAGGCAGCGCGTTGGGCGTATGGGCGCAGGTGTGCGAGCAACGTTTTCGCCACATCAACAAGTATTCGGGCATGCTGCGCCGCATGTCTCGCAAGCGGTTTCATGCCTTCCGGTTGGCAAGGTTGGCTTGGCTGACAGAGTTTGTTAGGTTGACAAGGTTTGCTAGGTTGACTAGGTTGACAAGGTTTGCTAGGTCGACAAGGTTTGCTAGGTTGACAAGGTTGACAAGGTTGACAAGGTTGACAAGGTTTGCCAGGTTGAGCGCTTATACTTGAGGTTTTGGAACCCAAGGGTACGGGGAGCCAAAGGTTTTGGGGCAGGAGCAACTGGGGTATTGGTTTTCTAGCCGGGAGGTGACGAGAAACCTGGACTCTAGATTTACGGGGAGACTAGGAGAAACCTTGGGCATAAGGTTGAAACCTTAGGGGGTCCGCCACACTCTGAACTAGATGCATAGCAATGCATAACAACACCATACTTGGCGAGGGCACGAACGTGCCGTCGTGCCTCACGCAGGTGCCCTGCCGGCCCGGGTCACACATACCTACACTACCCGTGGCGACGTGCCGATTCAATGGCTTTACTGCATTATTTTACACACGCGGGCACGCGGTGGCCTCGGGGCTGTGACTGTACGGGGTAAATTACGGATATCCGGGTGATAACCTGTTACAGTGCTGCTGCGCGGTCAGGATGCATGGCTGGCTGCTAACTAAACTCCGGCTGCAGCCGCCAGAGACATGTCGCCGCTGTGGCTGACTACGTACTCGTAGACAGCTTCCGACTAGCGTGGCAGTGCTTTGTACTTACATCGTCAAGAAGATGGCATCAGTAAAACACTTCTCATCGCATTCCTACGTCACTGAACCAGTCATCCGATCCAGAGCCCCCAGAAGTCAGAAGTCCGAAGTCTGCAGAAGTCCCGACACTAAGCCGCGCTCAGCCTTAACTAAGCCAAGAACAACTAACAACCGTCATGACAAAGTAAGACATGACAAACCCAGATCTCGCATGCAGGGCTGGAAAGATCTGCATGCGCACTTCAAAACACATGCATTCTGGATTCAAAGCAGGACTGTAACACTCTCCCCCACTCCAAAAAGCTACGTCCCGGAGCTTGCATCGTCTGGCTGAGACAGTCATTTGAACACAAAGCAGGCAGGCAGGTAAAAGCAGACATGCACATGCTACATGCAAACAAGCAGCCATGCACCACGGTACATGCACACCAGGTGCAAGAGAGCACGAGCTAAGGGTCTCGATGTCGTCTTGTTCTCCACTCCAGGGTTGGCGTCAGAAGTCGAGGAATGAAACGAGCAGCCGAATGACATGAAACATAAGAAAGCAAGAGAAGGTGGTAGAAAGAGAAGTTGGTAGATGTTGTGATTAATAGAGGTGGTGGTGAACGTGAACAGTTGGGTGAACCGAACTGTTGTGCACATGGTGCAACGCATGTGGAACGCATTGTGCAACGCATGTGGTATTTTTCGACGTAAACTGGCCTTCTTGCCAGCCAGTGCAGCCGCTCGGTGGCGCTGGTACTGTACATCTGCGTGTGGAGAGTTACTCCTTCGTGTTTGTGTGTGTTCGGGTTTTCTTTCCCCTGCGTTGTGTTGTATTTGTTCGGAGTCTCATTGCCCCAGGACGTTTGACGCGCCCTCTGCGTGTGTGTGTTCGGGTTTTCTTTCCCCTGCGTTGTGTTGTATTTGTTCGGGATCTCATTGCCCAGGACGTTAGACGCGCCCTCTGCGTGTGTTTTCGTTGGCGGTCGTCGCGCCCTCCTCTGTGTGTGTGATTGCTTGTTCTTATCTTCTCGTTATCTCGTTGTGCAACTGCGGATTGTGCTGTGGTTGTTGCTATGCAGAGGCTGAAGCCTGTGCACCCAATGTGTGTAGCCTTGTCGTGTGTCATTGTGTGCTTCCCTAGGTGTTGCCTAGAGTGGTTGTGAGAGTGTGCACTAGCTGTGCCGCTAGCGGCTTGAGAGCTGTGGCTGGCTGCTGAGCTTGTCTAGCTCTGCTTGTCATGCCAATGATGTGCTGACCTGCTCCTACAGGTTGTCCTTGGTGTCAATTGTGGGTAGCTGGGGTATGTGTCTTGTGTATGCGCGCAGCTCAGCGGCTGGTGTCAGTTGGCGTCAGTGGGTGAGGTGGTGTCAGCGTCATGTGAGCATAGGGACGTGCTCCCAGCTCAACAACTGGTGGTGATGTGTGCTATTCGGGTGTTTGGGGGGTGAGGCTCATGATGGTAGATTGAGTCAGTGGAATGTAGGTAATGATTTGTAGCTTGGTGTTAGTGTTGATGGCTTTGTAGCTGGAGGCACCGTGCTTGGTGCTTTGGCCTACTTGTGTGCCCTAATGGACTGGTAGAAGCTGAGACACAACCAATGAAACATGGCTGGCTTTACAATGTCAACGTATCGTGAGGGTGGTGGTGGGGTTGATGGTGGTGTGCGTCGCTGTGAGCTGCATATCAACTCGGCTGCGAAGTGAAGCAAAGCTGTCCGGCTGGTCCCGCGAGGTACTAAGGTCCCGCGAGGTACGGAGTCCAGAGTTCACTGCAAAGAGCAGGTAGCACTGCATGCAGCAGGTAAAGCACTGCTTGCGCAGGTAGTCACCGCTAACGCAGGTAAACACCGCTGTCGCGGGTAGTCACTGCTTGCGCAGGTGGGCACCGCTTTCGCGGGTAGGCATTCGAAACACTGCAGGTACAAACACTGCAGGTCAGCGGTTAGAGCAGCTGGGCAAGCTTACATTGCGATGGTGTTAATGGGTCAGCTTGAGCCTTCGGCGTTCTTGCACCGGAGGTACTGCCCAAAAGTACCTCAAAAGCTCGATTACTGCGTTGCGTGAGACAAGAGCACAGGCCGATGATCGATGCGAGGAAACCAAATGTTACAGTGCTGCTGCGCGGTCAGGATGCATGGCTGGCTGCTAACTAAACTCCGGCTGCAGCCGCCAGAGACATGTCGCCGCTGTGGCTGACTACGTACTCGTAGACAGCTTCCGACTAGCGTGGCAGTGCTTTGTACTTACATCGTCAAGAAGATGGCATCAGTAAAACACTTCTCATCGCATTCCTACGTCACTGAACCAGTCATCCGATCCAGAGCCCCCAGAAGTCAGAAGTCCGAAGTCTGCAGAAGTCCCGACACTAAGCCGCGCTCAGCCTTAACTAAGCCAAGAACAACTAACAACCGTCATGACAAAGTAAGACATGACAAACCCAGATCTCGCATGCAGGGCTGGAAAGATCTGCATGCGCACTTCAAAACACATGCATTCTGGATTCAAAGCAGGACTGTAACATAACCCGTACGTACGTATGTCCGTAAGCGATACGGGGTTGCAGCTTCGACCCAAACAAGCTTGGCATTGAGATGCCAACTTTGGCGGGCGCACAGCCCTCTTTAGACCTCTACAGCAAGCGGGTGCAATAATCACGGCACGCGGTGGCCTGGTCGGCCCAAGCTGGCCCATTTGTATAATGTCTCATGTGTGTCACAGCTGAACGCAGGTCAAATAGTTGTTTGGCCGCTTCGCGATTTGGGAAAAACATCTGTTTACTCGTTTGCTACTTTAGGAGGCAAAAAAACGATTCCCGCCCTTCATGTTGTAACTGTGCGTCTTGTCTGTCTCCCTCGGCCGTCATTTCTGTTTGTGGCCGGGTTCTGGTATCCTATCATTCGGGGTCAGATGTCAGGTAGGTGGGAGCGCCAGATTCTCTTCCCGGCATTGTGCAATGCTGATGTAAAACCATGGGCGCAAAGAATGACATCACACTTCACCACTCTTATCATGGCTCTTCTCCGGCTTTGTAGTGTAGTGGTTAGCACTCAGGATTCTGACTCCTGCAACCCGAGTTCAAATCTCGGCAAGGCCTGTTGTGCCAGCCTCAAGTGTCTATCCCATTACCGACTCCATGTCACAGCCACTGCACGCGTCGCCGCTGGCAAACCCACGACATGGCATGGCATGAGTAATAGACATTGAACTTGCCCCCACACTCATGATCCCAAGCAAATCAAGCATGGCCAAAGGAGGGTGTGTGTGATGCATAAGCTCCACAAATAGAGGCCCAAGCTGACCGGTTGTTTGACGGGTGCAAGGGGGGTTGCGAAGGTGCTCATGTTGATAGCCTTCCCCCCGCTGGCCGCGAGGGCTCGCCATGGTGGGTGCATTGAAGGGATGGCCGTCTCAATGTGTGGTGAGCAGTGGACGTTGTAGCCAACCATGCGTTGGGGTCATGGTCGACTGGCTGACTTGGACTCCGAGTTGGAGGAAGTGTGCTGCCACAGTGGCGACATTGTGATTGCACGTGTAGGTCCGTGTGCAAGCATCACGGTGTGCCTGCTTCCACCCCTAGACCGTAACCTGGGCGTACCTAGCCGTGCAACTACATTTGCATTTGAGTGCATCTGGTGTGTGCATGACTTACGTAACGACTTCCGTGTGAGGTTTGACGTGATGTGGTTCCCTAGCGTCGCTCTAGTGCAGCCAACTATTATCGATGGGGACAAGATCGAGGTCGTGTGCCTGTTGCGGCCTTGGCGGGAGCGCTTCTGCTATTGCCAACCAATGCTTTGAGCGATAGTTGCCGTGTATGGCGCACTGCTTGTGACCATTGCTTGCGGGTGGCTATCCACGTTAGGACCTGTGCGAGTGATTGTACACGTTGGGACCATTGCTTGCGGGTGGCTGTACAAGTCAGGATCCTGATGCGGCGTGCCATGTCGTTGTTATTGTTTAACATCGGCACCCTGTGTAACGAAGCACAACTTTAGTTGCTATGTAATAGCACATTGTAGAAAACTGCATCTACTCAATTTCACAAATCACGGCTTTGTAGTGTAGTGGTTAGCACTCAGGATTCTGACTCCTGCAACCCGAGTTCAAATCTCGGCAAGGCCTTTGCCATTATTGCCTGCCTTGACAAAGGACGATAACATCTTAAACTAATGCACTGTTTGAAATGGTGCATGGCATGCGTAGTCCCCCACTGAAATCACACCATCGTGACGCAACACGACCTGAAGGAATAGCCTTTGCCACAGTCATCCTAATCATCAACAAATATCGGTGTGCATGTCATGGCAAATGGGTACATTGTCATTGGCGGCGTGGGCTGCCGCTACTGCCCCCTGCAGCACCCCCGGACCGCTTGATGAATACGCCTTGGTTGTTGCGGGGGCCAGTGCTAAGCACATCGGGTGACTTTTTCCCCCACGGCCGCACATCGGACATGACCTACATGAGCAAGGAAGGAGGGCATGGGGCTAGTCACATGGCAATACACACAGCTGACTACGAAAGAGGTGAGGGTGTGGCATGCACATAGTCAACTATGCATGGGTGCATACCAAACAATAAGTAAGCGAGCATGCATGCAAGGAAGGGGGAAAGGAGGTAACAGAGGAAAATGATAGCGCAACACCTCATCAGACGGCTACCACTACTGGCCAGCCATGTCATTACCACAGAAATGGGAGCAATAGGTTGAAGATGGAAAGTCGCAAAGCTTCTTTGTTGTTAGTCAACCAAGCATGCTTGCTTCGCTGGGAGATGTGCAGTCTCCTAAGCTGCTCTTATTGGGACACTAAGCTAACCCTCTTATCCCTCTTACGGTTATTCCCACGCACCTGGGACAGCAGATCATCCACCGGGGGCAAAGCCAGCGGGCTCAAAGCTGCCCCTTTGGGCGATGCCACTGCCGCCAGCTCCCCCTGCTGCTGCTGGTGCAACAGCAGCTTGGGGCCTGTCTGACTTTGAGCCCCAGCCAGCACTGGGTTGTCACTACCTGCTGGCTGGCTGGCACTGGGTGAGGGCCAGGAAGCAGCGGGCAGCGCTAGCCCCACCCCTGCTGCCCCTGGCCCCACCCCAGGTTGTTCAGAATTGGTGTGACCCGTGGCAGTCACAGATCCCGTGGTGTGACCATAGCCCAGCATGCCACTCGCAGTGGGTGAGGTCCATACAGGACCTCCATGTGGGCTGGCAACAGGTGGGGGGTGGGCCTGGGGGCTTTGCAGGTGACCTGGGGCAGAAAGCAGACCATGGGAGATTGGGGTGGTGCTCGAGGGGCTGCGTCGCGGATAAGCTGGGATGGGTGGCAGCTGCAGGACAGGGCTGGGGCAGCCTGCAGTGCAGCAGACAACAGCCGGGAAGCAGCGGAGCTTGATTAGCTCTGCACCAAGCGTGAGTGTTGCTATGCAAGCGGTGCAGCAGCAGCAGCAACAGGTGCAAGTCGACTCAGCTACAGCGTGGGTGGGTCATAGAGGGTTACATGCAGGGCCTCTGAAGCTCTGCATGGCCACCCCGCATGGTCAGCCCTCGACTCCCTTTGCTCCCCTTCCCTGCCGCTCCCTTCCCCCTTCCTTCTCATCCTGCTCCTCTGATCCCCACCTAAAACAACTGCCTTCATCATCCTTCTCACCTCTCTTTCCTATCCCATTACACCCTCACACATCACAGGGACTTGACCTCACACCCTCTCACACCAAAGGGACCTGACCTCACACCCTCTCACAAAACAGGGACCTGACCTCACACTCTCACACAAAACAGGGACCTGATCACACACCCTTACCTGCTGCCTCCCCACCACTGGGCACCAGCCTAGACATGCCGCGGCTGCCTTGCGATGACCCAGGCAACGTCTGGCCAGGTGCTAAGGGCCCGAGGTCCAACCCCATGCCACCGCGGCTGCCTAAGCTTCCTGGGCCTCCTGGCTGGTTGCCTGCTGCAGTGTGCATGTGCACATGCAGGCGCTCCAGCAAGTAGGACAGCACACGCTCCCGCTGCTCCAAGCTCAGCTCCTCCAGCCGGCCTGAAAGCAAGGGTGGTGGTCAGAGCGGGGCAGAGGTGGTGGAGGGTGGTCAGGGCGGGGTAGAGCCGGTGGAGGGTGGTCAGAGGCAATGGCAGTATGGGAGGCAGCAGGGATGAGCAGGGATGGCATAGGTGGGGATGGAAGCAAGGGTGGCACAGGAGGGCCAGCTGGAGGAGGGTCAGGGTGAAGACGCCCTAGGTGTTGGTCTGGGGCAATGAGGGGGCAAAGGGCGCGAGGCAGGGATGCTTGGCTGGATAGGAGACAGAGAGGAGCCAAGGGCAGGGGGTTAGGCTTGACAGGGTCCTGCAAGAACAGCACAGCAAGTGTGGCCAGAGGTTAGGATTCGTCTTGCCTGGCTATGATCTGGCGTCACTTACCCAACATGACCACCGCGGATGCTCTAGATCCCTCCGCGGCCTCCTGCTGCTGTGCTGCCGCGACCCCAGAGGCCCGTGAAGCCCCCTGCTGACCCACTCCCACACCCCCGCTGCCACCCCAGCCCTCCACCCCGCCCTCATACCCAGGGCTGGAGCTGGGGACTGAGGCTGAGGCTGAGGGGGGCCCTGGGCGGGTCAGGCTGGAGGCGGAGGGGAGGATGGTGGCCTGGGAAGGGGAGAGGGGGCGGGAGGAGCTGCCTAGGGGAAGAGGATTGGGCTGGACGATTGTGACGATGCGTGAGCGGGCGTCCTCCAAACACTGAGGCCAGGCAGGTCACATCATGCTAAGTCAGATGTGACGAGATCTGACCAGCATCAGAATCAGATCAGCAACAGGATCAGATCGGACCAGAGTGGATCCCGTTAGGCCAGAGCACATCAGGTGAGGTCTAGGCTGTGGTAAGGGTAGCGAGGCTGAAGAAGGCGTGAGGTAGGTGTGACATGCATAATTAGTTTGAGTGATCATTGGTTTCAGAGTTTGTTCAGGAGATTTTGCCTAGACAAGAGCAGACAACAGCCATGGAGGTTGACGATAAGAGTGAGGGGTGTGATGAGGGTTGATGTGGCGAGGGGAGATGTGGTGAGAGGTGAGGGCGTGGTGTGGTGAGGTGTGGTGAGGGATATGGCATGGACGGCCAAGCAAGCAGGCTGCTGACAGGAGGCGAGATATCCAGTGGCTAGTGTCAGGGATGAGGGTGAGGGGTGAGGAGGATGGCAGGGCTTGAGGGCCATCACTACCAATGCGGGGCTTGGGCAGGCTAGTGGCATTGCTGTAGTGCGGTAGCACATGGGATTGCTCTATGCTTTCACCTCACTTTCAGCATAGAGCTGGGACAAGCAGCTGACCAAGACCTGGAGCCAAGACCCTTGTCCCAGAAGTTAGACCACAGACGCACGGAGCTGTGGTTGGAAGCTGGCACCCACCACCTCTATGGTTTGACTGCTTTCTCATCAATTTAGCAGGACCTGAAAACAACACCATAGACCTGGAAGCAAGACCATTTAGCCCAACTTTAGCATAAGGTACGCGATGGGTTAGGCTGCATCACAATGCATTTAGTAAGTGCACATTGGCAGGGAATCAAATCACATCACACACTGCGAGGTGTCACGTGGCACATGTGTGGCGTTTAGGCACCAAACTTGAAGTGCATCACACAACAACCGGGAAGCACGCAATCCCCACACAAGGTTGCCTCACGCAAAGCCGGAGACATCGAGCTGCTCTGTGGCACTGACCTGGGCCAGGAATTGCGCTGTATCTGCAAACTGGGAAGCCGAGCCCTCTGTGGCCCGGTTGCGTTCCGCCAGCTTGTGAGTCAACTGCAGGTCAGGGCAGTGTGGGGGAAGAGTGGCAGGGGCAGCCTGGAAGGGGGGTGCGGTAGCTGAAAGGTATGTGTGCTTCTATAGATAGCGCTAAGTCTAAAGCTCATGGTTTATGTATGACATGGAATGGCACGGATGCTGTGTGGGTTAGTGCAAGACATGAGGCAGTTGGTGAGGTGGGAAGGGCTGAGAGCGAGGGGCAGCTGAACGGAAGGAGTGGGGTGGAGGAGGGCAAAAAGGGCAAGGGCCTGGGGCAGCCCATTGCCACACCCAGGTGAGGCACAGAGAGGCTGGGTGTGGTGAGAGGCCATCAGTGAGAAAGAGAGGGCGGGTGGAGGGCATCAGTGAGAAAGAGAGTGGAGGGTGGAGGGCATCAGTGGCAACAGCAGGAGTGGCACCAGCTGGGCCCAAGGCCCCTAACCTGATCTATGCGGGTGTTGGCTTCATCAACTTGCAGCTGTGCCAGATGGACCTGCAGCTCCAGCTCAGCCGCATGCTCCTCCAGCCCCTGTCAGGTACACAAGCATTGGGTCATGAGGCAAGCAAGACAGCCCATGCTGCGCCCGCCCGCTATGAACGTGCCTACTGCACTAGGGGTCATCAGCCAGTCAAGGTGGGCTGTGTGGCAGCCCATGCTGCGCCAGCCCGCTATGCAAGTGCCTAGTTGTGTGCTGTGGGACTGGAGGTGGCCTAGTGGTGGCATGAGGGGTCATGCTGGTACTGGTGGAGTGCTAGGGGTCGTCCCCAGTCAGGCTGGGCTGTGGCACACTGGAGCAAGCTGGCGCCAGGAGGCTAGGAGAGCAGTAGGGAGGTCATGGAGTGGCCATGGACTGCCATGGTCAATCGCTGGCCAACATCCCAGCCAGCCACAGCCCTGCCCAGGTGGTGGACCGTGTACACTGTGTGGGCAGAGCAGGGGAGTTAGGTAGGGTGGTTGGGGTAGCTGGGTAGTTGAGGTAGCTGGGTGGTTGACGTAGCTGGGTGCTTGGGGTGGCAGGGATGTTGTGATGGCATAGGGGGCATGGAAGCATCCAGGCTCCTCATTTAAGGCCAAGGCATGGCGGACCCACCCGCACAAGCTCCCCGTGCTGCTGCTGCTCGCTGCCTTGCTCCTTCATCTTCGTCAGCTGCACACAGCACCAGCACATGACAATTGCCTGTCAGCTGCACCATGCACATGTTGGGATGCATAGACTCAAGTGGACTGCACATTGGCAAATGTGTTCGTGATGTGTTGATGATGTAATGGTAATGATATAGTCGGCAAGTCATACTATGCTGGTATGCCTGTCATGGTCCAGTCATGTATGCTCAGTTGCTATGTAACCAAAGCACCACGGCACCGTTCACAGCACCAGCATGCCACCTGACTGAGCCATGGTCCCTAAACATGCTGAGGCCCATACCATGCCCTCAGGCCGCACACCCTGCACCATGTGACCTGGCACGCCATTTCACTCATGCGCGCTCAGTTGGGATGCCATCAAAGCACACCGTAAGCCGCACACCCTGCACCACGACACAGGCACCCTGCATGCCTGTACCATGCCCTGCACCTCTATGACCTGACCTAGGCTCACCCTGCACCCTCAGCCATGGGCACTCAGCTAGCTTCTCTGAGCCCCGCCTGGCATCACTGGCTACTCCGAGCACGGCCTGGCATCACTGCGCAGGCCCTGACATGGGCATGCTGCCAGTGCAGGTGGCCACACAGCCATCAACCGTGGGTGCTCTCAATGCACTGCTGGTGGTGAAGTGGCACCGCAGGAGGGGCAATGCGCTGGGTGATGGGACAGGGTGCAGCAAGGCAGTATACCCTCACCCTCTGCCTTACACCCTCACCCTCTGCTCTACACCCTCACCCTCTGCCCTACACCCTCACCCTCTGCCTGCTGCATAGAGTGTTCCTTCTCACAATGACAGAGGGCAAAGGGATGCATTGGTATCAGGACCTGCGCTTTTCCGTCAGGCGAGGTGACAGTGCGTGCGTGGGCATGAGGGGGCGCACCCACCATGATGTACTACTCACCTCACCCTGTGACCTAGACCCTCACCCTCTGCCCTAGACCCTGACCAGCGTGAACCAGAGCACCCGGGGCAGGAGCAAGAGGAAGGGGGCAAGCGCGTGCGCCTGGGCCCCTTTGCTCTATCTGGGTGCTCAGTGAGCATCATGGGCTGGGCCTTACTGCCGCCTTGTCAGGCTGAAAGGTAGAGCGGCGCAAACCCACCATCGTCTTGCTCCCCTGCCCCAGACCCACCAAGCTCTTGATGGTCTTCTGGTAGGCATTGTTCCTGCGTGCCAGCTCCTGCTCCGTCTGCTTGCTGAGTGCGATCTGGCGGCGCAGTTCTGAGTTTTCCTCCATCAGCACTGTGTTGATGCTCATCAGCTTCTCGGTCTGCCGGCTTTGGTACCCCAGCTCAATGCTCATCTGCTCGTTCTCCATGATGGTGCGCTTGGTTGTCATCTCCAGCTGATTGTCTGGCAGCAGGTCAGGCAGAGCACAACAGAGGGAGGGTTGTCTGGCAGCAGGGCACATGGTGAAAGTCTTGGACCTGGTTGTGTGACACCAAGAGGGTGTGGAAAGGATAGGAAACAGCTTGAACAGAATTTCAGCACTTATGCTGTTGCCTGGTGCCCCGTTTGCTGCCCCGCCAGCAGCCAGCCCAGCCCTGCCCGCCGCCTCACCCTGCCTGCTGCCCCTGTCACTGCTGCTGCCCCTGCTTCTGATGCTGCTGCCTGTGTCACCCATGCTACTCCTGCCCCTGCTGGTGTTGGGGCTGCTGCTCAGTCCACTGTTGCTTGATGCTGAGGCTGCTGCTCTTGCTGGTGTTGGGGCTGGTGCTGCAGCTGCTGAGGCTGCAGGTGCTGCTGCTGGTGCCACACCAGTCAGTTTCATCATCTGGATCTTGGTCTCCTTGATGCGTGCCAACGTCTCCCGCTTCCACTTCTCGCGGTCTTGGATGTGTGACCGATCAAGATCGCTGCAAGCCAGCCATGCGCAGAGGGCAGCAAGACCATGAACATCACACGCAGCTGCAGGCAGCGGCCATCAGCAGCTTCGCATGTGAAGCTGATAGTAGGGTATATGGCATGCCGGCACCGGTCTGCCTGTGTCCATACCACTCAACTCTGTACAGTATGGTGCCGCTATGGTAGCTGGTAGGGGCATCCAAGCTGCTGTCGCTTTTCAGAAGCGGCTGACGAGCAGTGCTTCCCTTGGCTGTCTCCCTGATCTTGGCCCCTGACTACGGCGGCTGACTGCCGCTGGCTGCTGCCAGGTGGCTGAGCAAGGGAGGAGGTAGGCTTTAAACCCTCATGCAGCACATGCACCTCGACCCCATGATTGCTATGTCACTTTATTATGACGCAGTGCAGGCACAGACAACATGCGTTGTGAGAACAATGGGGACTGATGATATGTCAGTGAGGGCACTGCATAGCTCCCAAGGTTAAGATGGTCACACCTGTGATGCCAAACACACCTGCCTGATGGCTTGTATGTGATCTGTGGTGTGAGATGCAGTGTGAGGTGCAGCTCTCACGTTAGTCTGTATTCGTACTCCTTAACCTTGGCATTCAGTTCAGCCTGGGTGGAAGCGAGCTCGGCCTCTAGAGCCTCCTTACGCTCCAGGAAGTCCTGCATGACCATGCATGGGGTACGCACCAGGTTGCAATATGCATTCCACATGCACGGAACGCACATGGGCATGCATAGCTGAGTGTAGGTGAGGGCATAGGGTAACCATTGGTGACTATGCTCCCTTTGCACTGCTGTGCCTCTTGCCCTCCATGACCATGACAGAAGAGCAAGGTGTGCCACCCGTGGGGCTTGTCAACATCATGATGGTGGCAGCCTGGTGTGGCTGCTTCGTCTAAAAGTAAGTAGCTGCAGCCTGTGGTGCGCAAGACAGCTGCAGCTGCAGCCTGTGGTGCGCAAGACACAATGACGGCTGCTGCCACATACTGGTGCACAGAGGAATGGCACGCGCGCAGCCATGTGTGCAGCTGAGCTGGGCACTCACAGACATGAGCTTTGCCTTCTTCTCATAGTCCGCAATAATGCTCCGAAGGTTGTCTGCCTCTTTATCCCTCTCTGCTCGCAGCTTGCCAATGGCCGCCTGCATGCGTGTGTGTCAGGTCCAAGTGTCCATGTGCTGCCTCGGATTGCATGAGGCTGACCCTGCATGCATGCCTACCCAGCTGGGGCCTGGCTTGATGTCCTTGGCGCTCTGCCATGCATACAATTAGGTACGGAGAGCAAGTAGCCCACACCTCATGGCTTTTGCGGATGTCCTCAATCTGCTGTGTTAACTCAAAATTCTTGGCTTCCAGGGCACTGGTGGTCAGAGACCGAGCTTTCAACTCATTTGTCAGAAACTCGTTGATGTCTCGCAGATTTGTTTTCTGAGTTTCAAGGTCATCAGAGAGCTTAAAATTCTCAATTTGCAACTGATCTCCATGGTCCTGGTACCTGGAGGGGGGCATGGGCAGGGCATGTAAAGGATGGTGGACATGTGCATGTCTATTCCACGCATTGGCAACGTGCGAACCTCCCGAGCTTGCTCTTCAGGTATCCAATGACTAGCTCCTTCTCTACAAGTTCTCGCTCGCTTCCATCGTCAATATCAGGCTTTTTATCGCTTTCTTTCTTGTCTTTCTTCTTAGGCGGCATTGCTGCAATTAGTCGCAATGACCAGCTTGGCCTTCGTTACCTAAGCTGTAGTGCGTGTGTTAGAGAGAACCCAGCTGAGGAACAACAGCTCTACAGACCGTGCGCCTAGGCAGTGCAGGTCGAGTGCAAACTCGAGTAGGAGTGACAGGAGTGGCGGGCAATTGTCTGTGCTTTGCGAGCACTATCCCTTGCTGCAAGTGCAGTCGCTGCCCTCCTGCACCGTGCTCCCCCTGTCAAGCATTGAAGCACGCCAGCACTTCTATTGGGTCAGCAGTTTGAGCATCGTCCCACTGCTTGGGAGCTGTTACCTCTCATAGGAGTCAAACGCAGCCCAAAGCATGTCGCTGGTCAGTACCACGGCTATCAATTGTGGCATTGGCCGCACACACCTCCTCTTCGTCTTGGACCCACATCGAATGCGCCGTCTGACAATCTCAGGAGGTGCAAGCGTACTATGCGGTCGTGAAGGCCCTGCATGCCAGCAAGAAGGACATGCTGGTGAGAAAGCATACCAAGCCCAGCAATCGACACCCTGCCAAGCCTGCAGAGTCTTTCATGGCTTGAGCTTGTCGCAGGAGCTGGAGCTCTTACTACAAGAGCTTGAAAAGGCCCTGGGCATATCACCCGACCTTGCCACAGTGCGTGGGGCGGCATACACCATGCTATGCAGCTACGCAGCTGTGCAGCAAAGACAAGTTTGCAGTGGACTGCAGGCATCTCCAGAGGGTGCCGCCCTGCTTCAAAGCTTCACACCAGCATCGGCAGGGATTAACACCATTCAGAGGATGCAACTCTGCCAGCCGCACCAGCTGGCACTGGTCCCCGGTGGGGGTGGGGGCTGTAACCGTCACTCACCCATGTCCTTATGAGCCACTGCTCATGTGACCAGAGCACGACGCGGTATTAGAGTCTCAGGAATGTGGACACAGCTAGCCATAGGCACCACTCGGGCAGTTCCTGCGCTGCGGCGGTGATGTACCTGACCATCTGTCGTCCGGCCACTCCACACACTACCCTGATCACCACAACGCCTTAACACAATGTCCATGCTGTCATGCGGCCCCGCATCCATGTTCGTAACATTCTCCTCAAGCTCCATGCCTGCATGGGCTGCTCTTTCACCTGGCATTCAGCAGCCGTCAGACCTGGCCCACCTGCTGCTTACAGGTCACACACACATACACACAGCACTGCCACCATCTAGTGCTGCTGGTGTTGCTTGCGTGCAGACGCAAATGGAGCTCGCAGCTCAAGATGCCCAAGCGGAGATGCTTCACCAGTATGATGTGCATGGCAGGCACTTAGTCACCGGGGGCAGTGTTGAGCTCAACTTGGCCGCAGCATACAGGCCAACAGCTGAGCATAGGTGAGAGGAGGGAGGGGAGGGAGGGAAGGGCTGCAGGTGACGTCAGTGAAGCCAGGTACGAGGGAGGGAGGGTGGGAGGGGAGCCAGGTGTCAGGGAGGGGGAGGGGCTGCAGGTGACACTAAGGACACCAGGTGGCAGCTGTGCTGCCGGCAGGGCAGGTGCTGCTGGGCCTGCACCTCACAGTTCCTTGCCACCACCGCAGCTGCTAGTGGTGGCGAGGGTCGAGAGGGGTACCGCAAGGGGGAGTCTGCATGCCCGCTCCCTCAGTCTCCAACCCACCAAGCCTGCCAGCCCACTGCCTGCCTGCTCCCTGCCCACCTGCATGCCTGCCCACCTGCATGCAGAGCGGCACCCACGGCATCCTTGCAGCAGCTGGCCACTGTCATGCCAATGTCCCCCGACACGTCACTCTACAGCCAGCCAGCAGGGAAGAAGCAGAAGAAGGCAGGCTCCACCATGGGTCCGCCACACACCACGCAGCGAGGGGTGGCAACAGGTAGGAGGCGCTGCAACAGCCCTGGAAAACACGCATGGCACACTGCTGACGTAGATGCATGTACCATGCGTGCATGTGCCGTGGTGCATGCACCATGGTGTGCATGTGCAATGACTGCATGGGTGAGTGGGTAGTCACACCATTAAGAGAAGTAGTGGAAAGGCATGGCAAGTTGGTGGTCAGTCTTTCATTATCAGCTCAGCGATATGCCACCCAACTCCTTTGCCGCCTCCCTGCATGGTTGCTGTGCCTGACGTTCGCCACAAGGCAAGGCTGTGACTCAGCAGAGGGTGTTTGGTGAGCAGAGGGTGTCAAGTCTCTATGTCAGGTTGAAAGTGCTTACTGGATAGGAAGGAACTTGACAAGAGAGCAGTATAGCTTTGCCCTTCCCTAGCCAAACATGAGTAGGCTTGAAATGGTTTGCCAGTTAGCTCAATGCCAGACCAGACACAGGGAGACAGCTAAGAAGAGAGCAGTGCGGCTGTGCCCTTCGCGTGCCAGTAGTAATAGGGTTGGAAACTGGCTGAGAGGACGAGGCAAACAGGGGAGGGTGAAGGCACCTGTAGAGTGGAGGCAGTGAGGAGGCTTGAAGTAGGCTTGAAAAGGCCATCTAGCTAAACAGAAAGGCAAGGGTGGCATGCAAACGCTGGGCCTGTGTCTCTGTGATGCCCGTCTATGCCATGCTGGCCATGCAGTGTCCAAGGCCTCTGGTGCAAACTCAGGCGGCACCTCCAAGTTGAAGACCAAGAGTGCGCCCTCCACTCCACAGGTGCTTCCACCCTCCCTTGTGTGCCTTGCCTTGTCAGCCACTTCCTTTATTTTTAATCTATTTTTCTCTCTTTTTATTCTTTCTCATCTTTTCAATTATTATTTGTTTGCTTACTTCTGCCATCTCCTGCTGCACCTGCAAGTCACCGGCTGCTCCTGATGGCTGGGCTGGCACTTGCTGGTGTACGGCTGGCTCTGGTCCCTCTTCACCTGCATTGTGCAAGGGAGTGCAACAGCTGGTGTGATGTGGCGCCCATGTTGGTGTGATGTGGTGCAGGGCCTGGCAAGCCATGTGCTGCTGCCTCAGACCCGGCTGGGCCCTGTGCTGGGCATCAGCCCTGCCTCATTCCACCAAGTCATGCAGCGGGGCCTGCAGCCAGAGATGGAGAGCTACATGGCGGTGAGGCCTGCAGGCTGAGCACAGCATTGTGAGCGGGGTTAGGGTTGGGGTTAGGGCTAGGGTTAACAACCAGCGGCGGCTGTCAGTGTTGAAGGTGAGGGTGCATAGCAGGGTCAGGGTTAGGAGCAGGTTTGTGAGCAGGATGAGCGATTTGTGAATCAGCTGAGTTTGAGATTGAGTTTACCTTGAGTTAGTTATCAGCAGGTTTGTGAGCAGAGTTGTGAGCAGGGTTAGGGTTAGGGCTGTAGTCAACAAGCAGAGGCGGCTGGCTGTGTCAGGGGTGCCAAGGCTGGAAGGCTGTTGACAGCACACTGGGACCAAGCATGAACGCATGGCAGCAGCAGCCTATGCTGGTGCTCCTCCTTGGCTGAGGCCTTACAGCTAACATGCAAATGACGATGATGGTGATGATGATAAACATACACAGCAGTTTCACTCACTGTGCCTTTCCTTCCCTGTCTTGACCTGGTGAATGTGCCTGCCCCGTGTTTGCCTGGTGCGTCTCCTGGCTGAGCCACCTACCTCTTGCTACGGAGCTCTTGGCCGTATGAGGAGCAGCTGAGTTGGTGTCGCCACGCTGCCGAGACATGCATGTTTGAGTGCGCAGCAAAGTGACGCAGCCATTGGCCCAGCATCTGTAGTGCTGACGTGGCCCCACACCAGAGAAACATGGCGATGTGCCTGGTCAACAGACTGCACAGTTGCCTGCTTGCAGGAGCTGAACACACGGGAGCGGGAGATCTTCACTGAGCTCATACGCCTGGGCACCTCTGAGATGGACCCTGACCTGAACGAGTGCCACCGGTAGGTACCAAAGAGTGTGGGGGGGAGGGGGAAGGGAGGAAAGGGGGGGAGGAGGGGAGAGGGGAGGGAGGAGGGGGAGGGAGGAGAGGGGAGGGAGGGAGGAGGGGGGAGGAAAGGGGGAGAGGAGGGAGGAGGGGGAGGGAAGTAGTTGGGGAGATGGAGGGAGGACAAGGGGAAGGAGAGGGGAGGGGGCAGAGCACTGGCACGGGGAAGGGTGGTGTGTCCAGTGCTGGGTCGTGTAGGGATTGGGTCATGTTGAGTTGTTGATGTGGTCATTGCGTCACTCACATGGGCCATGGAGCACTCACGCAACAGTGAAGGCAGGGTGCCCACATAACGTCACAGTGGGACAGAGGGGTAGGGTGGCGGAGCATGGTCTGTTGGGGCAGGAAGTGAGCACCCTGTGGACAAGAGCCAGGAGGGCAGCAGCCTTGACCCGTGGCGTGATCCATGGCTGCCTGCTAGGTGCAAGCATGACGTCTTGTGGTGTGCAAGCATGGGTAGGATAATGCTGTCTGTTAATCCCTCCCCATGGCATGGCTAGGATAATACTGCTGCTGCTGCTGCTGCAACTTGGAAGCCTCCTGTTTCTCAGCAACTTGTATATGTTGTAGTCGTGCTCAAGGTGTGTCCTGCTGCTGAGTGGTGTTGCGCAGGGCTCTTTTGCAATGGTACAAGCTGGACGCCAGGCAGGCTGCGATTGAGCAGCAACTCGTAAACGCAATGTGATCAGCTTCAGCTACGGAAGAGAAAGGGAGTCATGCATGTTTCGTGTAGCAGCATGGCTTTCTTCTTGGCTGCAAGCCTTGTGACTTGATTATTGAGCAACCAAATCCAGACCATGCCCTGGCCAAGCTTTGAGCATGGCTCTCAAAGCAGGGTTGAAAGATGCATTCGACCACGATGGTCAATGATGGTAGCTCTATCAGGTGGCCCCAACTAATAGAAAACCTACCCCTGGTAATCAAAACGATGCCGCGTCTCAGCCACGTGGTTTCTGTTTGTGTGTCGCACTTTTTTGTAAAGAGAACTCTGTCAGCTACGCGGTGTGTCTCAGTTATACCGGTGAGTGTGCTGAACGCAATCGCTGCTCAAATTATTGCCTCTAAACTGATGCTTGTTTTGCACATGCGGGCCTCTGCATTGTTTTGCCTTGCACCCAGGGCTGTGGCAATACGGGGTAAGTTACGGATATCCGGGTGGTAATACTTACGTACGTATATCCGTAAGTAATACGGGGTAGATCCGGACCAACCGCCACCCGTATACATGTGTGAAGCACCCTGTGACCTTTAAGCCCTGCAGCAGCATTAGTGCGTCGCGACCAGCGCACATCAGCACACAGGTCTGGTATCATAGGCACTTCGGCGCAGGCCGGGTGACCGGGACATGTCAGCAGAGCTAGACATTCGCCGCTGTGCAGCCGACACAGAGCAACCTTCAAGGCCGTGGCCGAGGCCGTGGCCGAACCTTGCTGAGCCGTACCAGTGAGCGTACCAAGAAGTACGACCCAAGCAAAACAAAACAATGAACCCCTCACAAAGGGGATGTGTGTGGCACAGGCACTGGCACAGGCACATACACCATAATGGCTGAGCTGAAGTAGGCATTAGGCACACTGTCAGTAGGTCACCCCCGCCATTGGCCCCGCAAATGTGAGACGGTCTGGGGCGCGAATCTCCGTGTAGCTCGCGACAAAGTTTTGGCGCAGTTGGGTGTAACAGGCGTATCCGGCACCCCGCAGCCGCAAAACACTAGCTCAGATCGGCGCCCGCCCAAACCTGACCTGTGCCTTCCGCTAATAAAAGACTCACGCACATCATAAGGCGAGGCTGGCAGTCCTTCTACGCACGCCGTAAGCCAACGGCACAAGTGCAGTACGCCTGCTTGCATGTCAGTGCATGGAGCATATAATTCGTGCATATGCGCACAAGTCAGCAAGCTTGCACCCCTTACCTCACTGACGTTGCGGCATGACTCTATGCAAATGTAAGCTGCCTTATGACAGCGCTACATCATCACTTGGCAATATGTTGTCGGGATGCCTCGGGATGGCTCTGGCTTTCAGTGTTACATGTGCCGTGGTGCCTCAACCTTCTTCCTCAACTTCAGCAGGCACATGTCACGCAACTCATTCTTTGATTTACTTGAAACCCCTCTGATGTTATTGTGCTTGCACCATGCTTTCAATAGGTCCTTGTTCAGTGTATCAAATTGAGGCATACCAGGGTTGTCCAAGCGCATGAGCCTAATACACTCTGCGTTCAAAGCAGCTTGCCTAGCAGCTTCCTTGTCTAGCAGCATGGGCATTGGCTCAAGAGGCATCGAACCACGGCACTGTGCACCACACGGCTGAGGGGGGTTGCTCATGCGTGCACCACAAGCACATGCCGTCATTGACCACATGAGCTCACCCTCGGTAGTAGCAGGAAAATACATGCTGTGTTGTGCACGAGACCCTTGTACTGTACCCTTGAAGCTGTCAGCATCCTCATCTTGCTTGTAGCACTCCTTCACCAACCCCTCATCCAATACCAAGCACTCCCTCCTCATCACTTTTGCCCTGTCCCGGTGGGCCTTGCATGCACCAACTTGGGATGCAGGCTCTGTGTGCTTATTATTGAAAGCAGCTGTCAGCTGTTGAGCCCTACACGTGGCCAAGCCATCATGATCTGCAAGGACCATATCCCTGAGCTTATGCTTTAAGACTCCACCCTCCGAGTCATGCCTGCCCTTGAAGTGGGAGGTGGCACCATACGACCACCACAATGGCACAGACAAGTTCAGTGCCATGCGACGATGTTGCTGCAATGCTGGGGTACCTTTGAACTGCCCTGCACAACCATCAGACCATCAGAGGGAGGGAGGAAATGGGGAGGGAGGAGGGGGGAGGGGGATGTGGCTGCCGGGGTGGGGATGGAGGAGAGGGTTGTTGCTTCTGGTGCATCGTGACGCAATCTCTATGCGCCATGGGGGCAAGCCCTGCACGTTGGCATGCAACTAGCACGCTGCTCTTCAGCACACTAGCGCGGCCAAAGACAACCAGGTAGCGGCCGTGGCACGCATCCTCCCCCACTCTCTCAACCGTCACAAACCCATTCTTATTCTTGGCTGCGCGATGTGAGTTCACACACAGCACACACGCTCTAGCGCTCGGGCTCATTCCTTGCTGCTGGATTGCTCCCATAGGGGTGGTATCTTTCGGATGGCATCCTGCAGCAAAATACACGTAACCATGTCAGGCCCACATAAGAGACATTAGCGCTATCAAAAACAATGCGATGAAAATCTGGTTGCGGTGACTGCTGTGTGCTTCCCTCAGCTGTTCATGCCTGTCATGCGTTGCGCAAGTGTTCGACACGAACATCAAACTGACCTAGACAAGGTGACGGTAAATTACAATCTTACTCACCTCCTTGCTCACTGTTTTCAAGAGATGATTCCCTTGCTGCACTCCTGATTGGAAGAGCCTTGGGCTGCTGTGGGTTTGATGCTGATCCTCACAACTGCCAAGCACCTGTGGAGGTCAGCAGATTTGGTTGCATGTGTTGACATTGTATGCAATACGCACTAACAAACAGCACCCCGTGCTTACCTGGGATGTAATCGCGAGTTGCAAGTCCGACGGCAGCATAGGCTGCTCGGCACGGAAATGCCTCCGGCCACCAATTCATCTCTCCTGTTGCGACACGCATATAAACAGATGGAGAATGGCATTGCGAAGCTAATCATGTCGTCGAGACAGTGCAGTACAATCGACAAAAGAGGGCCTAACCTGCAAGCGACACCGCTGTGAGATGTAGAGCCCAACGGTGGAAGAATTACACGCAGCGGATCAAAGACGGTGCCAAAAAGTGAATTGCGGGGCCAATGGCGGGGGTGACCAGTAGCCTTTACAATGATGACCCAGTTCGACTCCAACTCATGCTTTATTTTGGGGTAGCATGAGGGCTGTAGAGTTCAGGAGTTGCACTAGACAACATACTGGGTTAATGTAAACTGTCTTGAAAGTAAGGTGTCGGAGGTTTCAAAGTCGGTTGTCGGTTTTTCAATTTGTCGGCTGAACTCAACCCCTGGATGTTGGCTTCCACTTGGTGTTAGCGCGTTCCTTCTTACACAGCCTAGCCATGGCCAGCCTTCTGATGAAGCCGCAGATTGGATTGTCTAGCCTGCGGGCACCTCGGGCCATGCCCAAGCTAGCTCCTCGCATTGTCAGGGTTGCTGCATCAAGCTCAATCAAGGTAAGCTCAGTGAAGCCCGCCGCTCAGAGCCCCGCTCAGAGCTTGCCGCAATTTTGGGTTCTGAACCGAGTTCAATTGAACTCACCATCTACATTGCCCGCAGTCTCCTCTGGCTGGCGGCAGCAGCGAGCTCCCTAGGCCCTTCCTCGCGCCAGTGCCCCAGCCAGTGGCTGAGATTGCACCCTCGGTGGCACCACAAGCAGCTTCCAGCGGTGATGCAGCACCAGTCAAGAAATACTTCGGCTTCGAAGCTCTTACCTGGGCGAAGATCATCCCGCTGGGTCTTATGTTCTTTTGCATTCTATTCAACTACACCATCCTGCGTGACACCAAGGTGCGCGCTGCGGCAATGTCTCACCTCGCGAAGCCCTATCCTAATTTTACCTGCATTTTTCCTTGTGTGGCGTCTGATACTTACTACTTGGGCAATGTCGCCGTTCAGGATGTACTGGTCGTGACCGCCCCTGGTAGCGGAGCTGAGATCATCCCCTTTCTCAAGACATGGGTCAACCTGCCAATGGCAATTGCCTTCACCGTTGGCTATGCCAAGGTGCGCATCTGTCACGCCGACGCAGTACATTGTTGTTGGCTTGAAACTGACCAGCGACCTTTACTGTTTTGTCAATGCAGCTCGCCAATGTCCTGAGCTCCGAGTCGTTGTTCTACGCCTGCATTATCCCCTTCATCATCTTCTTCGGCTCCTTCGCGGCATTCATGTACCCCCTGCGTGACATGCTCCACCCCACTGGTGAGCCTCGGCATTCATAGGTGCTTGTGCTTAATGGAATAAGCATCAACCGGAATACCTTATGTGTCTGCTCCTTCATTTACTGGACCGCTGCTTTCATGCCATTGCAGCCTGGTGCGAGAACCTGCTGGAGACAGCCGGTGCACGGTTTGCTGGGCCCATTGCTATCATTCGCAACTGGACATTCTGCCTCTTCTATGTCATGGCTGAGCTGTGGGGTTCCGTCGTGGTGTCAGTGCTGTTCTGGGGTTTTGCCAACCAGATCACCACTGTGGAGGAGGCCTCCCAGTTCTACCCCCTGTTTGGCCTGGGTGCCAATGTGGCCTTGATCTTCTCCGGCCAGGCTGTGAAGTACTTTTCGCTGGTGGGTGCTGTAGGCACTCGATGAACTATTATTCAGCTACTTATTCCTGTTTAGTTTGGCAAAGCTGAGCATTATGTACCAGGTTCACACGGTTGTGTTCTTGTGGTGCATCTGCTGGCAATGTACATGATGTGCAGGTCCGCGCGAACCTGCCACCTGGTGTGGATGGATGGGCTGTTTCCCTGAACGGCCTCATGGGTATGGTGGTGATTGGTGGCTTCCTTATCACTGGCATCTACTGGGGTTTGCAGCGAAAGGTGGTGCCCCAGATTAAGAGTCTGCGCGAGAAGAAGAAGAAGGTCAAGGCCAAGATGAGCGTGGGCGAATCTTTCGCCTTCCTGGCTGCGTCCCCTTACATTCGTGACCTGGCCCTGCTGGTAAGCCTACATGCCTGGCCATGCCTGAAAAGTGCACTGAATGCATGGGGTGCCGCTGGCGGGTAGCTAGTGTAGCAAGCAGTGCTTCTAGTGGCCAGCATGGAGACCTGCGCGGTAGAGAGGTTCCTGCATAGTCTAGAGATGTTCTTGCATAGTCCAGATAAATGAATGAGTGCAGTACTCGTGGCTTCCTTTGTTTCAACCACTCCCAGCTCGATGTCAAGCCTCTTAGCACAACCTATGAAGAGCTAGTGCTGGTTGGACTGGTTGGAGCTTGTGTGCCGCTATGCATGAAAGTTCTAGCTCATGTGGTGACAAACTTCTGCTGGTTGCTGGTTATAGGTCGTGTCTTACGGTATCTCCATCAACTTGGTGGAGGTGACCTGGAAGAGTAAGATCAAGGCCCAGTTCCCCAACCCTAACGAGTACTCTGCCTTCATGGGCGAGTTCTCCACCGCCACCGGCATTGTGACCTTCGCTATGATGCTCCTGTCCCGCGTCATCTTCAAGAAGTTTGGCTGGGGTGTGGCCGCCCTCATCACACCAGTCATGCTGCTGCTCACCGGCCTCATCTTCTTCAGCCTGGTGCTCTTCAGCGACAGTGTCAAGCCCTGGCTGGCGAGCATGGGCCTCACGCCCCTGTATGCTGCGGTCTTGGTGGGCGCTGCCCAGAACATCTTCTCCAAGTCCTCCAAGTACTCCCTGTTTGACCCCTGCAAGGAGATGGCCTACATCCCTTTGGAGGACGAGGTGAAGACCAAGGTACGCAGTCATGGCATTGGTCAGGCATCATGGGGCACCATGATGCCTGAGCCTAACGGTGTCAGGTGTAAGTGATGGCCATTCAACTGTGGGTTACCTTGCAATGTCTTTTCACTACGCCTGCCATATAGTGCTGCTGCGGCATTGATGGCTAGCCTGGCTAATGGCATATGCCAGGCTTGACTCGATGCTGTACACGTAACTGCCACAGCAGTCTGGGCCTGCATTGCCAGCACGTTCTGGGGTGAATGGTGTGCCGCTGTGTGTCCCCTCCTGCAGGGCAAGGCTGCTATTGACGTGATCTGCAACCCGCTGGGCAAGTCTGGTGGCGCCCTGATCCAACAGTTCATGATCATTGGCTTCGGCTCGCTGGCGGCCTCCACCCCCTACCTGGGTGGCATCCTGCTGGCCATCGTGCTGGTGTGGATTGGCGCTGCTGCCTCCCTGAACAAGCAGTTCACAGCGCTGCAGCAGGAGACAGGCAACACCATGGAGGGCATGAAGGAGTGAAGGCTGAGCCTTAAGCCATGGCAAAGGCCAATTGTTGCGATACAATGATGGCGTTCAGACTGTTTTGACGGGGAAGGGTAGGACAACATGGGTGCACTGCTTTTCATCCAGTTCAGCAATCCCACCTGGAATGGTGAGGTTCACGCAGTCTTGGTGTATGGTCGTTTTGACCAAATTCTAACCTTGCCACTGCTATACTACCGTCAGCATAGCCTTCCTTCGCTATGAGTGACATTGAGCAACACAGCGTGCATGAGTTTGGGTGCTGTCATCACCGCCTGCTTGTGCGGTACGTGATCCGTCATCCTGTAAACGCACCATGCCCAAAGATTGGCAGGATGACGCCACGACGCATGCACCTCCCCCCACCAAACTGGCCACACTAATAATAGTGTGGAAGAGAAGGCCTGAGCAACGCAGGACCAACCAGTCAGAAAGCGAAGCAACGAACAACGAAGTAGGGCACAGATCTGGTGCATGGTGAGCTTGCAGGTTGGGGCTTGGGGCATGTACCAGCCCACGGCCCCTTTGCCCTGATATCGGCCTGCCCATCACCATGCTGCTGCTACCAATCAGTACCTTCCTTCGCACCGTGCTTGCTGCTGGCCACGGGTCAGCCATTAGCTCTGTCCTCGCCTCAAAGCAATCGTTGCCTACGACGATGACAACTGGGCATTTGGGCGCCAACTGAGCGCAAGTGGCCGGCTCCAGCAGTCGGCACATCAAAACTAGCATACCTAGGGCGCGACCGGCCAACCTAGAATTCTATTTCTAGGTTTCTAGGCTCAGGAAAAATTTCTAGGTTTCCGAGCCACCTAGAATTCTATGGGCGTGCCCTAAGCATACCCCTGCATTAATCAGTTTCTTACACAATGATGATGTGGCTTACACCGCTTAAGCCGTCAGCCGTTAGGCTGCTAGGCCGCCCTCCCCCTCTAGGGGTTCGGGACTTTCTGTAACGCACTTCAAAGCAAGGTGCACAAACAGAGGTGCACATGGACTCAACATGAAGTCATGCAAGTTCTCATTATTGTTCTGTAAGGTCATGGCAAACTCCGCCTGCTGCCTGATGGAACTCGTGGCAGTGCACTCAAAGATGAAATGCATGGCGTCATCCACTACCCCCTCTGTGCATCTGGTGCATGTGCGATCAATGAAAGTTACCCCTCAAACCGAGCCTTCTCCACCCCCAGACCGCTGTTGCCTAACCTGAACCTAGTCAGGCTCGTGCGAACTTCTGTAGAGAGCTGTCTGTTAAGCAGGTGTGGTGCCATGTGATTGATGCCAATGCCGTCCCCATGCTTGAACCATGCAGCATACGAACATCTCTCCCGATGCACCGTCTCAGGCAGTCTAGGGTCTCCCTCAAACCCAACCCGACGCCTCCCCCACCTCTCGAGCCACTTGACTTCCATAGCCTTGGTGCCTAGGACCATGTCCGGGCTCATACAGCTCCCTGTAGGCATTGCGAGTTGACGCGCACGGCATCCGGCGCTACCCTTGACGGCCGTTGCTCCCGTTGATAAGCGACCGACAAGCGACCGTTGACACGCGCACCGCGAACAAAGAGATGACAGCTGCCCGCGAGAAGGAGGCTCATCACGTCACAGCGTAGAACGGTGGCAAGAGCCAGCCCGGGTGCAGCGGCATAGGAGGCGGCGAAGGCGGCGGCGGTTTGCTGCCCAGCAACGTGTTGAGCTGCGCTAGGCAGAGGTGCAGAGGCGGCAGGCAGAGCTCTCGGCGGCCCTCCTGGCTGGTCCATTACATATAGTGTTGTTGAAGTTATGAAACAGGTGGCGCAAGTGCATTTGTTGTAGTAAAGGGTGCAATGTACACGGATCAGGCAAACAAAGCTCATCTAGCATGGAACATCATGTTTGACAGTGGGTAATCTCGCTCAGATGCTACAATCCAATTGAAGCACCCTCGGTCGCACCCTTGATGACTACAAATCCCACACCGGTGGTACTCTTTTCCCCTAGACCACTGCCCAGGCACCTCATTGAGACTGACAGCTTAATGCTTTGTGAGGCTAACAGCCTGTCAAAACTACCGTGTACTGGTGGGTGCCTGGCAGCAGCAACCAGGCTGGTGGTCTCATAGCCTAGGCTCTCGGCGGCCCTCCTGGCTGATGCGTGTATCGTGTATTCGCAATTTACAGTATTACCACATCATCATCACGCTTGTAAGCCCGCCACACCCAGTCGGGTTTTATCGCTGCCTTGGGACATTCAAATGCCACGGCCAGTTTTGTTAGGAGAAAACCCTACCGGCAACGCACCCAGAGCCCAACACCACCCTTCTGCGCTCAGCATGGTGGAGCTAAGCGACGTGAGCCAGCCTAAGAAGACCCCGAAGGTGCCCACCGGCCAGGCCCGTGTGCAAGTTCTTTACGAGGAGTACGTTCACCTGCGCTGGCTAAAGCAGGTCCGCATCTGGTCCGAGCATAGGATGCGCGCTCATCCACGACTTGCGTCACCTGTTTCACAATTTCAAAAAAATGTCGTAGTGTCAGCGCCTCATGAGTCATACATCGCCGAGCTGGTGCGAGCCACATCCCTAGCTGTGGGGTGCTGCCACCTGCAGGTGTGGGACAGTCCTACCACCAGCAAGCCGGACCTGGAGCCATGCTTTGCAGCTGCCTTGCATGGCATAGAGCTGGCCTTCCTCCTCATGGCCCAATTCGTCAGTGACAGCCGCAGGTACGACACGACAGGGCTGAGGGCAAGCCAGGCAACCCACCAGCCTAGCTCCCTGCCAAACGAGATCAAGCCAGCCAACCACAAAGTGGCAATTGTCATGGCCACTAACCCTTTGCTTCGTCCCTGTCTTAGGGGCAGTGGCAAGGGGGCAGGGGGGCAGGGCGAGGGGGAGGGACCCAGCAGCCTCATGGATGACGGCTCGAGCAATGCAAGCCACCCCTATCCTCATCAGGGCAAGCTGGTGGTGATGATGGTTTCACTCCATCGTCACCGGCAGCCTTGCATGGGCTGCCAGGACTAGTTGCACAAGCTCCATTTGGTATTGCTAGCCAGACAGCTAAGCCTTATTCTCTCCGTCCCTGGGGCCAAGGGCAGGGGGTCAGGTGGGCAGGGGCAGGGGCCAAGGGGGGCAGGGGCAAGTGGGCAGGGGCAGGTTGGCAGGGCAGCAGCTGGCTTCACGCCTGCCCAGGTTGGCCCTGCAGGTATGTGGCCAAGCGGCCGCGCATTGAAGCCATGGCCATGGACATCCGAGCCCAGTGCCAGCTGCTGGGGGCGCTGGTGGATGGGGAGCTGGAGGAGGAGGTCCTGCCCCATGAGGCCCCCAGAGCCCCTCGCACCTCACTGACCCAGGTCAGCTGACCCCCTGACCCCTGACCCCTGACCCCTGACCCCTGACCCCTGACCCCTGACCCCTGACCCCTGACCCCTGACCCCTGACCCCTGACCCCTGACCCCAGCTGATGTCCAGTTCCCCACCTTGGCAAAGTGCACAGGCAGGTAGCTGCAAACGAGCTGCAAGCGAGGGTGGAAGCTGGTAGGGTGCCTCAGCTGATAAGGCGCTCAGTCTCCATGGCATGCCCAGAGGACCCACACAGGGTGTGCTAGTGACCGTGTGATGCTTTGCTTTGACGTGGTTTTTTCACCATGCATGCGGCATGCTCCGGCGCATGGCCCTGGCTATGCTATGGCTGTCCCTCCACTGGAACCAGGTCTGCTTGCCAGCTGCCACCACGCTCTGGCCCTGGCTCAATAAGTGATGGCCGCTGGCAGGCTGGTCTAATCGCATGGCCAGAGGCGACCTGCATGGGCCATGGCTGTGAAGCTGGCCCTGCAGCCTACACAGGGACCCAACCTGCAGGAGCTATCGTCATCAGCTAGCATGTCGCAGCCTAGATGGGTGAGGAGAAAAGGGAGGGTCGCCTGGGTTTGAACCCCTGACCTGCTGGTATGGCCCGCAGGACTTTCCCTTTGAGGGATGTCCGCCCACCACCCCCACCCAGGGCTTCTCCCCCGGCCTTGAGGCGCTGGGACTAGCGGTGCAGGGGGCGCTGCCTGTCATGAGCGTGGCGGAGAAGAAACTCACTCCATAAAGGTGGGGAATTGGCGGCCCATGCCCCGCCGCCGCCCCCAGCCCCCGCCCCCAGCCCCCCTAGTGTGTACATACCAGTATGTTGATGAGTGTGACCTGGGTGCCGTTGACACGTGGGTGTGAGATGTTGTGTGATGTGAGGTGTGACATGTTGGCCGTAGCCTGCAGGTGGTGCTGCTGCTGAAGCTCTGCCTTCAGCTCAGCCTTCCAGAGGTGGACAGTGGGCGTAGGCATTGAGCAGCAGGTCAACGCGCTGCTGGCGCTGCTGGGGCTGCCGGCCACCTACATGGTGGGCCACAGCTGGCACCTGGGGCTGGCAGGGGTCAGGGGGGGTCAGCAGGGGTCAGCAGGGTTAGCAGGGGTCAGGGGGGGTCAGCAGGGGTCAGGGGGGGTCAGGGGGATTCAGCAGGGGTCAGGGGTGGTGTTAGGTGAGGTGTTTGGGGCTTGAGGTATGTGTGAGTCGGGAAGTGAGGTGCAGGTGTTGCTGGCTGTTGTTTGTATGTACCCACGCCATGCTCAGCAACCCCACATGTCATGCC
>JASKMD010000025.1:8129875-8198739 GCA_030144725.1 Haematococcus lacustris | reverse complement strand
GATGTGGCTTACACCGCTTAAGCCGTCAGCCGTTAGGCTGCTAGGCCGCCCTCCCCCTCTAGGGGTTCGGGACTTTCTGTAACGCACTTCAAAGCAAGGTGCACAAACAAAGGTGCACATGGGCTCAACATGAAGTCATGCAAATTCTCATTATTGTTCTGTAATGTCATGGCAAACTCCGGCTGCTCCCTGATGGAACTCGTGGCAGTGCACTCAAAGATGAAATGCATGGCGTCATCCACTACCCCCTCTGTGCATCTAGTGCATGTGCGATCAATGAAAGTTACCCCCTCAAACCGAGCCTTCTCCACCCCCAGACCGCTGTTGCCTAACCTGAACCTAGTCAAGCTCGTGCGAACTTCTGTAGATAGCTGTCTGTTAAGCAGGTGAGATGCCATGTGGTTGATGCCAATGCCGTCCCCATGCTTGAACCATGCAGCATACGAACATCTCTCCCGATGCACCGTCTCAGGCAGTCTAGGGTCTCCCTCAAACCCAACCCAACGCCTCCCCCACCTCTCGAGCCACTTCACTTCCATGGCCTTGGTGCCTAGGACCATGTCCGGGCTCAAGGTGAACGCACCCCCCATCAGCTCTCTGGCGGCAAGCTGGAACTGAGCACTCCAGCTGGCCTGGCAAACCCTGCCTAACTCCACATCTGCCTTGATGACCCTCATTAGCAGGTCACTGTGGGATAGTTTGGCAGTGTTCCAGAACTTGCATGCAGCCCTAAGCCAGTAAAGTTGGAGGGGCAGCTGCCCCAACTCATGCAGCACCATCAGGCCTGACACTGAGCCACGTACCCTGGCAGCAAACCTGAGAAAGCTGAGCATGCGTGTTTGCACTGGGTTGGAGAGCTGCATACCGTGCCCAAGGAAGGCAGTGCCCCATACCTGGCTGCCATACAGCCCTAAGGGGAGCACAAACGCTCTAATGAGGTGACACAGGGCATAGGGATCATGCAGGACCCCATACTCTCTAGCACGCTTGCACGCCTGGCGCATGGCGAGGAACATGCCAGCCCTCATATGAGTGGCAGCAAAAGCAGGGGTGGCGCTGGGGTTGAAGTGCATGCCTAAGTACTTGAACTCTCTCACCACTGGCAGGATCTCATGCTTGTACCGAATGCTAGGTGCTGCTGTTTGTGAGTTGCCATTGAAGACCATCACCTTTGACTTGCCCACATTGACTGTAAGGTGTTTCCTGTCTGCAAAGCCTTGAAGCTGGCAGACCAGCCGCTGCAGCCCGTGGGGCGAGGTGCTCACCAGGGTCAGGTCATCAGCATACATGAAGTGGGTGACAGGTGTGCCTTGCACTCTCACAGCATCAACAGGACCCAGGAACTCCTTACTAATGTCGTGAACATAGAGAGCAAACAAGAGTGGGCTGATGGGGCAGCCTTGCTTGACACCTTGGTCTGGAGTCACTGGGGGGGTGCGGTGGGGGCCATCTATCAGCACATAGCTATCATCCCTATACAGACCCTCCAGGCAGGCAAGCAAGGGCTGTGGCAGCTTGACCCCAACCCGCAAGTGTTCCCACAATTGTTGTCGAGGTATGTGGTCATAGGCCTGTTTGAAGTCAATGAAGGCAGTGAAAAGCTTGCGGTGCTTGGCATCTGCGCTAGCCTTCTGAGCGTGGACAAGATGGCGCAGAATGAACATGGGTTGCATGGTGCTGCGTCCCGGGATGAACCCAAACTGCTCAGCTGGCAGCACTTTATGTGTCATGCACCAGGCAGTCAGCACGTGCCGCAAGACGTTAGCATACAGGCGGTACAACACACTACTCACAGCAAGCATTCTGTACTTGTTGGGGTCTGTGGGGTCTGTGTCCTTGAAGAGGGGGCTGATCCTAGCTACCTTCCAAGCCGCTGGGATGATCCCCGTGCGCATCATGCTGTGAAACCATGTGGCAAGCAGAGGGAGCAACAAGTATGTGGTAACACCCTCCTCAACTGTGCGGGCGTGCTTGATGAAGGGGGCTGGGAGCCCATCCAGGCCAGGTGCTGTGTCATTGTTGAGTTCACGAAGTTGTGCTTGAACAATGGATGTGATGTTGTCAAAATGGGGCAGCTCATAGGTAGGTGCATGTGTTGTGACAGGGGCAGGGGCAGGGACAGAGTGAGGTCTGCCTCTCCCAAGAGGGACGGCTTGCATATGGGCAGGCACAGCTTGCCTGGTCCTGGCTGGCTCAGGGATCACATCAGGTGCTTCATGTGCCGCAATGGTGGTTGTGAAGTAGGCCTGCAGATGCTGATGCCACTTGTCAATGGGAACCATGGACTGCTGGCGTGCGTGCTTGACTCGGAGCATCTTGAGTCCATCCCCAGGGTTGTGCTTAAGCATGTCTAGAAGCTTGGCAGCTCTATGCTTGGACCACGCAGACTTAGCTCTAGCAACCAGCCTCCTATAGGCCTGCTTTCTAGCCCTGTAAAGGTGCAAGGCCTCCCCGCTACGCAGAGCCTGCCAGAGTGCGGCTTTAGCCTCCTTGCATGACCGGTCAAACCAGGCAGGCTTAACTGTGGTGTGCTTGTCAACGCGTGCCAGCGGGCAAAGTCTTGGCTTAAGCATCCCCGCACTGCCCGCAGCCCGTGATATGATGTCATGCACAAAGCGGTTGATGGAGTCAGGGTGTGTGCCTTGCTCAACAGCCTGCTGGACAGCCATGACCTCCTCTTCCAAGGCAATAAGGGCACCCACATACCGTGCAGCCTGATCTGGCTTCCATTGCAACTGTGGGCCAGTGTAGCAGTCAGCATTGCAGGTGTGAATGGGCGTAGTGGCTTGTGCTGGTGCCTTGAAAGACAGGGTGATGGGGGAGTGGTCAAACTCATGACACGCGTCGGGAAAGGAAGATGTGTGGCTCAAAGAGTAAACCGACTCAGACATGATGATGTGCTCCGTGCGGGTGCTAGCTCTACAGGTGCGCTGCCCCATGTCCCCATGTCCCCTGCCGGTAGTGGCAACAAGGCCTGTAGCTGACAGCACGTCAATCAACTCCCTGCCCGCTTGGTTAGACTTGGCCGGGCCAATCCTAGGCACGCAAAGCTCCGGATGCTGCATGGACCAGCCATGGAGGTCACTTATCTCGCTTAGCTTGCCTAAATGAGAGTTCAGGTCACCCATCAGGAGGACATGTGGTGTGTGTGATGTAGCCTCCTGGAGCTCTAGCAGCAAGTGGTTGAAGTGCTCAGAGACATTGTGAGCGGGGGGTATGTAGCCCACACCCAGCAACACATCGCCCTCAAGTCCACACACACACCCTGCCAGCCTGACCCAAAGCAGCTGCATGGCACTACTGGTGCGCCATAGCCTGGCGTGCCTGGCTAGCTCCTTGCGCAGCAGAAGGGCCACCCCCTGACCCGGCACCCCCTGACGTGAAACAGTAGTGTGAAAGGCACTATGGGTAGGCGCATGCTGCATGAACTCCGCTATCCTATTGCTGCGTGTCTCGCACAGAGCTATGACATCATGCTCGGCCACCAGCCTCCTAATAGCTGTGAACTTGACTGAGGTGGTGTCATGCTTAAGGCCATTCACATTGTGGACCGCTAACCTGAGCTCTCGAGGGGCGAGTCCCTAGCCCCGACCCTCTCCCACGCCCTGAGCCCCCACCGCCCTGAGCTTACCCGTAGGAGTCTCCCCAGACGCACCTAACCCCGCTTGATGCCTTGTGCGGTGGTTCCCCAAAGGGGGAGAGAGTGGGCGGCTCTTGGTTGGGGAGCCTGGGGCCGAGTGGCCGCCACCCCCTAGGGGGAAGGGCGGGGGGGGGGGCAGATGGCTGAGGACTGTTGCTGTTGCTGCTGCGTTGCGCTGTGTCTGGTTGGGCAGGGTGGGGCGACCTGGTGCCACAGTCTTGGCTGTTGTCTGGCTGGGGCCCGCTGCTGCTGCTGCTGCACTGCGCTGCACCTGGTTAGGCGAGGCGGGACGGCTGCCCGGTGCAGCTGTCTTCCCCGGAGCCTTACCGGCTGGTGCCTGGTTAGGCCCCCCTGCTGCTGCTGCTGCTGCTGCTGCTGCTGCACTGCGCTGCACCTGGTCAGGCGAGGCGGGGCGGCTGCCCGGCGCAGCTGTCTTGCCCGGAGCCTTACCGGCTGGTGCCCGGTTAGGCCCCCCTGCTGCTGCTGCTGCTGCTGCTGCTGCACTGCGCTGCACCTGGTCAGGCGAGGCGGGGCGGCTGCCCGGCGCAGCTGTCTTGCCCGGAGCCTTACCGGCTGGTGCCCGGTTAGGCCCCCCTGCTGCTGCTGCTGCTGCACTGCGCTGCGCCCGGTTAGGGGGGGGGGACGGGTTAGGATCTGCAGGCTGGTTGTCCTCTTCCATTGCTGCGGCAGCTGCTGCCGCACCCTGCTGCTGCTGTTGTTGTTGCTGCTGCTGTTGACGGGTGGCGAGGGACCTTGGTAGGAGAAAAGCTGCAGGCTGGTCCGCAGCCGCATACTCACAGGCTGCCTCAATGCTGCACTCATCCATGCTCTTCAGGTCTGGCTTGCTGAGGTTGCTGAGGTGGACAAACAGGGGGTAGGTAATCTGCTTCCCCTTCCAGGTGGTGATGATGGCTGTGCGTGACTTGTTGCATTCAAAGCGCATGCCGTGCACAGGGGACCGCACACTGCTCTTATCCACAACTGCCTGCAGCTGCCGGCGAGCTGGCCACACGACCCGCTGTAGCGGACCCTTCCCCAGGTCTGCTGGGAGTGCGGCCTGCTGGGCAGCAGCCAGAACGCTGAGGGCTGAGGCATGGGAGCCGACACTGACCTTAGCGATGGTCGGGCTAGAGTGCATCACCCGGGCATCAGTGACGCCGACGCTGGTGCACAGAGCCTTGATGGCTGCCTCATCAGGGCGGGGGGCAAAGAAGACCACCACCCCCGCATTGCTGCGCTGCTCTGTTGCTAGCTGGATGTTGAAGGCCATTGCTGCCAGCTGCACGCTGCAGCGCTGCTCCACTGAGGCCATCTCTGCACGCACCTCCCTCGTTTCTCCCTCTAGCTCAATGTGCCCCACACTGAGTTTGGCTACGTCGAATTGGACATTCTGCAACTCGCTCTTAACTGTCTCGATGGTTTGATTGATGGAGGTCAGTTGCGGCATGACTATCTGCTGCAGCGTCTGTGTCAGAGTTTGCGCCAGTACCTCCTGGAGCCGGGCCTCAGTTATTGGTGAGGCCCCTGCCCCAGTTGGCGGCTGCTGCTGCTGCTGCTGCTGCTGCTGCTGCTGCTGCTGCTGTTGCTGCTGTTGCTGCTGCTGCTGCCGCTGGTGCTGCTCCCGCTGCTCGTTGAGAAAACGCTCTGTCAGCTGCTCAGATAGGGCAATGCGAGCTGCCTCCTCCAGGGTGAAATGGTCGGCACCCCGGGCTGCTGTTGCCGCTGACTGCTCTGTGGGGGGGTGAGACCGGGGCCTCAGTGGGAAAGAGGCGAGGGCAGCGAAGGAGTTGCTGAGGGGGGTAGGTTTGGCCATGTCAGGCGCGATGCTGGATAGCGCAGGTAACTGTTGGAGGCGCCGCAAATGCGGCTTACGGCTTGCGGCTTGCACGGCTTGCACGGCTTGCTGCTTGCGGCGGTGTGCGGCGGTGTGCGGCGGAGGGCTGCTGGGGCTGATACACGTATATTATGATTTGCAGGATGAGATGCCGAGGCAGGGGCGCAGGCACCAGCTACTGGCCGTTTCGAGCGCGAGCTGGAGGTGGGGGCACCCCCAGTGCGGGCCCGGAGGGAGATGCTACTGGCAAGGTATGGGTGTCCTGCTACTGGGGTGTATACCTAAGATTGTATAAGTGGACAGAGAGATGACATGTTGGCTATGACATGTCGAAGCTGTGGATCAGGGTGCTGCAGGCCTCATTTGCCATCAGCTTAGTCAGGTCTTATACATGCCCCTGGGCCAGAGCAGGGCGGAGCTTCTTCTTTGGTGGCCCGTGATGTTTCTTGTCCAGCTGCATGGCCGACAGGAACTGGGTGTTGACACCAAGCATGCAAAGTGCTCTTCTGGTGTGCAGATTGGAGAGCAGTTGAAGAAGATGCCCGGCAGCAGCGGCATCAACCCGTATGCTCAGCTGATTGAGGACGCGGATGGGCTGGACAAGGTAGAGGCCTTGCAAGACCATCCCAACGAAGATCTGTATGAAAAGGCAGTGCACATCCTGGAGGCCTACTTTGACATTGATGAGGGCGAAGACCAGAACCTGGCACCTGCAGTGACCCAGGAGGGGGGCTATGCATTTGGCGCCCCAGCACCTGCAGCAGCAGCTCAGCCAGGGGCTTTTAACTTTGGTGCTGACGCCTCCGCCACCATGGAAGCACCAACTGGGATGCCTCAGTTCAACTTTGCTCAACAGTAAGGCAGTGAAGGGGTTCTTGGCGAGTATGGTCGTGGGAGGAGTGGTACAAGCCCACCGCAGCTTGTGGCAGCTGTGAGAACAGCTGGTGAACACAGGACTGGCGGCAGGGAGGCAGCAGCAGGATGTAGGTGGTCTGTGCAACACTGCGAGAGTGAGTCTGAGCTGTGGTGTGAAGCTTGGCTGGCCAGCAGCGGTGGGCAGGATGGGCTCGACAGCGATAGGTTCTGCTTCAAAGGCAGCATGCCGGTGACAGTGTGTGCGGATGGAGGCATATCCTTGCCACACAGAGCTCCACTGTGCTCGGGGTTCTTGTCAGCAGCGAGACATGGCACCGTGGTGTAGTCCTTAGCACATGCGGCACTGTGCCCTCGCTCACGTTATGTTGAGCTTTTCATAATCTGTCATGCTTTCAACATGTGACTTGTCATGTTGACATTTGAATGGATGTGGACAATGGCAAACTCATGCCACTGTCGCATGTCATGCGATGAACCTTGCATAATTAAGCACTCGGTCAAGGCAGGCGTTGTCCAAGGCCTGCACGGTAACAGCTGTGTTACAGATATACGTGGGATTTGTTATGTACCCATGTAATAAGAGCAGGGATCGTCTGATGTTACATCGCCATCTTGTACGGTGCTTTACATCGCCATCTTACATGCCATGTGATTGATGCCAATGCCGTCCCCATGCGCTTCCTCAGGCTCTAGAGTAAGCAGTTGCGTACAGTCCTGACCTTCTCGCTGCTTTGGACTCACGCTTGGTAGCTGCTAGGCTGAGCGGCTGGAGTGGGCACGGCAGCGGCTGAGGCTGTACGGAGCCCAGGACCGGGCGCTGGAGCAATTCTTCAAGACGGTGACGGTGGGTGGGTGGGTAGGTGGGAGGGAGGGAGGGTAAGGGACTGGGAGGTGGTGGGTTCAGCATGAAGTGAAAGAGTAGTGGACTGTGCCATGCCTAACCTGGTACCACCACGCCAGCCCTGTGTGTGCCTTGTGTGCATGGCTGCAGTTGGAGGCCAGCGGCGGGGCAGGGTGATGCTTGTGGATGAGCACCGCACCACCCGGGTCAGCTCAGCAGTGAATGGCAAGCAGCCCTGTGAGGAGGAGCTGAACAAACTTTGTGCCACAAGGCCTGCAGGCTGGAAGCCCCCAGCAGGGCAGGTGGAACAGCGCCTTGTGCGCCCAGCCTGGAGCCAGCAGTGTGACCAGCCAGTGCGGGGCCTGATGTGGTGCCCTGTAGTGATGCTAAGGCAGCTGAAAGACTTCTGCAAGTACTTCGCCAACCCCAACTTCAAGACATGCTACAACCAGCTGCAGCGGCACCTTGTGCGCCCAGGGCAGCACCGCCACCCCATGCTCATGCCAGTCTTTGAGGACCCCAGCAACCAGGCGCTTCTGGCCAAGCTGCAGGATTTGGGCAGTATCAACCTGGCGGGTGACGCCAACACCATCGACGCACACTCCATGCAGCTGGCGGTGGCCATGCAGCAGCATTACTTCAGCCCAGGCAAGTGATGGTGGTGACTAGACCCTGGACTTGGACCTGACCTGACCTGTACCGAGACTTGACCTGACCTGACCTGACCTGACCTGACCTGACCTGACCTGCAGAGCGCTTTGTCAACCTGTACGCCAAGGCAGCCAGGGCCCAGCTAGGCTGGAGTGGAGAGGAGGCGCAGCTGTTCATCAAGATGGCGTGCGGGTATGGCATCAATGCCAAGAGCTCGGAGCTGAAGGCCGCCGCCCTGGACAAGGGGCATGTGGCGGACCTGATAGAGGAGGCCGACAAGCACCGTCGCCTCCTGGGCATGAAGAAGCAAGGCTCCCTGGAGGACACCCTGCCCCTGCCCTGCCGCATGCGACATGCAATGCATGTGTGCCGGTGGCTAGAGCAGTGGCAGCAGCCCCACACACTCACTGTGCCAGGGCAACCAAAGCGCGGCAAGAGGCGTGGGGTTGGTCCCCGGACCCTGACCTGCCCGCCCCCTTTCACCCTCACCCCCATGGCCAGGGTGGGGGTGCACTTTGTCAAGGTGGACAACAGGGTGCTGCATGGGGTGTGCAAGCAGCTGGGCCTAACCAAGGAAACCCGGGCAACATTCACCTCGGAACCAGCACTGAGCCACAACTGGGCCAGGTGGTTCAACACCAACAAGCTGCACAACAAGGGGTTGGCATTCGAGAGGACGGTGGACACTCACGGTGTCAGCGTGTGCGTGCACTACACACGCCCCCTCCCCCCTCCTCCAGCCCCACCCCCAGCTGCCAGCAGCAGCAGCAAGCGCCCAAGTGTAGCAGCAGCAGCGGCCCATGCAGTGGGACTTCCCCACATAGGCAAGGGCATAGCTGAGACGCGTGAGTATGTGTTTGACCCAAACACACAGATTGGGGTGGGCATCGACCCCGGTGTCACCCAGGCAATTAGCGCAGCCTCAGGTACTAGGAGTCAGGCCAGCTGATGGCAGACCAGCTGCGCCGGTGGAAGCTGACCAAGGGCCAGGTGAAGCATGCCAGCGGCCTGAACAATGCCCGCCGTGACACTGAGCGGTGGCTAGCACCGATCAAGCCCCACCTCCAGCACCTAGCAGCAGCAAGCTCAGCCGGTACGTTCATGTAGGCAAACTTGAAGCACATCACCGTCACCCTGGCCACCTGGGATGCGGTGTGGGATGTGTACCTGAGCCCCAAGTGGGCAGGGCAGCGGCTGAGGCTGTACGGAGCCTAGGACCGGGCGCTGGAGCAATTCTTCAAGACGGTGAGGGTGGGTGGGTGGGTGGGTGGGTGGGTGGGTGGGAGGGAGGGAGGGAGGGTAAGGGACTGAGGGGTGGTGGGTCATTGTTGATTGTGCCATGCCTAACCTGGTACAACCACGCCAGCCACCCTGTGTGTGCCTTGTGTGCATGGCTGCAGTTGGAGGAGGACATGGCTGAGGTGTCCATGGAGCGCCATGGGCATGCCAAGCAGCTGGTGGTGTTCTTTGGCGCAGCTAGCATTGGCACCGGGGGTGGGTGGGGTGCTGATGCGGTGGTGCGTGCCTGCTGCAAGGTGGTGTGCAGGCCCCGGGGCGCAGGCCAGCGGCGGGGCAGGGTGATGCTTGTGGATGAGCACCGCACCACCCGGGTCAGCTCAGCAGTGAATGGCAAGCAGCCCTGTGAGGAGGAGCTGAACAAACTTAGTGCCACAAGGCCTGCAGACTGGAAGCCCCCATCAGGGCAGGTGGAACAGCGCCTGGTGCGCCCAGCCTGGAGCCAGCAGCGTGACCAGCCAGTGCGGGGCCTGATGGGTGCCCAGTAATGGCCCCCTGCAAGCTCCCACAGGCCCCAGGCAGCAGCCAAGCAGCCACGCAGTCAGCAGCCTCAGAGCCTGGGCCCAGCACTCCCCCTCCAGCCAAGCGTAGCAAGCGCACCGAGGCTGAGCCTGCAGCTGAGCCCGCTCAGCCCACCAAGGGCAAAGGCAAGGCCAAGGGCAAGGCTGACAAGGCAAAGCCTGCCCCACAGCCAGGCAGGTGGCTGGACAGGGACTGCAATGCAGCGCTGAACATGCAGCGCATTGGGGAGAGCAGGTGGCGGCCGCTGGAGCTGTGCTACTGGAAAGACCAGGGAGCTCTGCCAGCCAAGGGCAAGGAGTACCCTGGCCTGGGCTACAAGAGGCTGCGAGACAAGCCACCCAAGGCCCAGCAGCAGCAGCAGCCACCTGCTGTGGCACAGTAATGTGTGTGCCCCCTTCTTGAGCTGTCATCAGCTTACATTAGTGCATGTTTTGTCATGCCAACTCCACACTTTAGCCCTAACGGGTCAGGCAATAATGTGGGTGGTAGGCGCTCATGTGCCATGTGCACTGGGTTTACTCCACACAGCCCAATAACACCATTTGAGTCGGGCCACTATTGCCCACTAGTATATTCCCGCTAGTGGCTGCTAGTGGCCACTACTGGTCCGGCTCAAATGGAGGCCCTAGTGAGGGACAAGGGGGCTGCATGGCATTGGATATGTAATTACACGGCGTAAGTAAGTAACTTTGTAACTTTGTAACGCCGCACCACTGATTGGGTCTCTAGATGTGCCTGGGTACCTTCCACTCTCCGCTTCAGCACCGCACTGCACTGCTACCATGGGGGTGGTTGGCATGTGACCACCCAAGCCCCTCCCTCCCCTGAGTACCAACTCCTCCTATTGCCTTGAGCACCACGCCAGGCCAGGCCTCATCAGCCGAACATCTCGTCCCAGTCCACCCCTCGCCCTGGCCCAGGCTGCATCACGTCCGGATGGACCGCCGCCCGCCTGCCGTCCGGCCCGCCTTGCCTGCCACCATGCACAGCAGGGGGCAGCATGGCCCCACCGTGCCAGGAGCACACCATGCACTGGCATGGCACGCATTGCAGACACTTGCTGAGCATGGGCAGCTGACATGGGCAGCTGACATGGGGCACCAGCCAGCAGGCGCCTGGCCCCCCTCTCGCCTCAGGGCAGCACACCTCACTCACTGCTCACACCAGCTTCACGTCACACCACACCTGACACGACTGTCACCAAGGTGGGCCACACAGTTTCATCAGCAGTGCATGCAGGTCAGCTGCAGCCACTCAGCCTCCTGCTGACCTGTGAGTCTTGTTTTGGCTGTGAATGCATGGCATGGGCTGGACAGGCTGCATCAGCCTACGGCTACTCCCTGCTGGCCAGCTTGCCCGTGCTTGCGAGCTGGACACGGCACTGGCATACAGCTCAAGTACAGCCCCATGCTGGCTCACCCACCCCAAGAACTCGGGCTGCTCCTGCTCCAAACTTGCTCCTGCTAAGACAATAGCCGACGACCCTTCCAGTCCCCCCCTCCCCTCTTCCACCCCTTGCACACAGACAGCTGGGACCCAACACAGTCTTAGCTTCATACTTCCCACCCTCACAGAAACCGTAAAACGTACCTGGCACTCACAGTTCTCGTCACACCCATCACACCCTCGACAGTGGTTGCGCCCACCTGGTGAAGTCGTCAGGCCGCCAGCCCTGAAGGCCCTCAGGAGCAATGGGGTCCCACCGCACCCCGGGACCCACAGGGACCCCACCCCCCATGCCAGGTAGGTAGTTAGGGGGAGGCTGGCCCCGCCGGCCGGCAAAGGCGGGGTGGCCTGGGCCCATGTGCATGCCGCTGCCACCCAGACCCCCCCGGAGAGGGGGGGCGCCCAGCCCACCTATGCCACCCCCCAAACCCGGAAACCCACCTGCAACAGGAGGACAAGCAGTAGCAGCAGAAGCAGCAGAAGCAGCAGGGGCTGACCTTCAGGAGGGATGAGCAACACTTTCTGCCGCCCCGCCCCGCCCCGCCCCGCCCCGCCCCGCCCCTTAGCCACCACACCGCCCCCTCAGCCCCCTCACCTGGCTCCAAGTCGCCGCGGCCCACCGCCAAAGGGTCAACCCCCATCCCCATGCGGGGCCCCCCCACCCCCCAGGGCCCCCCTGGCTGGCTGTAGTCCCTCAGTGGGTCAGGCCCAGGGCCCCGGTCCAGCCTGGGGTCAGGGTCTGGGGCCGAGGTCCTGGGCCCGCCCTGGCCTTCCCGAGTTGCTCTCACTGCTGGTGCTGTCGGGTTGGCTTGGCTACCGTGGGCTGGGGTTGTGCCTGTCTCTTGCACAGCCAGCTGCAGCAACGCAGCAGCCACACAGCATGCGCAATGTGAAACGCTGTGACACGGCTGATGGCAGGGTGGTAAAAGTGACAGGGTGAGGGTGTGGGCGTGAGCGTGGGCGTGGGTGGGGCAGCCTCACTATACGCCAAGTAGGTATCAGAGGCATACACTAGCCGCCCTCTATAGCCCCCCAGAGTGCACCGTGATGTGGTGGTGATGGGCCTAAAAATGTTAACCCTACAACCCTTAACCCTCTGTGGCTCAGGCTGGCTGCACTCTGTGGGTGATGGGCAGGGCAGGTGGTGATGGGCAGGCAGTGGCAGGGAGGGCCAGCAGGCAGCTTCTGGAGGTTTGGGTGTGGTGATGAGCCGTGCAAAGGGGCGTCCTATGTGGGAGTGCAGAGGGGTTGGCGAGGGCATGGGCTAGTGGGTTCTTGGCCCCCTGACCTGCGCTGAGCCACCCCTGACACTGCCTGCAGAGGAGGGTTTGTGAGAGTGCGGCTGGCTGCCATGTGTTGCCCGCCAGCCAGCCGGAGCGCATGCCCACCTGGCCTGCAAGAGCTGCCTGCACCTGCTCCACCAGCAGCGGCAGCTGCAAGTAGCTGTAACCTAGGCTGGACACCGCGGTTGTGGCAATGGGGCTGTCTGTGGTGGAGCCACTGGTGGTGCCGTTGCCGGTGGCAGCGGCAGTGGTTGAGGCTGACGTGGTTGCCACCGAAGCGGGCGCAGCTGCAGATGCAGGTGCTGCTGCTGCTGCTGTTCCACAGAATTGCTCCACTGGCAGCTCCAAGGTGGCAGGGACCACTCCCTCTGGTGAGGGCTCACTGGACAGGTTGGCTAGCAGCACCGTATCCACGGTCAAGCACTTCAGCAGCAGGCGCTGGGGCTGGGGCTCAGTGGGTCCACCTTTGGCGGGAGGCTGGGCTGAGGGAGCAGCCAGGGGGGCTTGGGAGGGCAGGGCGTACAGGAAGCTGAAGCAGGATGAGCTTTGGTTCCAGCCGTCTAAGGGAGCTACGTAATCAGGCTCGTTTACCAGTGTTTCGTCTGCAGGCCAGGGACCAAGGCTAGGCATGAGGTAGGGAGGGCTGCAGGCCCGCTTGTAACAGCTGCCACATGCTCAGGTGCTGTCAAGCTCATGTATAGGGGCTACTTCTCGCATGATCAGGGTCACACAATTGTGTATTTTCACGGGAAACCCATATTGCTTGAAAAAGCCACCGCCCGTCACACTGCGCCTCGCGTGATGGCCTAAGGAGAAGCGGAAGGGCCCGGGAAAGAAACAGAAAGGTTCGTGTCCCTAGCCGACTGTGGGCTACGTGAGTTACGCGCTGTGTGATAACCCGTCGCTCCTGTCGGTTCCATCGCAGCGTCTCGTTCCCGTCAAGGCAAGCAACGACAGGAGCGTCGGGATGGCTGGACCACGCGCAGACGTCAGGTGACGCCCCCGCCTTGTGTGTCCCCGCACTGTTTGTGTCCCCGCATCGTGTCTTGGCCTGTCAAAGTGGCCTGTCAGAATGTTGACTTGTGCTTGTCGCAGGTCATCAAGGTCCCGGAGGACGCCGTGCTGCGCGGATGCAAGAAGACCAGGCGCAAGCTACGGGCGCATCTCCAGTTGCGGGCTGAAATCCACTCCCAGCTCCGCGTGATTGCGTCGCAATTTGTACTCAGAATCTTCCTAACGTGCCTGGTGGGCTACCCCACCCCGGGGTACCGCAGCGCCACTCAGCCTCCAGCCGTGCAGCCCCACCAAGCCCCTGATGCTCCCCCCCTACCCCCACTCCCCCCGCGAGCCCCTGCCCAGCCTGCCCCTGCCCAGCATGCCAGCATGGAGTGTGACATCGACTCTGACTCCAAGTCAGACTGTGGCTCAGAGCCAGATCAGGCTGACAGTCATGATACCACGAGCATGCCCCCCACAAGCCAAGCTCTCGGCCATTGCTGGGCCATTGCTAGCCGGGCTGTTTGATCGGGTGGTCTTTGGCACAGCTAGCATTGGCACCGGGGGTGGGTGGGGTGCTGATGCGGTGCTGCGTGCCTGCTGCAAGGTGGTGTGCAGGCCCCGGGGCGCAGGCCAGCGGCGGGGCAGGGTGGTGCTTGTGGATGAGCACCGCACCACCCGGGTCAGCTCAGCAGTCAATGGCAAGCAGCCCTGTGAGGAGGAGCTGAACAAACTTTGTGCCACAAGGCCTGCAGGCTGGAAGCCCCCAGCAGGGCAGGTGGAACAGCGCCTTGTGCGCCCAGCCTGGAGCCAGGAGCGTGACCAGCCAGTGCGGGGCCTGATGTGGTGCCCTGTAATGGCCCCCTGCAAGCTCCCACAGGCCCCAGGCAGCAGCCAAGCAGCCACGCAGTCAGCAGCCTCAGAGCCTGGGCCCAGCACTCCCCCTCCAGCCAAGCGTAGCAAGCGCACCGAGGCTGAGCCTGCAGCTGAGCCTACCAAGGGCAAAGGCAAGGCCAAGGGCAAGGCTGCCAAGGCAAAGCCTGCCCCACAGCCAGGCAGGTGGCTGGACAGGGACTGCAATGCAGCGCTGAACATGCAGCGCATTGGGGAGAGCAGGTGGCGGCCGCTGGAGCTGTGCTACTGGAAAGACCAGGGAGCTCTGCCAGCCAAGGGCAAGGAGTACCCTGGCCTGGGCTACAAGAGGCTGCGAGACAAGCCACCAAAGGCCCAGCAGCAGCAGCAGCCACCTGCTGTGGCACAGTAATGTGTGTGCCCCCTTCTTGAGCTGTCATCAGCTTACATTAGTGCATGTTTTGTCATGCCAACTCTACACTTTAGCCTTAACGGGTCAGGCAATAATGTAGGTGGTAGGCGGCTCATGTGCCATGTGCACTGGGTTTACTCCACACAGCCCAATAACACTGTTTGAGTCGGGCCACTATTGCCCACTAGTAAATTCCCGCTAGTGGCTGCTAGTGGCCACTACTGGTCCGGCTCAAATGGAGGCCCTAGTGAGGGACAAGGGGGCCGCGGGTACAAGGTACGCCACCTGGGGCATCCGCGGCGTCCGAAACAGCGATTAGCCGCAGCCCGTTCAGCGACAGCACGGCGTGCACCGCAAAGGCGAGCTTGTCGTGGCCGGATCTGCGCGTGACCTCGCGTAAGTAATGCACTGTAATAGCACGTTCTAGCTTCCTTTTACGAAGCAGAAGACATACCTGAAGTGCGGTCGCGATGCCTGCACTATCGCCGTGACGCCTTGCGGGGAGGCCATCCCCGTGTGCACCAAAGCCGAGGGTTGTTGGAGCTTGTAGCGGGGCTGGACGTATGACCTGTGACCTGAGCCTAGCTGGGATTGCATACGCAGCTTACCTTGACTGCGTTACGGATAATGACTATGATGGAGGCCATGTATGGAAATGTTATGTATGCAATCTCTTCCATACCCGTAGGCGTGGTATGCGAATGTATGTTCTGTCTATGAAGGCGGTACTAGTCTGCTTAGGCTGGAGGGAGAGTCGGAGCTGTCGGCTGTTTTTCTTGTCGTCTCTGTTTGCCTCACTGCTTCTTGTATGCCCCGTTGCATTGTAAAGGCTCATTGTAGAGCCCACTTCAGCTCCGCCCATCTGGTGTGTGTGCCTCCATCTCTAGCTCAAGCTCCCATAGCTCTTGCTCTCACACATCCCCTTGGAGAGGGATGAAGTTTCTAGTGATGATGTTGACTTGCTGTAGCTGGCTATCGTCGCCACTTACGCCGCCAATTGCACATTAGGGCCGTATCAAGCACATACTCCTACTTCTAGTCTGGCCTGCTTGGCTTTGGCATGGCTGGGCGGGCCATCCCATTGGACTCATGAGACCCACATTGGACGGAACCTTGGACAAAACCTGCAAACAACAAACATCCTTCGGAACCTAAGCTAGCGTGCGCAGCACTGCGGCAGCCTATCTTACATATTGTGGCAGTGTATAGCGGCAGTGAGAAATGGACCTTTCTCCCCCTTTCATCCTGGCTGTAAATTTGGTTGATATGTTTATCCGTGTATCTAGACGATGACGCTCCTTATTTTCACTTAGTGATTGGATGGCGCTGTCAGGCCTCGTAGTCTTGGTGCCTCGCCGCGTGGACGGCGACGTAACCTCGCAGTTGGCTGTAGTCCACAAGCTTGAAAGCTTAGGCGCAAGGCCAGTTCCCAGGTTCAGCAAGGACGTCACGCACATCGTATACCTAAAGAAGCTGCTCCCCAGTCACGAGGAGTCATGTCTGCAGGAAGCGCAGTTGCGGGAACTGTATAGCAGGATAGGAAAGGTGCGTGCAAGCGGTCAAACCTTGCGGCTCTGGTTTTGCCTGACATATTTTCTCGAGTGCAGGCTGGATCTTCAGCATGCATTGTGTCTAGCCTTTGGGTCCACGCGTCAGCTGAGCAAAGCCAGAGAATCGAGGTGGGAAGCTGAGGGCCAACACTGGGCTGCTAGAGCAGGGGTTGCCAGCTTTGTGATGCATGTTGCTGCAGGAGCGTGATTACATCATTGAGAAACCAGGCGAACCCAGGGATGCACGCTTCTATGCAGCCAGTCCACGATCATGCAAGGGTATGCAAATGCTTGTGGCAGTCATGACCAGCATTTCAAGGCTGCAGTCACAGTGCCTATGTGTGCCTCCCGCAGGAGCTAAGAAGGGCACAGGCCGGCGCAAGTCTTTGAAGGCTGTGCCGGTGCCCACAGATGTGCCAGTATTTGACATTGATGACTCTATGTTTTCCAGTAGCCAGCAGATCAAAGAGCTGACATGGGGTGCTGGCAACGGGCGCTCTTACTCAAGTAATGAGAAGCAACATGCATACACCTTTCTCAAGCTCATCCCTCATGTGTTCAAGACTTCCTGCTACATGCAGGCAAACGAGTGGGGACAGCCTTAGCCCTGCAGCCCAGCAAACGCCGAATCATTTGCTCAGCAGCCAGCAGAGGCCCGGGGCCCAGCAATGTTCTTGGACTGAGCAGGGCGGCAGTGAGGTCTCTCATGGCCCAGACTAAGGCCACCCCTAGAGTCCCCGGAGGCAGTGTTGCCCCTTCCTCTGCCAGCACCACCCCTGCACACTCACCTCAAATGCCACGAGGCAGTCAAACAACACCACGCCGGAGGGCTCCCCCTAAGGGTGAGGCAGGCCAGCCTCAGCTCAGAGCACAGCCTGACTCCAGCCTGGTGGCATGGGGCAGCCCCGGGTTTGCGTTGCACGACCCTTGCTCAGAAGCGGCATGGGCGGCTGAGTCAGCTCAAGGGGCAATGACAGATGCAGCCAACCACCTTCTCAATGCAACACCTTTGCATTGTGAGGGGCAAACCCCCATCCGCTGCACCCCAAGCAGGAGCTGCAAGGCAAAGCGCACTGCGCCAGGGACGGCCACACCAGGGGTGAAGCCAGCTGGCAGTGTGCGACCCTACAGCGACAGGCTGGCAGACAACCCAGGTGGCAGCGGCATAGCAGCCCACGATAACACCACAGCCAAGGGCAGGAAGAGCAGGAAGAGCGTGGCTTGGGCATCTGTCCTGACCCCTGGCACCTCACCCACAGTGCTGTTATTGGCCCCGCCCCCACCCGTGGTGGGTAGTGGGACTCCAAAGCTCACGCTAACACGCAACACGACGCTGCAGGGCTCAACAGCCACCTTAGCTGCCACCCCTGCCTCTGCCACTACCCCTGGTAGAAACAGCGGCCGCAGTGGCAGTAGGCCCCGCTCTGCACCTCAAGTGCTCGTGACACCTGACTCCAGCCCTGCACCTCAAGTGCTCGTGACACCTGACTCCAGCCCTGCACCCAGCCTGGGCGCAGCTCTTGCCGATGCGGCTTGGGGTCCACCTGTGTGTCAGAAGGACCCGACCTTCCCAGCAGCCATCATGCCACAGGCTACGCTGCAGTCAAACTGCATCCAAGCAGCTGGCAAATCTACAAGTGCACAAACCAGCCAACCTGGCGCTGGCCTGTCTCCTCAGGGGCAGCAGGCTGTGGGTGGTGCAGGCATTCCTCTGATCTGTCAGCTGCCAGGCAGGTCAGGGGCAGCTGAGCAGGACCAGGGGCTGCAAGGGCAGCGAGCCAGCTGCCCGGACGTCACCCTGGTGCCCAGCACTGACAAGCCCGCTCGGCGGCGGACCACCACCCCTCGCAACAGCACAGGTGTGCATCAGAACAAACGCTGGTGATTGCTTGTCATGGCAGGGGTCAGAGGCAGGTATCATGAAATATATGACCAGGCTCTCAGTACATGTTAAGCAGAGGCCAGGGACAAAGGTGTGGCTCAGTGGTGTTGGCAAGGGTCTCACCAAGCTGGAAAGTGGGGCAAGGTGGAAGACACACCAGTGCCATTTGATGCCGGCCAGGTCGTGCCAATAGCGTCTTGCTGTTGCTGTGAGTACAGAGCATACCGATGCAGGGTTTTCTTAGCCATGCCCAAGCTCATGCCCTTGTCCCCCATGCTTCCGTTATGCGCAGGCACCAGCAAAGATGCTGCATGGCAGCTGCTTGCTCGGCGCAAATGTGGCACCTCCACCACTCCCATCCCAGCCATGCTGCCCGCTTTGGCTCATCCGCCTGTTGTAATCAGCCCTGTGCCAACCCTGTGCTCAGCACAGGCCAGTACCACAGCTACAGCTGCACTGGCCTGTCACCTGCCCATCACACAGCCAGCCCAACCAGGCTGTGACCAGAGCATGGGCGGGGCTCCAGACCTGGCTTGCCTGGCTGGCTCCAGCGTGGATCATCAGCGGCTGCAAGCTGCCTGCCTTGCTCCTCCCCCTCAATGCAGCAAGATCCTGCAGCTGTTCGAGGGCCTGTCTGCTGCTTTGACCTCACCTGGCACAAGCGGGGAGGCAGGGCTGTTTGAGGTGGGGACTGGGCGTAGGGCGGGCTCAGCATGGGGGGGCCTTGGCACTGGCAGTGCCTGGAGCAGTACACCCAATGCACACCCCACAGCAGCAGCGGGACAGACACCCCGCCGCTCAACACGCAAGCGAGCCGCCAGCTCACCTACAGCAGTCCTTCCATGCAGTCCCTTGTCATGGTTGCCAGAGCCAATCCACCCCGTACAGCTCCCTCCCGCCTCTGGGCCCGTGGCAACAGCTCCTCTCCAAGGCTCACTGCCCAGGGAGGAGGCTGCTGGCCAGGTGGCAATGCAGGGGCAGGATGCAGTAAAGGCGTGGGCAGCTGATGAGAAAACAGCACCTGCAAAGCTCTCCCATGTTGCAGCAGACTTCAGTGGGAGTGGAATGCAAGCTGCAAGTGTGCGCCAGCCAGCAGCACCTTGTAGGCAGAGGGCCAGGGGCAAAGGCCACACTGCGAGTGAAGCCCACCAGCCACACCTGACTGCCTGCGAGCCTGAAGCCGGCAGCTGTCCTGATCTTGCCTCTGCCGCCCAGCTGTCGGCGGATGTGGGCCAGGCCAAGCTTCAGCCTGCTGCACTGCCCAGGGTGCTGGGTCATGTCAAAATTCCTGACCTGCTGCCTGCCTTGCCCAAGGCCCCTGTGCGGCCTCTGACCTCAGCCATGCAGCAAGAGAGCAATGCCCCTGGTGCCCCGACAACGTGTGCCAGCCAGCAAGATACAGACAAGGTCAAGCAGCAAGGACAACTCTCTGAGCAGCCAAGCAGCCAACCTGGTCCCCAGGTAGAGAGTCAGGCCACCCCTCGCAGGTCCAGTCGGCGTCGCCATAGGCATGCAGCCGAGGCACCTACTGAGCCGGCCCCTGTACCAGCAGCCAGTGCCATCGCCATCAGCCCCATCGCCACCAGCATCACCGCCTGTTCAAAAGCCCAGCTGCCAGGCCCACCTGCCGGTTGCCCCTCGGCACTGAACCCTACTGGGTGCAGCCACCCACCCGGCAGCAGCCAGCTAGCTAGCCCAATAGACAGCCCCAATGGAGCAGAGCCGCTGAAGTGCAACTCCCCGCCTGAGCTTGCACCCCATGGCTTGGCGGCAGACCCCGCTGCCCTGTGGTGCTTTTGGCCCAGGGGCTCCGGGACTGACGCAGGGCTCCTCGCCACCCCTGGGAGGGAGGCTGATGGACCCCAAGCCACGCCACCTCGCCCAGCCACCACACCCGCCCACACCCCTGGTTACTTCACACGCTCTCAGCAGAAGCTGCGCAGCCAGAGCATGCGGGCGTTGCTGCCAGAGCTGCCTGCAGCCCTGCAGCTTGGCAGCCAGTGTCATGCTGCTGAGGCTCAAGCTGGCTGTGGGGTGGCTGGGCTGGGTGAGCAGGGTGCAAGGCCCACAGCATGGGTAGCTGGCATCTGTGAGCCGCAGCTAGTCACGCAGGGAGCCAGGCCGCAAGCGGGCCAAGGGCCGCAAGCTCATCAAGGATCGTGCCACGGCACAGCAGTGCAGGTCGGTGGCATGGATGTCTGCAGTGATTGTGGGCCTGATCCGTGTTGTTGCCAGCTTGCCTATGCTGCCTCAAGGGCTGTCCTTCCTCTTGTCCTGCACCATCACATGGTGATGGCCAGCTGCACAGTTAACCCCAGCATGAGGAACCTGCCTTCTTGACGCCTTAAATGCGTCATACCCTGACCATGTTTGGTGCTGCCCACCCTACCCTGCAGGTGGCAAGCCTCCAACGAGGGCTAGCCAGCATCACTGAGGCTGCTGAAGCATGCCACCTGCCCCAGGCTGCGTCTGACAACGCTGGCTCCACCGCAGCTGCTAAGCCAACCATCAGTGCACAGCGTCCCATCTGTGTTGTTGAGAAGAAAGCAAGAGTTAGGGCTAGGTCATCGGCCTTAGGCTGCACTGCTGGGCCTCGCAAGCGCAGGGTCACCTCTGCCGCCACAGGCCCCGCCCCCATGCTGCCACAACACAGCTCTAAACCTGCCCAGCTGACACCCAGCCTTACAGACCCCGCAGCACCAGTCCAGCCTGGCAGAGCAGCAGTAGCAGCTGCGGCATTAGACAGACATCCTTCTCAGGCTCCGGGCAGCGCAGACGAGCAGCTGGAGGGCAATAATGCATCAACTGAGACCGGCTTGCCTACTGGCCAGCCAGCCCTCCCCAGTAGCAGCCGTGGGCGGCCAGTGGCAAGTAGGTACCGCACAGCAGGAGGCTGCTCGCCAGCTGCCCCTGCACGCCGCGCACACATGCCAGCAGGTGCTGGGCAGCATAGCAGGATGAGAGCCCATTCTACAGCCAGCAGGGATAGCAGCTTGGGAGTACAACAACCCGATGGAGTGCAGGGCACCTGCAAAGCAGGGGAGGCCGCACTGCAGCCTGCAGTGGCTCCCCAGAGCACCCAAGGGGATCAGCCAGCACCCCTCACCAGGGCAGGCAGGGCAAAGCCGTCCATGTCTGGACACAAGTCAGTGGGTGCCGCGGCTGGCAAGGGTGACCTGCTTGCCTGCAGCACAGCGGCTGAGCCCAGTGAGGCCCTTGCTGACAGCAGACCCGCCCCTGCCCTCAAGCCTAGGGGGCCTGCCTGTCACCCTCAATGCAGTGCAGCTGAATGGCTCATCCGCAACCGGCATAAGCCCAAGCGCACAGACGTCATCGCCCCTGTCATCAGATCACGGCCTGCTGTCCCACCGGCCAGCGACCGCCATGACAGCCCCAGCCAGCCAGCTCGTCGAGCCGACCCACCCAACTCCCAGGTCATTGACCTCACCCTCAGCCAGCCAGCAGTGCCTATGTGCAGCCTGGACCCTCAAGGACTGCTCAATGATCAGGATGCTGCAGCCGGGTCAGCAATGGCGCCAATGGAGCTGGCTTCAACAGAGGCACGGCAGACAGGGGGCGTCACTCGCAGCGGCAAAGCTGGCTGCAACAGCAAGGCCAGCAAAGGGCTAGGGCAAAGAGCCCCAGATGCAGAACAGGCTGCGGCGCCTGGAGCAGTCATTGCGGTGGCCACTCCCATGGCGGTGGCAAGTGTGGTAGGGGTGACCCGACCATTGGAGTGCGCCCCCTTGCGCAATGGGCTATGCCGCATGAAGCAGTCCACCCTGACCCCCTGCATGAGACAGCTAGCCAGCCGCACTGGCTCTGGGCCAGCCACCCTGCAGCCCCTCGGCTCAGCCTGTGATGACCACGATGGACCCTTGCAGCCACTGGCTCAGCACCAGCAGCAGGCAGAGCAGGCAGGGCCAACAGACACTGCACAGCCCAAGGCCCAGGCCAAGCCAGCCAGGAGAAAACCAGGGTCGAGGGCGGCCCAGCAAGGGAGCTGCAAGTATATTGCGTACACGTCACTGGGCAGCCAGGCCACGACAGCCCTACAGGCAAGTGGAGGTCACTGAGCTAGTGGACTGGGCTGCTTGGCCGAGGTACTGCACTGCACCAGCCATCACTACTGCACCGCTGTCTCACTTAGCCTATGGCCCCTTCTCGTCACGCACATCATCACCACCCTCATCACGTGGCCCAACCCAATGCATGGCATCAGCAAATACCACCAGCAGTGTGCACACCCATACTTCATACCTCAGACCCCAGACAGACAGCTCCACATGGTACGGAATGGCAACCTGCACAGATCCCGAAGGCTCAACCCTACTTCGGATTACTACTTGTCAGTATTACCAGGTTGGCACTTGTTGATAGTGTCAGGCGCAGGGTGATGCCAGTGGGGCTGTTGCAGCATGACATCACATCATACCTCACTTGAGCATGTGTGCGATAAACCATGATGGGCAAAACCACAGGTCCTTTAGGTGTTTCTGGTCGCAGCAGGACTTGCTGAACCAGATTGGGTGAGCTAAAAGCCGTCCAAGGCTGTGCTGGTGCTGTGCTGGTGCTTGCCTTTGACGGCTAGGACTGGCCAGCTGGCTGCTCTATCTCATCATCTCTAGGACTCGGTGTGTTATCAACCAGACCCTTGATGTCCACAGCTTGAATGGCTGGGGGTGATGGGCGATCAAAGCGGTTTGCCACTTTTGTACCACCACCTCCCAACCCCCACCATGCCACCACACACCTGCACCGTTCCTCAGCCCCTGCGCAGGGTGCTAGTGCTGTCAGTGTTCTTGTGGTGCATGGGAGCACGGGACAGCAATGATCACTGATACTAGCACTGCAAGACCATATTGCAGCATATCTCGTAGGTTTGCCCATGACCCCTTTGTGAGCACGCCAGCGACCTCTCAGGGAGCACATCCTTGGCTTCCTGGCTTTGTTAGTCGCCACAAGCCAAACTTCTCTCTGTCAGGCAGCCTGGATGGGGCAAGGCCGATACAGGACCCGTTCCCATGCGCATCATCAGAGCCATGCCTTTGGCAACCCCCCTCACTTCCATGCATCATTGGCGCCACACACCTGCACCTGCCATCCCATCATTTCATGGTGTGCCATGTGTGACGCATATGAGCCACCCACCTGGCCGTGCTGATGAATATGATCTGCTTGCTTAACTTGAACTTGTCTGACGTCTGATCACCCGATCAATACCCAGTGAAGGGGACACCTGTGCAGTCGGCTGAACGAGTCTCAGCCCTGGCTGGTCCTCAAGTCAAACCTGCTTGCGTTACCTGGTCTGGTCTGCCTCCTCTAAGTCTGGTCTGCATCAGTCTTCAGGTACAGCAGTCTACAGGTACAACGAGGGTGAAAGGGATCCCTGTCCGGCTGACTGCCCCTGCAGGCGGCAGTGGCCCAGCTGGGTGGCGCCAAGCTGTGCACGGAGGGCAGCGAGAGCCAGATCACTCACCTGGTGGTTGGGGTAGAGCGCCGCACCCTAAAAATGCTGCTGGCCATTGCTGCTGGAGCTTTCCTGGTGCGTGATGACAACTGCCTGACTACCTGCTGCATGCTACTCCTGCCACCCTGCCATGTGGTGCAGCAGCACTAGGCACGCAGCCCAGCAGGCTGAGGCAGCTTGGCCGGCTCAGCTTGATGCGGGGTAGGCTGCAACGGTTTGAAGGCAGCTCAGCCTGCTCCGCCTGCATGGCCATTGCTCCATGTGCCACCAGCTGGTGAGCTATCAGAGGGTGTTAGGCGACTGCAGGTGTCCCCTCAGTGGGTGCAGGACTCTTGCAAGGCAGGCCAGTGGCTGCCGGAGGCCCAGTACACTGCAGCCCCTCGGTGAGTGGGATTGGCCCAGGGGCTGTAGCTGGGGCTGAGGCTGCTGAAGCTGAGACAGTCTGGCTCTCAGCTGCCCTCCCTTGCATGGCTTCACTGCTTCTGCAAGTACTCCTGGTAAAGGGAGACTTTGCATAGAGGCACCTGCCTGGCATGCCTGACACCAGTCCTCCGCGTCTAGCTTTGCCATAGATGGCGCATGGGTGCAAACATGACATGCTCACGCTGCTGTCCACTGAACTGAAAGCCGTCACTTGCATGCAGGTTCAGCGCTGCAGCCGCTGCTGCCTGCGCCAGAGCTGCAGCCGTGCCAGCCTCCCCAGGCCCCCTAGCTGGCTACTCCGTCTGCATCCACTGCCCTCAGAGCACAGCTCCGGCTGCCTCTGCATCCTCCAAGGCCTGGTTGCAGAGCCTAGGGGCAGCAGCCAGCAAGACGGCGGCACTCAAGGCCGGGCTGCAGCGCTTGGTGGTGGCATTAGGGGGCAAGGTGGCAGCGGCCGCCGCCTGCAGCTTGGTGGTGCTGGTGGAGGGCAGCACGGCTCCCAAGGGGTTGGCCCCAGGGGCAAGGGTGGTGCAGGAGGAGTGGCTGCTGCTGGTAGCTGAGACGCACCAGCTGCCCACGGCATGACTGACAGCCTTGCCTACAAGTTGAGGCAGGAGGGCGCGGACTGCAGCTCACAGTAGCCCCTAGCTGCAGATCAAGCAGACAATGTGGAGGGGTTTTCAGCACTGCTGGGCATGACATGTTAAGGTGGGATGGTGAATGAATAGAGTGGGCGTGGTGCACTTTGCATGCTTCCGCCATGATCAGATGGGACACACATGCAGGTGGCGTGTGCAGATTAGACAGCATGGGTGTGAGGCAGGTGGCAAAGAGTGAGCATGTGCTTCAATATGGCCGTCTAATGCAGCTGCACACTTGGAATCGTGAGTGGCATCTGCCAATGCAACTGCATCCGCTAATGCTCCAACACATTAGTTCTCCGTTGACAGTCACTCTGGAGCCACGTATCTGTGAGGCAGTCTTGGAGTACATTCATGGCCTAGGCTTTGTGAGCAAGCTGAATGGTGACCTGTGGATGCACCCTTTGGAATAACAGGGTAGTCGAGCAGAGCTCTTTGCTCTAACCAGTCCAACCCAAGAGCGCAGTGGCCAGCATAGATACGATCAGATTCGATTTACTTTTGATGGGGTTCCCAGTGGTTATTGAAGGAAACGTGTCACCGGTGTCGGGTTTGTGGTCATCTTGGGTGCGACTGAGGACGCTTCAGTTGAAGTGTAGTATCAACCATCTTCTAGACACAAATTCACATAGAATTGTACATGCTCTGTGCTATGTTCGGCTAATAAGTGGCTATATATCATAGCTATCATCACTTATAGCACAGAGCATGTACAATTCTATGTGAATTCGTGTCAGGAAACATATATAGGTTGGCCTCTAGCCAATGGCGTGGTGCTTAGCACAACCTAGCGTGCTGTAGTGCTTGCTTGTAGTGAACATGGCCGTAATTACCGCGCACAGTACACCACCAACTACCAACCTGGTGCCGAGTGCGATTTCCTAGTCAAACAAAGTGTAATTTGAACCTATGCGGATCCTTGCTCCTTCTGTCTTTGCTGGTTGAGTCCCACCTGCTGCGACAGCAGTGTGCCCGAGTGCTGACTCAGAAGTCAGTAGTAGAATCCCCGGGGTCCTTATGGCACTCCCATTCCAGAAGAACAGCTTGCGTTGGTGCGGCGCCCGCCCGACGCGAAAGCTGCAGCCAGTCAAAGCGGAGCTGATATCTCGGGGTCGCGCCTTGTTACCAAAATCGCTGACGGTGGATCGCAATATGCTGGGGGAAGGCTCATTCGGACAAGTCTTCATGGCGAGTTGTACAGCTCGTTCGGCAGAGTCGGGCGGCCAGCTCACCACGACTCGTTTGACCTTACAGGGGTCGTGGCGCTCCGCTACGGGTGACACAAAGGTAGTGTTAAAGCGCGTGAAGGCTAAAGTAGAGGTAAGTGCGGGCAGCCTTGGACCCGCCCAGCTCAGCCAGGTGCGCACTAGACCAAGGCAGTGGAGTGGCTGCCTGATCACACCTGCAGGGGGCTTTGGCCATGGGTCAGATGGAGCTGCTGCTGAACGCCTACGCAGGAAAGGTTGCCAAGGTAATGTGTTGTGGATCCCCTCTCAGATATTGCACATAATTGCAGTCTTGCGTTCCCTGCCTCCAGATGCCTGTTATGCGTAGATCTTGCTGACACTAAGCATCCAACCCAGCCAGGAGCCTCTCCCGTCACCAAGACAGTTCAACACAATACCGCAGCTGGCCTTCTGATGCTTCGCTGCAGGCTCACTGTGCCGAGTTCCTTGGGTATTGTGAGGTGGCAGCAGAAGAGGCCACGTCACGACTGACCAGTGGGCTGTGGCTGGTGCGCTTCCTCTGCTGCCGTCACTCACTGCAGCAGTAGAGCTTACAGTGGAGCCCACAGTAGGGTGCAACGGGGCACAGAAGGGCGCAGTAGGGCCCACCCCAACCTGCTGCCTCAGCCTCCATGATTACTGTGGACTGACTAGTGCTTGCAAGACAGCCTGCTAAGGAGGGGTTGCTGATCTGGAAGTGCATCTTGCCCTCATGGCCACCAGGGCTGAGCCAGGCTGCTGAACACCTGCTGACCCAGAGTACGGCAGCACCAGCATTGCAGGGGTTGTGGCACTTGGCCTTGCAGCGCCCCTCGCCCTTACCCAGCCACTATGTATGACCATGCAACACTCCCAGCACAAACCTCTAACCTGGCCAGCCTCTCTCCACCACTGCCTGCCCCATTCCAAGCCATGCTCCTACCCACCATCCTCACTGAGTCTTTAGTTTCCCCTCTGCTGTGATTCCTTCTGCCCCCCACGCCAACCCAACTTTATCAACCCAACCCAACCCCGCATTGTGGTTTGCCTGAACCCCTGCTGCTCTGCCTAGTGCCTTGTCACCTCTTTGCCTGCTTGCCAGGTATGGAAGTATGAGGGCAGCCGCACGCTGGCCTACTACTTGCGAAGGCGTGACACGCTGCGAGCCCTAGCCAGTGACATGGAGATCCCTGAGGAGGCGGTGGTGGCCACTGCCATCAAGCAGCTGTGCGAGGGACTAGCGGTGAGTGGCAACGCAGGCCAGCAGCAAGGCACACAGCTGCCACAGGGGCAGCGGGCGGTGGGCCGGCCCCGCAGCTGCTGGCCTCCTCCTCGGCAGCAGGAGCCTAGGCAGCTGGTACCCCATGCATGAGTCGCGGCTGCTGGCATCATCATGCTTAGCAGGGGTGCTGGCAGCTGGTGCCGCAAGCAGGAGCCAAGGCTGCTGGCATTGCAATGCTTGTCAGGGGAGCCGGCAGATAGTCACAGGCAGCTGGTAGCGGCAGCTGACTGGCTGACTGGCAGCTGGTAACCCCTGGGCCTAAGCAGCAGCAAGCAGGAGCCTAGGCTGCTAGCTGGACTGGATTGCCTGGAGGCATGGCTGGGCTACAGAGGGTGGGGTGGCCCTGCAGCTGCGAGCGTCACCATGCTTTGCAGCTGGGACCCCAGGCAGGAGTCAAGGCCACTGGCTGGACTGCGTAAAGGCATGGCTGGGCTACAGAGGGACTTGCATGTACCCTTGGTGCCCCTGTACAGTAGCTGGGCCACATGAGGGGGCTGAGTCTGGCTGCATGGATGTGCACCACAGTGGGCAGCAGGGGCTGGGCTGTGGGGTGTGATGGACCCACCAGTGGTGTGCTGGTGCCGTAGGCCTTCCATGCAGCGGGCCTGGTACACAGGGATGTGAAGCCTCAGAACATCATCTTCGCAGATGATGTCAAGCGCTTGAAGGTGCGAGCAAGGCTGTTGTGAGGCACAGCAGACAGTGGAAAGGGAGGCGATGACACGCAGTTGGGTACCTGGATGCCTGGATGGGGAACATTGACAGGGGTCTCCTAGCCTCTTAGTGTCAGTCATGCTGTGGCAGTGACGCCAGTGCAAGCAGCAGCAGCAGGCTGGGTAGGCGTCAGTGGCTGTAGGGCTGGGGGTCAACCTGTCCGCACCATGTCCTGTGGTCATGTTGATGGGGCACATGGGTAGCCACTGCTGCCTAGAGGAACTGTTGCCCCGAGGCACTGCTGCCCAGAGCCACTGCTGCGCTTGCCTTTGTGTCTCGGCACCTCTCACATGGGTAGTAGCCCTGTGCCGCAGTCCTACTTGATGTTCAGTGCCGCTAATGCTGATGTTGATGTTAACCCTGTTGATGACAGCCATTGTCGTGCATGGGTCTTCTCATTGCTGCTGCACCCACGCGGCAAAGCACACCGAGGAGCAGCGGACTGTCACTCCGTCCCCTGCCACTGCATCATGCTGCAGCTGCTGTGACTGGGTGAGTAGACCAGGGCCACATGCCACCCCTTGCCACCCCTTGCTGTGCGCAGCTGATTGACCTGGGTGCGTGTGCTGACCTACGCACCGGCACCAACTACGTGCCGGACGAGTCTATTCTGGACCCCAACTATTGCCCGCCAGAGCAGGTCAGTCCAAGCCATGTGCACGCCGCCATCGTCACAACAAGCACCACCGCCACCCACCCCAGCCGCCACATCCGTCATCAAAGCATGCACCACCACCACCACCACCACCACGATGACTTCACAGCCGCCGTCTTGCCATCATCTTCTTCTTCTTATTGCTGTCTTCTTATTCTGTCTTCTTATTCTTATCTTTTTCTTATTGCTGTCAAACAGGCCCGGTCATGCAGCTCCAAGCTGTCACTGTGTTTTGCCTGGCATGAAGACAGCCTGGGAGTGTGCTCTATACAGCTTTAGTGGCTGAGCTGAGCTGTTGTCTGATGCCCTCATTGAGTCAGGTGTCAGGCTGCTAGCTGCTGCCCTCAGAGCGTCTGCTGCCTGCCCCTGCCCCTGTGCCCCGCCTGCCCTGCCTCTCAGTACGTCCTGCCCACAGACTCCCCCCACCTGGCCAAGTCCATGCTGCGCCTGGCCATCAGCCCCATGCTCTGGGCCCAGCACAAGTGAGCTCAGGTCTCAGACCTCACCCTCAGCGCCTCAGCCCTGCTCTGGACCACATACCAGCAGCAGCAGCAGCAACAGCAGCAGTAATAGCAGCAGCAGCAACAGCAATAGCAGCAGCAACAGCAATAGCAGCAGCAACAGCAGCAGCAACAGCAGCAATAGCAGCAGTAGCAGCAACAGCAATAGCAGCAGCAACAGCAGCAACAGCAGCAACAGCAGCAACAGCAGTAGCAGCAGCAACAGCAATAGCAGCAGCAGACAATCACGGTTAGCCTCCCTGCCACTTGACTACTCAAGTAAAGCAGAAGCTGCTTCACAGTCCCTCCCCCATTTCCTTCGGCCCCCTCCCCCTCCCTGCAGGCCCGACCGCTTTGACACCTGGAGTGCAGGCGTGTGCATGCTGCAGCTGGCCGTGCCATCCATGCGTCAGGAAAGGGGCCTGCGCAACTTCAACACAATCTTCTCCACCAAGTGAGCCAGGAGCCTTGCAGTGAAGTGGAAAGGAACAGGACAAGGAGGTCAGGGCATGCGGGGTGCTCAGCATTGCGTTGAGGCTGGCTAGTGTGGCATTGCATGGCAGCAGCTGTGAAATGCACAACCTCATGTTGCTGCTGCTATGGCTGCTGCTGCAGCGGCTGCTGCTGCTACTGATGCAAATGCCAATGCTCATGTCGCTGCTGCTGCTGCCGTTTACTACTACTTGTGCTGATGCTGTTTTCGTTGCTGTTGCTGCCTGGCAGGTGCAGCTACGACCTTGCAGTGTGGCGCACCATGAGCTACATCCCAGCGCGAGAGTTTGAAGTGCTGGACGCTGATGATGGCGCAGGTGCTGGACAGCAGCAGTGCTCACAGCTTTGGCAACCATGTGCATTCTACCATTCAATGCCCATGACTGCCCTTATACTGCTGCTGCTGCTGCTGCTGCTGCTGCTGCGCCATATGCCCTCCTCTACTCCCACAACTGCTGGTGCTGCCAACCTGCTGCTCCTGCTGCTGTCATACAGGTTGGGACTTGGTGCGGATGCTGTTGCGCCCCCGCAGCATCAAGACGCTGCAGGACGGCACCGTGGTGTTTGTCAACGACAACTCACAGCAGCGCCTGTCTGCAGGCGAGGCTCTGAGGCACAGGTGGGGCCGCCGCCGCCGCAGCAGCAGCAGCAGCAGCACAGCGCAGCACAGCGCAGCACAGCGCAGCACAGCGCAGCACAGCGCAGCACAGCGCAGCACAGCGCAGCACAGCGCAGCACAGCGCAGCACAGCGCAGCACAGCGCAGCACAGCGCAGCGCAGCGCAGCGCAGCGCAGCGCAGGTGAGGCTAGGCAGGCAACGAGCAGCAGCAGCAGCACTGAGGGCCCACAGCCTCCCTCATTGACATGAGCACAGCAGGTGGTCAGCAGCAGCAGCAGCACCATAGCTGCTGAGGTCCTTGACCAGCAACTCCTGGCAACGAGCAGGCTGGCCAATGTTTGGTGGACCAGGGAGGTGGGAAAGGGCTCCAACAAAGTAAAAGGCAGGCAGCAGGTGTACAGCACGTGGAGACAAGCAGCAGGTTCAGTACGCGACGACTCACTCAACAAGGAGGTGTCTATGCTGGTGGGCTCATGCTGCTGCTGTGCCCTGGCTCATGGCCCCCTGCTGCTCCCCTCGCCCAGGTTCATGAAGCAGGCCGCTGAGCCGGGGTCCATCTTCATAGAGTCTGGCGCCAACAGCTCAGGCAGCTACAGTGGCAGCAGCAGCAGCTCAGGCAGCGGACCAGCCCAGCGCTCCACAGGAGCTCGCGGTGGCCTGCGTATCCCAGCAGCAGCAGCAGCAGCAGGGTCCTCAGGCCAGTCATCATCAGGGTCAGGCGGCAGCAACGCTTTGCGAAGGGGCCCTGCAGGCCGGCAGAGCACTGCAGCTGGCTCTGGGCAAAAGTCCCAGGGGCAGGGCCAGGGGTCCGCAGCTACAGGGGCAGGGTCACAGTCGGGGTCGTTTGAAGCGGCGGTGGGTTTGTGGCGCAACCTGACTGGCAAGCTGTTTGACCTTGAAGCCAACATCGTCATGACGGCTAGCGCCACGGAGCTGCAGACGGGGCTGGTGAAGCAGCTGAAGAAAAAGGTGAGAGAGTGGTGTTGAGGTACGCAGCATACAAGGGACAGCAGAGACTTGGGGAAGGGGTTTGCAGGGTGAAGCAGTCGAAGAGGAAGGTGAGAGGGCGGTGCTGAAGGGGCGTCCTCCCACCTTGACCTTCTCACCAGGAGCGCTTCAAAGCAGACAAGGGACAATTGAGGGACTCGGGTACTTGGTCTGCATGGGCAAGCATTGGGCATGTCAGCAGCCATGCGCCATGCAGCCTAGCTTTCCCCTCTCAGCCCCCTTCCATCTCACACCTACTTCCCCTGCCACACTCTTGTCATTGCCACCGCTGCCGCCGCCACCGCTGCGGTCGCAACCATTGCTGGCGGCGCAGGTCGTCAAAGGCCAGGCCAGTGCAGATGCCCTGCGCCAGGAGGAGGTCAAGCTCAGTGGCATGGAGCAGCAGCTGGGCACACTGCAGGTGAGAACAGCTGGACAGAGCACCTGTCTTGGCATACCACCCTCATCCACTGCGTGCTTACTACACTACTGTGGGCAGTCAGCACCAGCCAGGCAGCATACATACACAAACAGGGAACGTGCAGCCATGTTGTCAACTATTGACTGCCTCAGTGCTCCTGCTGAAGCTGCTGCGGCCAACTTGCTCCCGCAGCTAACTTGCTGCCAATGCTGTTGCTGCTGCTGCTGCTGCTACTTCCTAGGATGACTTCAACAAAACAGCCTCAGCGGTGGGCAACGTGCTCAGCTTCCTTGGATTTGGCAATCAGTCTCAGGGCAGCGCCCCGGCAGGAGCTACTGGACCCAGGAGCAGTAGCAGCGGCAGCAGTGGCAGCAGTGGCAGCAAGCAAGCGCTTGCTGACAGCAGCCAGGCAGGCAGGGTCAGCAAGCCACCCAGCACGCCGACCAAGCTGGCTCCCCAGTCCCCTCCTAAGAGCGGGGCAGGAGGGCTGTGGGCCTCTGTACAGGACAGGATGTCTAGCCTGGAGCAGCAGTTCAGCAACCAGGTCAGTGTGCCAGGGTGCCGGCAGCAAGGCAAGCCTGTATGTCCCCACCTGCTTGCCTGTTCTTGCCTTCACTGCTGCCGCATTGCCCACCCCTGCTTGCCTGTTCTTGCCTTCACTGCTGCCGCATTGCCCACCCCTGCTTGCCTGTTCTTGCCTTCACTGCTGCCGCATTGCCCACCCCTGCTTGCCTGACTGTCAGGTGGCTGCCACTGAGCGTCAGAGCCTTGAGGTACGGCGCCTGAAGCAGGAGCTCAGTCGGGGCGTGGTGGAGGAGGCTGCGGTGGCCAGGGCAGAGGAGCTGCTGCAGGTGGGTGCTACCATGCAGGTGGCTGCTAAAGCGCCATGCAGCTCATGCCCTTGTGGCTAGCAGATTATAGGTAGGCCCAGGTCAGGGATCGTATCAGCCTGCCTCTTCCCAGCTCCTGACTGCAGTGGGCCTGGGTTCTGTACTGCCTGGAGTCCTGTACTGCCTAGATTGTTGTACTGCCTGGGAGCCTCAACCGTCTCTTGCAGCAGAGCTCATAGTCTGCTGGGGTTGTAGGCTGGGTCTGGGCAGTTTGTGACAGCATGTTTGAGTACAAACTGCCTTAACCACTCCATTGTCTGCGCAGCGCATGGAGCGGCGGTTGAGTAAATTGGACCAGGAGGTGGCAACTCAACGTCAGACCACACCCGGCTTCTTCAGCATGTTTGGCAGCTTTGGTGCAACACCACCTGCAGAGGCTCCCCCTCCCGCAGCTGCCCCTGCCCCTGAGCCTGCAAGACAAGGTGCACCCAGCAGCAGCCCCGCAGCAACAGCTGCCTCCTCTGCCCCTGCCCCGGCTGCTGCTGGGTCCAAACCCACCGCTCCCACCGGCTTTGGCGGCCTGCTCTCACGCATGTTTGGGGGCGGGCGCTCTGGCAGCCAGAAGACAAATGCAGTCTCCGCTACTGCCCCCGCCACCAGTGCCATCCCAGAGCAGCAGCAGCAGCAGCAGCAGCAGCTGCTAGGGGGGTCGCAGCGGGCTGCTCCTGCCCCTCGCGGGAGGACTGCGCCAGTGCCTGTGCGTGGGGCTTCTGTGGAGGTTATAGCAGCCCAGACCAGCAACCCGGCGGTGGCAGCCGCCCAGGTTGGGGCAGGCCAGGCAATGGTCCAGGGAGCAGGGTCCTTGCTGGCCACCTCCCTCAAGTTCACAGGCCTTGCAGCAAAGGTGGGTGAGCTAAGTAGGCAGCTGCCTGACCCCTGCATCCCCTTCACCATAACCCTCCCCCTGCCTTGTCCCCTTGCTCCACATGCAGCAGGCCTCTAGCAGTGCATGGTTGGCACTGCAGCAGCAGCATCCTCCTAGCCCCTTGCTGCTTACTCCGACTCCAGCTCAAATCCTGTGATTGACTTGTCAACAGCATTGACAGAACCTTGACAGGGTCATAACAAGGTCATGTGATTACCATGTAATGCAAGGCATGCAACTTTTCAAGACTCACCATCACCCTCCTTTCTCTTGTACAACCAGGTTGCCCTGGGCATGGCCAGCAGCCTGAAAGCCGACGCGGAGCGCATGATGAAGCAAATGGAGGCAGAGGCAGCAGCCCAGGTGCGCAGGAGCAGAGGCCCCTGTCACACTTGTGAAAAGTGTGCCACCCATGCATCAGGAACAGGCCTTTTTGTAGAGCCTGTTAACCTGCACAAAACCAGCCTTTCACCTCACCTCACCACACTGCACACCACACTGCACACCACACTGCACACCACACTGCACACCACACCACACCACACCACACCACACCACACCACACCACACCACACCACACCACACCACACCACACCACACCACACCACACCACACCACACCACACCACACCACACCACACCACACCACACCTGGCTACCACCTTGGCTGCCCTGTCTATGACTTTGCCTGCCTGCCTGCCTGCCTGACCTCTCCCGCCCGCCTGGGACATTTGGCCACCCCCTCCCTGGCTGCCCGCCTGTAACTGTGCCGGCCGCAGCGCCAGCGGAAGGCCCTGGAGCAGGCCTTCATGCGCATGCTTCGCACCAAGCAGCCGCCCATGAGCTCCACCACCAGCTTCACGGAGGTGGAGCGGCAGTTTGGGCAGGATGCACGGTTCCTGGTGAGTAGGGGCGCCCTGACCCTCTGCTGCTTGTTTCACTGTTTGCCTGCCTGCTGAACCGCCCGACTGAATAAGTGCTCTCCTGGTTGATTGACTGGCTGACTGGCTGGCTGGCTGGACTATCATGATCATAAGTCATTTTTTCCCAGATTGTCGTTTAGGGCTGGTAGGCTGGCTGGCAAGCTTGCTCTGTGTATGACTCGTTGCCGACCCTCTGCAAGCTGCTGCTGCTGTCGGCGTGATGCTGATGCTGCTGATGCTGATGCTGCTGATGTTAACTTGCTGTTGCTGCTGTTGCTGCAGGCAGTAGCAAGTGAGGAGCGGCGCCTGCTGGTGGCCGCCTATGTGGACGCCCTGCTGCAGGCTGAGCTGCGCCAGGCAGCAGCCAGTGAGGCAAAGCTGCGAGAGCGTATGATGTGAGCAGTCACCTTGCCACCTCCACAGCCTGCTGGTCTGAGTAGGGTCACTCGTGGCGAGAAAGAAGGGAGGGGAAAGGGAGGATCCTGAGTCGCGCAAGTGGCAACGATAGGTAGCTACAGCTAGTCAACCACACCATGAAAAATTCCTCATCACCCCACAACAAAGGAGATGTGTGGAAGCATGAGCTGCATGGCACAGCGCGCATGGCACTTCCGTGTTACAAGGCTGGGTTGATAGTCTTGACGGGCTGCTGCAGCTTCTGTTGCCGGTGGTACAGCTGCTGCTGATGCCCTTATGTGTGGTGGTGTGTGTGGCTCTGCAGGGAGACGCTGTCACCTGAGTCCAGCTGGGAGGATGTGCTGCTGCTGCTTGCCCAAGACCCGGCATTTAAGGTGTGAACCCTGTCACAAGCTGCCCTCGTGCAAGGTGGACGACACATGTGCCTGCCTGCCTGCCTGCCTGCCTGCCTGCCTGCCTGCCTGCCTGCCTGCCTGCCTGCCTGCCTGCCTGCCTACATGACGCTGGCACCCTTTCCCTCGCCCTGCCCGCCTCTGTCTGCCTACAGGCGGTGTCAGACCCTCAAGTGCGAAAGGGCCTGTTTGAGGAGGTGCTGCAGTGCCTGAGGGATGACGAGCAGGGGGCTGTGCTGACGGCACGCAACGAACAGGCCTTCCAAGAGATGCTGGAAGGTGTGGGTGCAGTCTGTGTGCTCCTTGTTTGACTTGTGCAGCGCCAACTGGCAGCAACAGCCGGCCCTGTGAGGTGGCCTACCCTGGAGGGGTACATCATAGAGGGGCAGGGGAGGGGCATGGGGAGGGGCAGGGCCAAGGGGAGGGCCAGGGGGAGGGCCAGGGGGAGGGCCAGGGGGAGGGCCAGGGCCAAGGGGAGGGGCAGGGCCAAGGGGAGGGCCAAGGGGAGGGCCATGGGGAGGGGCATGGGGAGGGGCAGGGCCAAGGGGAGGGCCAGGGGGAAGGCCAGGGGGAGAGGCAGGGGGAGGGGCAGGGCCAGGGGGTGGAATGCAGGGAGGAGGGGCAAGGAGGGAGGAGGGGCATTGAGGGTGGTGGCAAATGGGGTTATGTGGTGTGGATGGGGTTGGGGAGCAATAATATGGTATGTTATCAGAGGGTCTCAGCATACCCTGGTAAGCCGCCAGCATGATGGTGCAATGCCTGACTGCCGCTTGCCTGTCTGCCTCACAGACCTGGACAGCCCAGCCATAAGCCCGGACACTGCCTGGCCCCTGATCAAACCCCAGGTAGGCGCAGCGCCAGGCACTGCACCAGCCTGCCTGGGTCTGCTGCCTTCATCTTCCTCTCTGACCTCACCACTCTGTGTGCCTGCCAGCCTCGTCCTCCGTACCTAGCCTGTTTGCTTGACACGACTAGCAACATACCTGCTTCGCTTACCTACCTGACCCACCTACCCAACCCACCTGCATGCCTGCCTGCTCCCTGCCCACAGTCTTCCTGCTACCGCCTGCCTAATACACCCACCTGACCCACTCACCTGACACACTCACCTGCCAGACCTACCTCCATGTACCACCTGACACACCTGCCTGGCTTGTCTGCCTGCTCAGGTGTGGAAGGACAGCCGCTACCTGGCTGTGCCGGAATCCCGCCGCCGTTCTTTGTTTGCCACAGTGCAAGCTGCCCGTGCGGCTGAGGCAGCAGCTCTGGCCCAGGTAAGCAGTCTGCTGCAAGGGCCAGGGGCGGTAGGAACAGGGGTGCAGGACGCTGGTTGAGGTTGGTCGCGTTGGTTGGATTTGACAGAGCAGATGGCAGGCCAACTTCAGGCCTTGCATTTGTAGCCCCTGCTTGTCCGTCCCCCCTACTTCTACACAGAAAGGTTCCTAATCTGATTAACTTTTGGCGTCTCAGGCCCATTGCTGCTTTATATTGGTACTAATGTGGAACCCAAGCATATAGCCGTGCAACCCTTCATAACATCTCTCCACAGTGCCCTTGATTGTCTCCTTATGCCCATCAGCAGCAAAGATATGACATGTTTTAGTACCATACCTTCAGAAACCAGTTTTACATTGAAAGTCCCCTAATGTGAGCATGTCGTTGCTTTTGTCCACCTACTTGAAGATTGGCACCACAACTTTTGTAGAGGCTCCTACCCATCCCAATGCCCCTATCAAAACTAGCAGCTTGTCAAAAACATGATCACGTGGCAGTCTAGAGGCACTCAAAGTTGCGCACATGCAAGCATGCTACTTGCAAGATCGCTTGCTGGCCTTTGCAGCTTTCTTGGCTGCCTCAGCAACCACCTCATGCTTGAAATAGAACCTATCCTCTGCTGGAAAACGTAAGCTGGGCTGCGGTTGGGCTGATCGCTGAGCTGCAACACGCAACATTGCGGCGTCGACTGTCAAGGGTACCCAGGGTTTAAAGGCTGGTTGCTGCTTGCCACCCTTCATACTGGCTGCTGCTGCTGCTAGCATGTTATCCTTGTCTGGGGGGTGAAAGCCATTTTTCAAGTGCACGTTCTTCTCAAATGCCCCCCGACATGTATTGTTATCGGTATTTTATTATATATTTCAAGTAAATAATTGTAACTAAATGCCGCATGAACCCCTGGCGCCAATTCTTGCCAGGGGCCTTCCCCTTGAAGGGGTCCACTTTGCCCTTGCGCTCCGTGACCCGCTGCGTCGTCCACACAGCTGCAAGCAATGCTGTCTTGGTGACCCCCACACCCTGCTGCTGGCCCCTCATTTCCAAGTCCCGCATCTGCTCCTCTTGCAAAGCTGACAAAGCTGTTGGGCGCCCACGTTTTGCGATCACCCCACCCCGCTTGATGACTCTGTAGAGGGTGGCATATGGCGCAATGTTCCCGGGCCACAGCTGCCATGGATTTCGCCTGTGCTGTCTTGAGCCAAGCTGGACTGTCGAGAAGCACCAGTGGTCAGTTTGGCCATAAGGGCTGGTGGTGTGCTGTAGGACCTAGGCGCATGAGGCCGAAATGATGACATGAGAGTTTTCAACGCAAGACCGCGGCCAAAGGGTAGCAATAAACCAAAGCGCACCAACTGGGCTACATCGTGTACCTACCAAGGTGTCTAGGAGGGCCGCGCTCGCATGGGTATTTCGTCGCGCTAGTGCACATGGGACCTTAACGGCCGGTAGGGTTCAAACGGCGTAACCGGCGGCAGCCTCATCTCAGCCGACAAAACGCGATAGTCCGCTGCAAACCGACTCACAATGTCCTCATAACCTCTAACGACCGTGTATGAAAGGAGGCATGCGTGTTGAAGAGCGGAAATGGGAGAACGACCAATATAGGCCTAGCCAAATTAGGAACCTTTCCATGTATGTGTGCTGTACCTGTCTCTGCCCACCCCTGCCCCTCACCCTTACCCCTCACCCCTGCCTCCCACCCCTGCTCCTCACCTTTGCCCCACATCCCTCGCCTCTGCCCCTCACCCCTCACCCCTGCCCCTCACCCCTGCCCCTCACCCCTGCCCCTCACCCCTCACCCCTGCCTCTCACCCCTCACCCCTGCCCCTCACCCCTGCCCCTCACCCCTGCCCCTCACCCCTCACCCCTGCCTCTCACCCCTCACCCCTGCCCCTCACCCCTGCCCCTCACCCCTCACCCCTGCCTCTCACCCCTCACCCCTGCCCCTCACCCCTGCCCCTCACCCCTCACCCCTGCCCTCGCCTCTGCCCCTCACCCCTGCCCTCCACCCCTTGCTCCTCTCAGGCCCAGCGTGCCCAGGCAGAGGCCCAGGCGCAGAGCTTGGCTGCCCTGCTGCGCGAGAGCCAGGCAGCTCAGGAGCAGGAGCGTGAGAAGGCACAGGCGGCGGAGAACAGCCTGATTGAGCAGCTGCGCGCTGACCAGGTGGCTGCAGTGGATCACGGCTGGACACAGTGACACCTGCTGCGGCTGTGGCCACATGGCACCGCCTGAGCCGCTGCATGCAGCTGCACCTCCTGCAGGAGGACACCCTCCTACACTGACATGACCCTGCACAGTGCCTGCCTGCCTCCCCATGACATCTTCATGTCAGCAGTACATGTCCTAACCTCCCGAAGCCCAACATAGACTGAGCTAATCACTGCGAGCACAAGCCCTGCTGCCGACTTGCTTGCCCGCCTGCCTGCCTCCCAACCTACCTGCTTGCCTGCCCGCCTGCCTGCCTGCCTCTCAACCTGCCTGCCGTCTGCCCGCCCGCCCACCGGACTGATTGACTGACTGACTGGCTAACTGACCCCAGCTGCATCTCTGCTTGCGCTTGACTTGGCTGACTGCAGACCAGGCTAAGGGATGCATACCAGAAGATGGAGAGCAAGCTGCGGGAGATGGAGGCGGCACTGCAGGCCAAGGAGCGCAGCACTGGCAGCATCATCACAGCACGCAGGTTCGTCACGCTCCCTCACACCATGCACCACATCACACCCTCTATGTCACAGCATCATTCTCTCAAACACAGGAGGTGGGTTGATTGGAGGGGCTGGGCAGGGTGGGACAAGACATGAAGGTGGGGAACGGGCAACCACCCAGGTTGATGAACACTGCAGCTCATGGACTAAACCACTTGTGCATTGACAACCAACACAACAAAATCGCGCATGTGAGAGTGTAATGATGCAAGTGTGAGCATGATGCAGCTAGGGTAGGAGTTATGTCTCCCTCACCGCTGCCACTGAAGTACCTCCTGCCGCCCTTACTCACGGGTAGGCGTGCATAACCCTCATGCCCTCCAGCACTCTGCCCCATGACTTACATGCAGGCCGGGCACCACCCCCTTGCCAGCACCTAGGCACGGCCCCACACCCCGCCCCACTGCGCTCTTCAGAGTCGGCCCCACTCCAGCCGTGGCCAGGGACATGAGCCAGCAGCCTGTAGTGGCACCCCCACCACTCGGCAGCGGGCTGGGTGGGGCCGCCGGCCTGCCCAGCCTCCCCGCATCATCGAGAAGCCCAGGAGCCAACAGTGCCAGCAGCAGCACCAATGGGCAGGATGATCCAAGCAACACCTCCAGTGTCACCAGCAGCGTCTCCAGCATCACTGGCAGCAACAGCAGCTCCCGCATGACTATGAACAACGCGTTGAGCACTGGCAGGCTGACAGGGGAGTCCTCCCTCACCTCCCCTGCCAGCTACCACCAAGCCCGGCCGCTAGCTTCACAACCTCCTGCCGCTGCCCCTGGCCCCCACTTCCCTGTTCAAGGCGCTAGTGCTAGCACTGTGCTCCTGCAAGCAGTGCAAGCACCTGCTCCCCTTGCCCCTGTGGCCGTGGCGGCCGGGGGCGCTGCACAGGCCAGCCAGCTGGCAGGGGGGCAGGCTGGGCGGCCCTCTGAGCTCATGGCCAGCCTGGCAGCAGCGGGCGTGTCCTGCCAGCGTCTGGAGGATGGCACCCTGGTCTTCAGCTTTGACAGGTGGGGCTGCGCCTTAGCAGCCAGTCAGCCTAGGTGGTGGTGGTGGTGGTGGTGGTGAAGCATGCAGACCAAAGTATGTATCCAGCCAGCTTGTCTGATCCAGCTTGGCTTATCCATCTTCAGTCTTCTAGTCATCCTGATCATCTAGTTTACACACAAGGTAGTAGTTTCTGTCCAGTTCATCGAGTTTCACACAAGGTGATGGTTCCTGGGCTGGGTCAGGTTGAGCTGAGGCATGTGTGTTGGTCACACCAGGCAGGCGAGGCCAGGGAGAATTGCCGCCTGATGGTGTCCCACTGGCATTGTGTGGCCTGCAGTGAGTCGGCCCAACCCCGCGGCCCTGCCCAGCTCCTTGGCTGCTGCATGCGCTCTCACAGCCTTCAGCATCAGCTGCTCTCATCCCACGTCCACCGTCCCGGCTGTCAATGTTGTCTGCCACAGCCTCCACGACCCGCTGTGTGGGGTGTACAAGTGACGCAGGCCATGACGCAGGCATCATGCAGGTTGGCATGGGTCGCTGTGAGCGAGACCTGGCTGCGCTGCCCCCTGCTGCCTGCAGGGCTGCGGTGCCTCGCACCTCCCCCTCCCCCTCCCCTGGGGCAACTGCTCCTCCCCCCTCACCCCACTGACCTCCTCGCACCTCACCCCCCCTGGGGCAACTGCTCCTCCCCCCTTACCCCATTGACCTCCTCCTCACCCCACTGACCTGCTCCTCCCACCTCAGCCCGCTCACCTCCTCACCAAACCGCTGACCCCCTGTACCACCTTGGTCTATATGAAGCCCTATCAACCTCCTCGACCCACCACCCCCCTCAACACCCTCCACAGTCTCTACCTAAACTCCTGCTCAGTGCCCAGACCGCAAGCAATGACTGGGGACGGAGGTCGCTCCTGGAGCAGCCGTCAGAAGCTGACGGATTCACCATGGGTGGGTAGTGTTCCTCCGCTGCTGCGGCCTGACCTCATCCCTGGGACTGGGCCGTGAGGTTGATTACATGCGGTCTGTAGAGCATGCTGCAAAGTCTGGGCACCTCCTGCTTGGCAGGGTGAAGGGCTGCCACCCAGCATGGGCCCCTGACCATGCATTCCCAGTCTGGACCAGTTTGTTTAATATGCTGTATGTCAATGAATGGGTAGGGCAATGGACCACCCGGGGCGCTTGCTTGCCTCAATATAGGCTGATTGGGGCTCCATGATGATGATGATGATGATAATTGTGGCCTAGCATTTGGCGAGTAGGGTTGCTTGGGAGTCATGTATTTCAGACTTCATGGGAACTACACGAGAGAGTCTTGCACGGATTACCCTGTACATTACAAGAGTGGTGCAATGCGGGGCAAAAGGCCTGGCTAATTTAGGGCATAACAGGCGTGGAGATGCATTGTAATGCACGGCTCGTATAATCAGATCAGAGTGTTATTGATGATGACGACGATGGTTGACACCGCTTTTCCTGTAAGAAATTCACTGGCGGTGCGTCCACTCTGCCTTAGTGCCAGACTCCATGCCACGCCTCCTGGCCAGATACGCTAAGCGATACTTGAGATGTTCCTTACTCAACGATACAGCTGCTGAAGATGAAGGCACGGCGTTTCACCGCCTCCCACCCCGTTTCACCGTTCCCACCGCCTCCCACCCCCTCCCACTCCTACATGTGGCAGCGGGGCGGGGCGGGGCGGGGCGGGGCGGGGCGGGGCGGGGCGGGGCGGGGCGGGGCGGGGCGGGGCGGGGCGGGGCGGGGCGGGGCGGGGCGGGGCGGGGCGGGGCGGGGCGGGGCGGGGCGGGGCGGGGCGGGGCGGGGCGGGGCGGGGCGGGGCGGGGCGGGGCGGGGCGGGGCGGGGCGGGGCGGGGCGGGGCGGGGCGGGGCGGGGCGGGGCGGGGCGGGGCGGGGCGGGGCGGGGCGGGGCGGGGCGGGGCGGGGCGGGGCGGGGCGGGGCGGGGCGGGGCGGGGCGGGGCGGGGCGGGGCGGGGCGGGGCGGGGCGGGGCGGGGCGGGGCGGGGCGGGGCGGGGCGGGGCGGGGCGGGGCGGGGCGGGGCGGGGCGGGGCGGGGCGGGGCGGGGCGGGGCGGGGCGGGGCGGGGCGGGGCGGGGCGGGGCGGGGCGGGGCGGGGCGGGGCGGGGCGGGGCGGGGCGGGGCGGGGCGGGGCGGGGCGGGGCGGGGCGGGGCGGGGCGGGGCGGGGCGGGGCGGGGCGGGGCGGGGCGGGGCGGGGCGGGGCGGGGCGGGGCGGGGCGGGGCGGGGCGGGGCGGGGCGGGGCGGGGCGGGGCGGGGCGGGGCGGGGCGGGGCGGGGCGGGGCGGGGCGGGGCGGGGCGGGGCGGGGCGGGGCGGGGCGGGGCGGGGCGGGGCGGGGCGGGGCGGGGCGGGGCGGGGCGGGGCGGGGCGGGGCGGGGCGGGGCGGGGCGGGGCGGGGCGGGGCGGGGCGGGGCGGGGCGGGGCGGGGCGGGGCGGGGCGGGGCGGGGCGGGGCGGGGCGGGGCGGGGCGGGGCGGGGCGGGGCGGGGCGGGGCGGGGCGGGGCGGGGCGGGGCGGGGCGGGGCGGGGCGGGGCGGGGCGGGGCGGGGCGGGGCGGGGCGGGGCGGGGCGGGGCGGGGCGGGGCGGGGCGGGGCGGGGCGGGGCGGGGCGGGGCGGGGCGGGGCGGGGCGGGGCGGGGCGGGGCGGGGCGGGGCGGGGCGGGGCGGGGCGGGGCGGGGCGGGGCGGGGCGGGGCGGGGCGGGGCGGGGCGGGGCGGGGCGGGGCGGGGCGGGGCGGGGCGGGGCGGGGCGGGGCGGGGCGGGGCGGGGCGGCTGCAGGACCAGCAGGGATCCAGGACCAGCAGGGGTGCAGCTGCAGGACCAGCAGGGGTCAAGCATCGCTCCAGCCTTGTGTGTTTCCGTGCGTGTGTGGAAGGGCGCTGTTACATCGGTTTGGCATGCCATGTGGATCGTTCTTTACTGCGGCGCGTCCCACATGAGCAAAACACGCATGAGTTTGAATGCCGAGATTTGAGTTGCCATTGCTCTGCACTCATCACAGTATTTGATGAGACACACTGCACCGCGTAGCTGACAGAGTTTGCTATCCGGGGATGTGCGATACATACATAGAAACCAAGTGGCTGAGACGCGGCGTCGTTTTGATTACCAGGGGTTTATTTCATGCCACTACCGGCAGGGGACATGGGGACATGGGGCAGCGCACCTGTAGAGCTAGCACCCGCACGGAGCACATCATCATGTCTGAGTCGGTTTACTCTTTGAGCCACACATCTTCCTTTCCCGACGCTTGTCATGAGTTTGACCACTCCCCCATCACCCTGTCTTTCAAGGCACCCAGCACAAGCCACTACGCCCATTCACACCTGCAATGCTGACTGCCACACTGGCCCACAGTTGCAATGGAAGCCAGATCAGGCTGCACGGTATGTGGGTGCCCTTATTGCCTTGGAAGAGGAGGTCATGGCTGTCCAGCAGGCTGTTGAGCAAGGCACACACCCTGACTCCATCAACCGCTTTGTGCATGACATCATATCACGGGCTGCGGGCAGTGCGGGGATGCTCAAGCCAAGGCTCTGCCCACTGGCACGTGTTGACAAGCACACCACAGTTAAGCCTGCCTGGTTTGACCGGTCATGCAAGGAGGCTAAAGCCGCACTCTGGCAGGCTCTGCGTAGCGGGGAGGCCTTGCACCTTTACAGGGCTAGAAAGCAGGCCTATAGGAGGCTGGTTGCGAGAGCTAAGTCTGCGTGGTCCAAGCACAGAGCTGCCAAGCTTCTAGACATGCTCAAGCACAACCCTGGGGATGCACTCAAGATGCTCCGAGTCAAGCACGCACGCCAGCAGTCCATGGTTCCCATTGACAAGTGGCATCAGCATCTGCAGGCCTACTTCACAACCACCATTGCGGCACATGAAGCACCTGATGTGATCCCTGAGCCAGCCTGGACCAGGCAAGGTGTGCCTGCTCATATGCAAGCCGTCCCTCTTGGGAGAGGCAGACCTCACTCTGTCCCTGCCCCTGCCCCTGTCACAACACATGCACCTACCTATGAGCTGCCCCATTTTGACAACATCACATCCATTGTTCAAGCACAACTTCGTGAACTCAACAATGACACAGCACCTAGCCTGGATGGGGTCCCAGCCCCCTTCATCAAGCACGCCCGCACAGTTGAGGAGGGTGTTACCACATACTTGTTGCTCCCTCTGCTTGCCACATGGTTTCACAGCATGATGCGCACTGGGAATATCCCTGCGGCTTGGAAGGTAGCTAGGATCAGCCCCCTCTTCAAGGACACAGACCCCATAGACCCCAACAAGTACAGAATGCTTGCTGTGAGTAGTGTGTTGTACCGCCTGTATGCTAACGTCTTGCGGCACGTGCTGACTGCCTGGTGCATGACACACAAAGTGCTGCCAGCTGAGCAGTTTGGGTTCATCCCGGGACGCAGCACCATGCAACCCATGTTCATTCTGCGCCATCTTGTCCACGCTCAAAAGGCTAGCGCAGATGCCAAGCACCGCAAGCTTTACACTGCCTTCATTGACTTCAAACAGGCCTATGACCACATACCTCGACAACAATTGTGGGAGCACTTACGGGTTGGGGTCAAGCTGCCACAGCCCTTGCTTGCCTGCCTGGAGGGTCTGTATAGGGATGATAGCTATGTGCTGATAGATGGCCCCCACCGCACCCCCCCAGTGATTCCGGACCAAGGTGTCAAGCAAGGCTGCCCCATCAGCCCACTCCTGTTTGCTCTCTATGTTCACGACATTAGTAAGGAGTTCCTGGGTCCTGTTGATGCTGTGAGGGTGCAAGGCACACCTGTCACCCACTTCATGTATGCTGATGACCTGACCCTGGTGAGCACCTCGCCCCACGGGCTGCAGCGGCTGGTCTGCCAGCTTCAAGGCTTTGCAGACAGGAAACACCTTACAGTCAATGTGGGCAAGTCAAAGGTGATGGTCTTCAATGGCAACTCACAAACAGCAGCACCTAGCATTCGGTACAAGCATGAGATCCTGCCTGTGGTGAGAGAGTTCAAGTACTTAGGCATGCACTTCAACCCCAGCGCCACCCCTGCTTTTGCTGCCACTCATATGAGGGCTGGCATGTTCCTCGCCATGCGCCAGGCGTGCAAGCGTGCTAGAGAGTATGGGGTCCTGCATGATCCCTATGCCCTGTGTCACCTCATTAGAGCGTTTGTGCTCCCCTTAGGGCTGTATGGCAGCCAGGTATGGGGCACTGCCTTCCTTGGGCACGGTATGCAGCTCTCCAACCCAGTGCAAACACGCATGCTCAGCTTTCTCAGGTTTGCTGCCAGGGTACGTGGCTCAGTGTCAGGCCTGATGGTGCTGCATGAGTTGGGGCAGCTGCCCCTCCAACTTTACTGGCTTAGGGCTGCATGCAAGTTCTGGAACACTGCCAAACTATCCCACAGTGACCTGCTAATGAGGGTCATCAAGGCAGATGTGGAGTTAGGCAGGGGTTGCCAGGCCAGCTGGAGTGCTCAGTTCCAGCTTGCCGCCAGAGAGCTGATGGGGGGTGAGTTCACCTTGAGCCCGGACATGGTCCTAGGCACCAAGGCTATGGAAGTGAAGTGGCTCGAGAGGTGGGGGAGGCGTTGGGTTGGGTTTGAGGGAGACCCTAGATTGCCTGAGACGGTGCATCGGGAGAGATGTTCGTATGCTGCATGGTTCAAGCATGGGGACGGCATTGGCATCAATCACATGGCACCACACCTGCTTAACAGACAGCTATCTACAGAAGTTCGCACGAGCTTGACTAGGTTCAGGTTAGGCAACAGCGGTCTGGGGGTGGAGAAGGCTCGGTTTGAGGGGGTAACTTTCATTGATCGCACATGCACCAGATGCACAGAGGGGGTAGTGGATGACGCCATGCATTTCATCTTTGAGTGCACTGCCACGAGTTCCATCAGGGAGCAGCCGGAGTTTGCCATGACTTTACAGAACAATAATGAGAATTTGCATGACTTCATGTTGAGCCCATGTGCACCTTTGTTCAGCTGTGACACGTCCTGAGGAAATTTCAAATATTTTTCGCGTATCACGTACAGGCCATCCCAGCATGTAAGACTTGCACCGCTGGGATCAGCGCGTCGCCTTTAGCTCCCTGACGGATGTCCAACCCCCAAGCCCGCTAAGCATCTGCACCAAGTGAAGCTTTGTTAACTGTCCAATCGACAGAGTGCGGTATGATAGACCCAGGGCACATCGCAAAGCTTAAAACCGCTCAAGTGCTGACTTTTTTGCCCTGTGCAGGTAGACCGGCCGACGATGCAGGTAAGAGCATTTGCGTTTGTTCCGTTGCGTAGCTGCAAACTTGAGCGCGTGAGGCTCACTGAGCGTGGACCCGACTGCACCCATGCAGGGTTGCTGCAAACCCGGCCATCGCTTTGGCAGGGCGACTCCTGAGGTGGAACTACACCCTCAGGCTTCTGATGGCAGAAGGTATGCACTGGAACTAGTTGCAGCACAATGCACACAGTGGGTGCAGAATGGCAGGGAATGTCATCCTTCACACACTATGTAGTGTCAAGGGGCAAGGACGTGAAATTCAGCTACGAAACTGATAGTGAGTGTTGACAATGGTCATAGCAATGCCCTGTCTTGAAATGATTTTGCTCTAAAAATGTATGTAATTACGGCACAGTAATAACCAAAGACGGCAATGCCGTGAACCATGTCATTGCCCAACAACTCACCACATGCAAAACTTCCTATGTACACCATGCAGTTACACGTCACGTTCACCGTGCAGTTACACGCCAACGATACCACATCACAACAAAGGGCAGGGTGTGTAGCTGGAGGGTGCGCCTTTGCTATAGGTCTGAACACCGTCCAGTGTTCATGTCAACGCCAAAAGTTCGCGACATCAGCAACGACCGATATGGGGCAATACACAACACTTCCGTCCTTGCAGCTATGACCCAAATAAGTTTGGCATTCAGGTGTCGACTTTGGCGGGCACAAGGAATAACTGGTGCACAGCCCTGACTAAACCTCTACAGCAAGCGGGTGCAAAAATCGCGGCACGCGGTGGTCTGGTCGGCCCATGCTGGCCCGTTTGTATATTTTCTCAGGTGTGTCACAGCTGACCTTTGTTTGTGCACCTTGCTTTGAAGTGCGTTACAGAAAGTCCCGAACCCCTAGAGGGGGAGGGCGGCCTAGCAGCCTAACGGCTGACGGCTTAAGCGGTGTAAGCCACATCATCATTTCATTGGTTGGGACTGGCTGACTACCAAAAGTGATGGGCCAGAGGCCGGGGTGACGTAGGGCACTAAGTGCTGGTGGCTTACACGGCTGAAGCCATCAGCCGTCAAACTGCTTTTGTCAGAGCACGCAGAGGCTGAGGAGCAGAGGTGAGCCCACCTGCCACCTGCCACACCACACACCACCTGCCACCTCCCACCTGCCATACCACTGTGACTGCTGCCCGCACAGATGCGTCGAGCCTGACCCTATTGCTGGTATTGCTACCGCTCCTGCCCCTGCCGCTCCTGCTCCTCCCGCTCCTGGCGCTCCTGCTGCTCCTGCTTTGCTGGCACCAGGACATCAGGCCGCTGTCACCACTTGAAGGACACCCTGAACTTGGCAGGTCGAGCAGAGTTACCAAAGTCTCTGGCAATAGACTTGCAGCATTTCGGCAGCTGCTCGCTTGGAGCATAAATGGTGATGTGCAGCCACCGCGCCCAGGGCTGCTCTGCCATCTGCCGCAGCGCCCGGCTCATGGCTGCGCTAGCCACCCCCTTGGAGTTGGTGAATGTGACATGGCTGATGGTGGGTATGAGCTGCACCAGCTGGCGCCAAAACTCTAGTGTGGGGTCAAGGCTGCCATACACCAGGTGGAAGCAGGTGCAGCCCTGGAGCAGCGGGGCCAGGGCTGCAACACACTCTGCACACACCCCGTGATGGTTGTAGACCGTCACCTCACCAAAGCAGCTTGCCAAGGGCAGTAAAACAGCCACCAGTTCCTGCAGCTTCACTAGCTGCTGCGACCCATGAGCAGCGGAGGGTGAGGTACGTTGGCCTGGCCCTGACCCAGCTGCTGCTGCTGTGGTTCCCATGTACATATTGAGCTCCAGGCCTTTGATCTTTACGGGCACCTTGCAGGCTTGTGTGAGGTGCGAGACTGCAGCCACCACCTGGGCAGCGGTGTCGTGACCTGCACTGATGTCGAGCTTGCCCAGCACCAGGGGCTGGTTGAGGGAGTGCAGCGGCAGGTAGGTGGCAGTGCTGCAGTCCACACCGCCCTGCAGCTCCAGCTTCTGCCAGGCGCAGGGCAAATCATCACAACAGCTGCCCAGCCCCTGGACTGAGTCAAGCTGGACACTGGTCAGCTGGGTGGCTGCCAACAATGCTTCCAGCTGCTGCTGCCCCTTGACGGGGGTGTCAGGCAGCTGAAGGGTGTGCAGGCGAGGCAGCGCGCGCCGCAGCTGGGTCAGACCCTCTAGGCTGCCCTGCTGCAGCACAATCAACACCTGCAGCTGAGCTACAGGGCCGAGGGTAGCAGCGTAGGTGGATAGGGGCACCTGTGGGCTCATGGAGTGGCCGATGTGTAGCTGTGTCAGGTGCTGAGCCAAGGGCTGCAGGTCAGGCAGGGGCAGCTCACTGCTCACATCAAAGCTTAGCTGCTTCAACTTGACTTTGTCAAACAGGGTGGCCAGGGTTGCTGCCCCAGGCACAGGCATACAGGCTTGTACGATGCTGATGTGCAGGAGGCTCAGCTGCTGCAGCTGCTGGGACAGTCACGTCTGCTGGGACAGGTGGAGCTGCAGGGGCCGCAGCCGCGGGTGAACAACGTGGTGGACTTTGGGCCGCGTGTGGGCCTCCTGCGAGTGGAGGCGCGTGCACAGAGACGCACAGAGGACGCACTGTGATCTGCTTAGGCTAGGCGTCAAGCAACCGCCGCTGGCGCTGCTGGGCAGGTCAGGTCCTCTCGTCAGGGGCTAGCCAGTAGCTAAGGGCTTGTCATCCAATGAAACGGCTGTCAAAGGACGGACAGCGCACAGTGTGACAGCGGACCGAATAAAAGCTGCTTTTGCCACACATCGACCTCTTTCTCGGCGCAGGCGTGGCTCCCTGCGCCGTTACAGGCCTGGACCCTATGTCTCCCCGCTGTGGGATTCCATCGAAGGTGAGCACCAGCACCAGCCCTGGCCCTGGCCCTAACAACCAGCCCGCAACTAGCCCCTTAACCAACCCCGTTGTGCGCTTGTTCTTTCAGAGCGACACGCACAGCCGTGAGAGCGTCTCATGAGATGGAACACGACGCGACCAATCCGCCCCAATACCTGGTAAGCCCACGTTTCAGCCCCGCACACAGCCCAGTCTCGCCTAGTGCATAGTCTCGCACACAGCCCCGCACATCAATCGCACACAATCAAATGCACCACCGCGCATCAATTGCCGTACCCGCACACACGCACCCTTATCCTACGCCCTGTCCCGTGTGCTCGCAGGATGCGGAGGTCGATGGGTCAGGCCGTGCTGAGGCCGTGCTGTCGGAGTCCAAAGCTAGGAGTACCCAAGAAGCTCCACGAGGCTGCGAGACCGAGCACCCTAGGCCAGCACAGCATGTGTTCATGCCATCATAGATTGCCCAGCCTTCGCAAGTGGGTTGGGGCAGTGAATCCGGTAGTGGTACCGGATGCTTGCTGCATGCAAACAGTTCGGACAACAGATAACACAGCGCTTGCCTTGTAGTAATAGTAGGGGAACAACTGTGCTGGGACAGCTGCGGGAGTGTAAAACTATTCTGGATGGTCGAAAGGTAGCTGGCCGCGCATGCAAATGCAGCCCATCGACTCCATCATTGATGTAACGTTTGATGTAACGCCTGAGTGGGAGAGCATGCTGGCCAGGCCGCTGCAGGTAACGGACAGGTCGCGAAGAGTTAGGGCAGTCAAGCCTGGGAAGCTGTCCAGCAAGCATTGGGCAAAGCGGGGCGAGCCATCGAGGGCTTGACGTAGTGCATCGGAACCTGCCGTATCGCTGCATAACTCGACGGCTGTCACCGCTTCGCAACGGCCTATCTTGGCCAGGACCGCAGGTGCCAGCATCTCGGTGTCGCTGTCCTTGGCGTCGGGCCACTCCAAGGCTATAGCAAGCTTGCTTGACCTGGCTCGCAATGCCGCAAGGACGCGAGGCGTGAGCAGCTGGTTGCAGCGCGCGCGGTTCAGGTGAACGCTGAAGATTGAGGCGTGCAGCAGGTTCGATGCGGAGAAGGCTCGGCATGTGCGTGAGAGCGCGTTGCCTGCTCCTAGCCGCACAGCCTCAACGACAATCCTGCTCAGCAGCTCCGGGGCTAGATCCAACACGCCATGCTCGGAATGAGGTCCGGACGCTCCGAGGGCAGGAGCGCCATCCGCGCTGACGGTTAAGGAGCCACCACGCTTCCTCATTGTCACCGTCTTTCACGACCCTAGCGCAGCCTATCCTAAGCTGGAGGGCGGGCGGGTGTGAAGCAACATGGTGCCGCATTACCTGCATGGCGATATGGTCAACTCATCAGCACCATGTGGACGGATGGTAGTTGAGCATGGGTGGCATGCTGAGGTGGGATCGCAACGCCTTGCACTTTCAAGTTAGCTAGTGTCGGCCCCGGTAAATGGGAGCACCATCATTACTACACGGCACCCGTCTACCAGTCAGGCGACCCCAACTAACAAAAAATGACAGGAAATGATTGGAAACCGACCCCTGGTAATCAAAACGACGCCGCGTCTCAGCCACATGGTCTCTATTTATGTTTCGCACATCCCTGGATAGAGTACTCTGTCAGCTATGCGGTGCAGCTTGTAACATTAAATATTGTGCAGTGTGCTGAGTGCTATGGCGGCTCAAATCTGTGTGGCTGCCTTTTTCTGTGTGGCTGCCTAGTGAGACCTCTATCCATTCGCACTTCGCTACAATGTCGAGTTATTACTTGCCCAACGATGGCACTCCGACGCAGCCTGCACCAATGAAAGGCTTGCGGAGTGAGCATGGCGGGCTGAACATTGATTGTACTTCCTGCTCGATGCCAGGCGCAGTTCAATCGCTGATGCCGCTACATACCACTAGAACAATCGATGGTGAGCAGCTGAGGTGTATCCGCGCTCGCTTGCGCCGGCATGGCCTCACTCGCAAGAGTTAACGCGCCGCTTGCCAGTAGATGCACAATAATTCGCAGCTGCCAGTGTGATGAACGCTATCGAAAACGGTTCAGTATCGAAAGAGTACTTGCATGAAGATTACCAACCCCATGTTGGGACATCCTGACTACCAGCACTACTGCAAGACGAAAGTTGCCTGCTTGTGGATGCTGTGTTTCCACAAAATTGACAATTGCTTAAACTGGCATGCCGACCTTGCATTTAAGGTAGCACAGACAGCTTTAGTTGTGGTGGTAGGGCACCCTGCATGTAGGCCTTGTGTGCTGGCCTCACAGTCAGACTGTGCCTCACAGGCAGGCATGCCAGTTGCAGCCGTTTCAGGGAGACCTGGCAGTGCACAGGTTGTGGTGGTAGGGCACCCTGCCCGTAGGCCTTGTGTCCCGATGTGCCTCACGGCCACACTGTGCTTCACAGGCCTCATGAGCACAACCGTTCCTGCCAGTTGCGGCTGAGCGGCAGACGTGGCATGTGTGGAAGCCCCTTGTGTGTGGGTCTGCTGCTGTGAGGGCTCCTGGGCCACCCTAGGCCAGCACAGCATGTGTTCATGCCATCATAGATTGCCCAGCCTTCGCAAGTGGGTTGGGGCAGTGAATCCGGTAGTGGTACCGGATGCTTGCTGCATGCAAACAGTTCGGACAACAGATAACACAGCGCCTGCCTTGTAGTAATAGTAGGGGAACAACTGTGCTGTGAGGGCTCCTGTGACACGACATCTTGATATCCTACTGATCCCCAACAGCTCCCCTGGGCTTGCCCAACACTCTGCAACAGCCCTGCAAACAGTTGCAGCCAGGTGTGGAAGTCCCTCCAAAGGATCTGCTGCTGTGTGGCCCCTGCAACAGCACTGCAAACAGTTGCAGCCAGGGTGGGTGGTCGGGGTATGTCGTCACCCTGTCTACCCACCCTGATGTGCATCGCCAGCCGCTGCTGTCCGGCATGGTTTATTTAGAGGTGTAGTGACCGGATGAGACCACGGCAGAGCGAAATTGTGCGAGGGTGCAGACGACAATGGTGTGCGCGCTAGGCTGGTACTGGCTGTACGACGTTCACGCGCCAGCGCCGGCGCCACCATGAACCTCGTCTCACGGCTCGCCAGGTCGCCGCAGTCACCATCACGAAAGCGCAGCCTCCGCCTCGCCCTCCATGCCCTCAATGCCCTCCTGCTCTCGCACCTTAACCTCCGCGTCCTCACCGTACTGAATGGCTGTGTCAATGTTGTACAGCACCTCTGCAATGCTGCGCAGCAAAAATGCACATGGGTTGGGGCAATGATCTGTAGGCCCAGGTGAGCATGTTGCACGAGGCATACACATACACGAGTGTACATCGTGTATATGTAACGTACATAGCTGGCTGCACCATGCACAAAGCAGGCCTGGCAGCGAGCTAAGTCACAGGATAGGCCATTTGCTGGGCCACTGCATAGAGCATGCTCTAACATGTCCTTGCATGAGCTTGCATGAGCATCAACATGTCTTTAAAGACCCTGGGAGTTGATGAACAATGTCATCATTGCGTGGATTCATGCAAACAAGACCTGGGTTCCATATGTCAGTGAGGTGCATGTAATAAGTGGCATGAGTGTGGTGTCCAGAAATGTACAGGCTGCCCCATGACGTACTATTTCCTACAGACCAGGTAAGACAGGCGGCTTGTTGTACAAAGCAGACAACGTAGTCAGCCAACACAGCCAGGGTGGTTGTGCAGGCTGACCAATGTGTTGTGTTCCATGCCATACAGGGTAGCTTGCTCTTCATAAGCTGCATGCCAGGTATTGTGTAATGCAACGTTGTGCCGAGCAACAACACTGCTGCACTATTACAAGGCCTGCCACTTGAGCTCGTTGCTATGCAAGTGCAATGTGTGTCTGCTTCTCAAGCAGCTGGGTCTCCAACAACGTCTTCCAGAGCAGGCAGGGAGGTCACTACGATGCCCTAACTGGTGAGGGTTAGGGTTAAGGTGAGGGTAAAGATTGTGATCAGGGTTAGGGTTAGGATTGGGGTTAGGGCTAATCTTAACCCAACCCATGGCACACCTGTCTTCGTCGGTCACGTCCAGCGGCACGAAGCTGACTAACGAGAACTCGTCCAGCAGGGCGCCTACCGCGGAGTTCAGCGCTGCAAAACGCGGACCGGTGGTCGTGCTCAGTCTGTCGAGCAGGAGGCGTGGCTCCGGAAACAGAAAGTCCTCAATTTCAGCCTGCAAACACGTCACAGCATCCCATTCCACCAGGGAGCACCCACCCTAATCATGCAAGCATGCAAGCACATGTGGGTGGGACCCTGATTATGCAAGCACACTGACGTACACACCAGATACCTGACATTCTACCACCTGCCTTGCTTTCGCAGATATCCATCTTGGTCAGGATGTTGACATGGGGAAGCTCCAGCTTGACCATGGCTGACAAAGCCTGCATCACTCATGCCAGTGTGACCCATGTGAGTGATCGATTACCCTATCACATCATGTAAGCAGTCATGCAATGCAGCCAATGTGGCCAGGACAGCGTCACAGCAGTGCCCCTCCAACTGCACAGCCTGAAGCACCCAGCATGCAGCATCAAAACCGAAGGAACCAGGCATTTGCAGCCTGAACCAGATGAGACATGATCAGCTGCACATGCCTGTTTCCTTCGTTTTTTCACTAGCCTGTGTTGTGGTCTGGAACAGGGGCCGCAGGGTTAGGGGCAGCGGCTGAGAGGACCAGCTGACCAACCATCACAGCACACTGCCACCATGACTATACCAACACCACCATGATAGCATGCTCATAGCATGCACATGCACCACGTCTCCCAGCACTTAGGCAGCTGCAGCAATTACTGAGCAACATGCATGCACGCACGACTGCCAGCATGTACCTGGGCCAGGCTCACAGCTGTAAATGGCATCGACAGCAGATCTGAGCAGGGTCAGGCGAAGCATCTCTTCAGTTCTATCAGAGGCGCAGGCTGCTGGTAGCGGCGGCAGCATCTGAAGCGCGACTGCCAGCAGCTTGTCTGGTGGCATGGGAGAGCCATACAGCTCCAGCAGTAGCAGTTGCAGCAGCATTCCAGCTGCTGCAAGTGCCTGGCTCCTTTGGTTTTCTTCAGCTGACTAGACTGTGTTGAAATTTGGAGCAGGGGCTGCAGGTCAGGGGCTGCAGGGTCAGGGTCAGACCTGCAGGGCGCCTGCTATGAACTTGGACACATCGGTCACGAAGTGTGCATCCAGGCAGTACACCGCACACACTGACCAGCCGTCCTGCAGGGTGGGCCAGGCAGGGTCAAGGAGGGCAGGGCAGGCAATGCAGGCAAGGTAGGTGTTGTTATTGGCTGTGACAGGCCAGGCAGGGTCAAGGAGGGCAGGGCAGGTAGGGCGCAGTGTGCGGCAGGGAGGGGAGGCAGAGCATCATGAGGACCGGAGGGGTGGGTGTGAGGCAGCAGAGCAGCAGAGGCTACCTGGTCATCCTTTGAAAAAGGGTAGGGGCCGCAGGAAGCGGTCTGCATACTCACATTAGAGGGTGGGGCTGCTCTTGGCCTTGCCCCTTGCCCCTTGCCCCTGACTCCTGCCTCTGCCCCTGCCCCTGCCCCTGCCCCTGCCCCTGCCCCTGCCCCTGCCCCTGCCCCTGCCCCTGCCCCTGCCCCTGCCCCTGCCCCTGCCCCTGCCCCTGCCCCTGCCCCTGCCCCTGCCCCTGCCCCTGCCCCTGCCCCTGTCCCTGTCCCTGCCCCTGCCCCTGCCCCTGCCCCTGCCCCTGCCCCTGCCCCTGCCCCTGCCCCTGCCCCTGCCCCTGCCCCTGCCCCTGCCCCTGCCCCTGCCCCTGCCCCTGCCCCTGCCCCTGCCCCTGCCCCTGCCCCTGCCCCTGCCCCTGCCCCTGCCCCTGCCCCTGCCCCTGCCCCTGCCCCTGCCCCTGCCCCTGCCCCTGCCCCTGCCCCTGCCCCTGCCCCTGCCCCTGCCCCTGCCCCTGCCCCTGCCCCTGCCCCTGCCCCTGCCCCTGCCCCTGCCCCTGCCCCTGCCCCTGCCCCTGCCCCTGCCCCTGCCCCTGCCCCTGCCCCTGCCCCTGCCCCTGCCCCTGCCCCTGCCCCTGCCCCTGCCCCTGTCCCTGTCCCTGTCCCTGTCCCTGTCCCTGTCCCTGTCCCTGTCCCTGTCCCTGTCCCTGTCCCTGTCCCTGTCCCTGTCCCTGTCCCTGTCCCTGTCCCTGTCCCTGTCCCTGTCCCTGTCCCTGTCCCTGTCCCTGTCCCTGTCCCTGCCCCTGCCCCTGCCCCTGCCCCTGCCCCTGCCCCTGCCCCTGCCCCTGCCCCTGCCCCTGCCCCTGCCCCTGCCCCTGCCCCTGCCCCTGCCCCTGCCCCTGCCCCTGCCCCTGCCCCTGCCCCTGTCCCTGCCCCTGTCCCTGTCCCTGTCCCTGTCCCTGTCCCTGTCCCTGTCCCTGTCCCTGTCCCTGTCCCTGTCCCTGTCCCTGTCCCTGTCCCTGTCCCTGTCCCTGTCCCTGTCCCTGTCCCTGTCCCTGTCCCTGTCCCTGTCCCTGTCCCTGTCCCTGTCCCTGTCCCTGTCCCTGTCCCTGTCCCTGTCCCTGTCCCTGTCCCTGTCCCTGTCCCTGTCCCTGTCCCTGTCCCTGTCCCTGTCCCTGTCCCTGTCCCTGTCCCTGTCCCTGTCCCTGTCCCTGTCCCTGTCCCTGTCCCTGTCCCTGTCCCTGTCCCTGTCCCTGTCCCTGTCCCTGTCCCTGTCAGGTCCCTGTCCCTAGCTATACACCCAGCCATGCCCTCAACCCTCGGCCCTGCCCCAGTCCCTGTGCAGTGAACCAGGCTGCCTTGCAAAAGGCGAGCCAGCAGCTAGCACCCTCCCCTTCCCCTCCCTTGCTACCTGCTGCCTGGGCTCACATTGCGCAGGAAGTCGACGAATGTCTTGAAGATGCTGAGGTGGCTGTACAGCTCTATCTGGCCAGGGCAGTCGAACATAAGGTAGTCATCATCACCATACCCCTGCCACGACTCGAGCCAGAGCACAGCACACAGACACACATGCTATGCAATTGGCCACTAGTCATTCTTGCAACTGCTAAGTGAATGTTGCATCTGCCTGGGCCAGCAGCATCTGGCTCCTCAGGCACTTTGACGGCAAGGGTTACACGTCTCTGGCATGGCTTGATCAGTGCTGATGCATGGATGCCAGGCAGCGGAGTGACCTTGTGTGGATGTGTGGTGTGAGTAACTAAGTCTAAGTGTGACTACTTAACAAGGGCCACATTTGGGGGTGGGTACCATCTGATACCCACGCTCAGCAGACCCTCTGCTGTGATTGGTGCATGCAAGTGTCATGCGGCAAGCCCATGCAACACCATGCCGGCCCACCTGCAGCTCCTCCCCCAACCATTCATGTAGATTGTCCTCCAGGTACTCCATGCAATAGAGCAGGCCACTGCATCCACCACCAAGCCAGACATTAACAACAGCCAAAGGTGCTGCCACAGCCACAGCACAAGCAAGCTTGGGACATCACAGGTGTGACGGCCATGCCCTACAGCCCATGGTGGCATGGCGCCATGCAGCTGCTTGGTAGCTTAGAGAGCTATGGCCCTAAGACTGCGACCGGGGCCAGAGTTGGGCTGTGACGCTTGCCGCCTTTGGCCACTGCCATTGCCTGCTGCTGACAGCCACATTGCCTTTTACTCACAGGCAAATCTACTAACTGGCCAGCAGTCAGGGTGTGGTATGGCTGCTGCTGCTGCTGCAACTGCTGCTGGTGCTACAGGTGTTGGGGATGATGATGATGAAAGTGTCACTGGTTTGCTGCTGCTGCTGCTGCTGCTGCTGCTGCTGCTGCTGCTGCTGCTGCTGATGATGATGATAATGATAATGATAAGGTGACTTTGCTGCCTGCACTGCACATGCTGCCACTGATATCCTGACGCTGTGGAGGGTGGGTAGGAGGCGGTTGAGGCAGTTGCTTGCTGGCCATCACCCACCCATTGGGCCCCAGCTCCATCTCCTCCATGACATCTTCCAGGGTCACCAGGTCCCTTACATCTAGGGACACTGGGTAAGCAAAGTGCTCTGCTGCAGGGTCTGCACTGAACACCACCCACAGTGCAAGCACAGTGGGTGCTGGATGCTGGCATGAGACACTGTTGCCCATGGCATGGCCTGGTCAAACGCCCACCGAGGTTGACGATGTGTATGGTGCGACCGATGGCCTGGCAGTGCTGGTAGAGTGTGTCACAATAGGTGGACTGCATGCCAGGTGGTGGACACCGGTACCATAAGCAGACTGGGTGCATGCAAGGGTCTGGGCTTGGCTCACCTTTCCACACCCGGCTGGGCCAATTACGAGCTGCGCATACTTCCCCATGAGTTGTGTGCACAGCCAACTCAAGAGCTTCAGCTGACAGCAGGACAAGGGAGCTGTGTGATTGACAAGCCTCTACGCATCATGTTAGCTATCGCACTAGCCGCAAGGGATGTTGTAGCGTTCAATGAGCAGAGCTTGGCTGCAGTAATGGCGGCCCGACGGAATTCTGCTGGTCACATTTCACTCCTGGCCTTGCGTTGGTGTCAGGCGTCCTATTGCAGAGTTCCGCTCGACCCACATCGCATCACTTTGAGCAGAGACCTGAGCTACAGCTTAGGAAGCCATCAAGTTGCTGCCAACAACTCCGCGTTACAATGCTTGTTGACAAGGGAACTCTCTTTTCAGCGCAGCGGGGTGCTAGCACCGTGACCCCGCGGACACCTTCCAAGCTTGCTAAAGAATCGACGGGGGGTTCAGTCCCAGGTTCAGCTTACTCGTCCTGGGGCGGAGCATCGCATAGTCTCGGAGGCAGCCATGGCGGTGCAGCTACATCTGGCAGCCGCATTGCCACATACATCACCTGTACCCTCATCGCAGTTGCCTGGTGGGCGCTGTTCTCGTTGCGTCGTCGTTCGCCTGTCTCACCCACTAAATGAACACTGGCAGCCTCGTGGGCCCTCGCAGCGTTCTGCTTCTCATCATGACATGCCATGGCCAAGGTGCCGCGGGCTCCCTGCGTACAAAGATGTGGGTAACATCGCCGTCTGCGGGAAAGATTGACGGAGACACTGTAGCACGAATGCCCAAGAAACAGCGACTTGAGCACCAGGTGGGTGAGAAGGCCCACGCTCGCTGGCCCTACGGTCGACTTAACCCTGCCTTGCTCACGTGGTTCTGCACAGCTCACTATCAAGGACCAAGAGATTGCTGGCATCCGGGACCAGCTGGCCGAGACCAAGTCCAGGAACCAAGCAGCCATCAACAGTGCCACGGTATGGGTATGGGGCATCCTAGTCTGCCTGCGGTGTTACTCTGCACAAGGGGTAGGCCACAGGTTTGGATGCTATCCAACATGCCAACATGTGCCACCGTGGCCTTGGCACCTTTCCAGGCGCACGAAGCAACAATGCGCAACCTGTACGCCAGGCGGCAGCAGGAGAAGCTGGCCACTGATAAGGCAGAGTATGCGCTGAAAGACAGGATCCATGTGAGTAGCCGCTGTGCACATAGCAATGCATGGCTGGTGCATGCCATGTTGGTGGGCGTGGCAGGTGCTGTGGGGCTATTGATGCGTGTCAGCTGCTGTCACCTGCCGTCTTACAGGCGCTGGAGCAGTGCACCCATCAGCAGCGCGCCTTCCTGCAAGAGATCCAGCAGTGCCACCGGGAGGTGGACCAGTTGCATGTGGCCATGGAACAGGCCAGCCGGCGCCACCTGCTGTGAGCTGGTGCCTTAGTGCTGTGGAGCTGTCAAGGGCTGTGTCAAGGCCTCCCTCTCAGGCATGCACAGCCTGCATGCATGATGGCCATGCTGGCGCTCTTTGCTGGGCTACCAGCTTTGGCAGGATGCCAGGTGTGGCTGCAGGGGTTTCGGCCCCTAAACATGGTGGCAGCTCCACCTTAGCCTCCACAGGCCTACCTACCCCCTTCCTGGCTGGCACGATCTCGTGCGCTCCCTACCTGGCCAGCTCCACCACCTCCCAGCCCAACTCGTGACATCCTCACAACCGTACGCCATGTTCCCAACAATTGTGGGAAGCTGGAGGGAAGGTGGCCCCCAATCCCATCCACAATGGGCTTGTCGCTTTGCTGTGGCCCCTATCCCTATCCCTGACCCTGATGGACACAGCACACAGCACCCTAGAGCTCATACAGGCATGTACTCTGACACCTTGATTCTGTCAACACATCAGTCATGTGCTCTGTCTCGACACCGCCTGGAAGGTCCAATATTCAGGCACCCTCCCTACCTGCTGATGGTCCACTGAGTGCTTTGCAGCCCTGGGCAATATCCCTGCTGTCACTCGTCCCTTCACATTACTTGATCTGTCCTATGTACATCTTTCTGATCTGTAGTGTGATGTTTTGTTGATCTGTTGCCATTGCTGCGTGGGTCTCTTCGATCTGTCGTGTTGCTGACTCTTGAGCTGCCCAGCTGGAAAGTATGCAGTGCAGGCTTTCAGGGTTGAGGGCTAGGCCTGCAGTCGCCTGCATGCTTGGCTCAGCAGGTACTGCAGGAGTGTGTGTTGCTTTAGCAAGACTTACGTGCTTGGTATGTAGCATTGGATCCGCTGTGCACTAACCAGGTGCTGCTGCATGTGTAACCATTCCTGACATCCTTGACCCTTCGTTACCTTGAGACCTCGACATCTCAGCGCCTTGGCACCTCGGCTCATATGATAGTCGTGACTCAAGGTGTCCAAACATCCTGCATACAGCATCCGTGATCCGACAATCGATAGCTAGATGTGACCTTGCTGGCTGCTGGTGGAAGAGGAGCGCCCATGGCACTTCGGTTCCATGTGACTTGCGAGACGTAGACAATGTTCCTGAACCTCAGTTGTGATGCATGTTGTGGCCACACCTCAGTTGGGCCACACCTCAGTTGTGATGCACTCAGGAGTGCCTCATTGCATGTTGTGGCCACACCTCACATGCATGCGTGTTGTGGCCACACCTCACATGCATGCGTGTTGTGGCCACACCCCACATGCATGCATGTTGTGGCCACACCCCACATGCATGTTGTGGCCACACCTCAGTTAGGCCACATCTCAGTTGTGATGCACTCAGGAGTGCCTCATTGCCGCCGCTTAGAGCCGGCACAGTGCTTCGTAAAGGGCGCCGCAGTGCACGCGCCTCCATCCGCAAAGGTCGTCGCCGCTGCCGCCGGTACTGTCCTTCTTGCTGCTGCACTTACGAGCTGCAGCTTGGCTGGAGCCTGCACCACGCGATTCAAGCGCTGCATGCGCTTGTCCGGCCGGTCCATGCCCCACTGCAGCCGCTGGACCGGCTGATCCAGGCAGGCCTCGGCGTCCTGGATGTCCTCCCACTGCCTGCGCCCAGTCACTAACTTGGCAATCGCGGCCGGCAAGTCCAGCGGGACAGCTCCCGCGGTCGGTACCAGCTGGCCAAGCACCGCCGGATGCCAAGCGCCTGCAGCAATAGACGGAACATTGTCATCTAGCACGTAGTCGTACCACGTAACTGAGGTCGCAGTTGTCGCACCGCCAATGACTAGGCTGGTGGTGCGGTGCGATGCTGATCAACTGCTCACTGCGTTCACGTCGCGGTCCCCGAGCTTGATTGGTTCGTCGAGGGCGGGGCAACACCTCACCAAGCCGCAAGCTTGCTTCTGTGCCGCGCCACTGCGCACCGGCCGCGGCCACCAGTCTCGCTCCACCTCGGAGGTGCTGCGCGAGCAGTTGCTGGCGCTCACCGCGCTGGTTCAGGACTCGTCCACCAGCACCACCTTGAACTGGCGCATGCAGTACGGCAGGAAGCTGGAGCTGTGCGCTGACGGCTGGACCCGGCGACCCCGTGTCCAGGAGCCAGCGCCGTCGGCCATGACCGGTTTGAGGCCAGAGCTTGCAGTCTTGCTTGACCAGCAGCCAGCACGACAAGGGGTGTGTCCCACGGGTCATGCGCCATGCGGTCAACATCCCAGGTGCCTAGCTTGGCTGTGGTTGTGGTTGTTGGGGTGCTGGGTATGCAGCCCACTCACTTCAGAAGAGCACTGCGCCCTAACCTGGTGTGCGCCATCGTACAGCCGAAACCTCTGGTTGGCCCAACGCAACTTTTGCGTCTCAGCCCACATGGACTTCCATGTGTTGTCGCCCAGCACAGTGCTAGGCGGGGTAGCCCTGCCCGCTGACACCCTGGGGGCTGGCCATTGCTATGCTGTCTAGCTGTGGCTTGAGCTTGCGCCGCCACCTCAGAGTCAGCTGCTTGGCTGCGCTGATGCCGCTGTTGTGGTAGCACTTGGCACGGGTGAGCTTGCGCTGGTAGATGTACCTGATGCTGCCGTGAGCATTGTGCTAGCTGGTGGCCACATATGCTGTATGGGTGACACCCGAGTCACGGTCCAGGTACATGACCCCCTCCGGCCAGTGCAAGGGCTCTCTGCTTGTTACTCTGCATTTATCCTGGGCAGGTCCTCTCCGCACTTGGGCTGAAGTGCAGGCCAGGACCAGGGCTAGGGGGGCTGGTGGGGGCTGGTGGTGTGCACCAGCCGGTCAAGGCTGGCATCCTTTCCCTTGAGCTTGTCCATTCCCATTGTTGTCCCTGGTTGAGATGGGGTGGCTGGGGTATGCTGCGTCACAGCTGACACCAGCCCCTGCAAGGCACCGCTGCCAACAGCTTGACATAGCTTGTCTTCAAGTCTGCCAAGGTGGTAGCTTGGGGAGAGCTGTGGGTGGCTGCTTGCCTGTCTGCCTGGCTCGACAGCCATCTTTCATGGATCCTCATGGCCGTGTCACGCTCCGTAGCAACCCCCTGCCATGATGTTGCAGTCATATGTCTAGCACAAGCTGGGCTGGAGGAAGCTGAGCAAAGACCAGGTGCGGCAGGCCATTGGGGTGTACAATACCTGCTGCGACATCGAGCGGTGCCGAGCACTGATCCAGCCCCACCTCTAGCACCTGGCAGCAGCCAGATCAGCCGGCACCTCTCTGGAGGCCAATCAGAAGCACATCACTGTCACCCTGGCCACCTGGGACATGGTGTGGGAGGTGCATCTGGATCCCCGTGTGGGCATGGCAGCGGCTCAGGCTGTATGGAGCCCAGGACCGGGCGCTGGAGCAGTTCTTCACGAAGGTGAGGGTGGGCGGGTGGGTTATGTATTGGGAGGTGGTGGGATGGACGTTGCGTTGACGTGGTGCTGAGGGCCTGCTGGAAGGTGTACAGGCCAGCGGCGAGGCAGGGTGGTGTTTGCGAATGAGCTTCCCACCAGCTGGGTCAGCGAGCCTATGGGGAGCAGCTGAACCAACGCTGTGCCGCAAAACGAGGTTTGCGAGCCTGGGAGGCTATTCAAAAGCCCTGTGACGTGTCACCCTTATCTCAAGACCTCGGCCGGTGCCTCTGGGACGCTGTAGCCTGCGTCCAAGCGCTGTAGATCTAGCTAGCACAGTTTAACACTAGGTGCAAGCCCGGTGAGGTGGGCCATAAGCCGGCCACGCCTCAGGTCATCGCGACCCTATGACCATAGACGCGATTTGGATTATCAAGCTAGCGGGAACACTTCTGCTCGCGGGAGCACTTTTGGTCGCCATCGTCATCGGCTCCCGCCGCGGGAGTGCCCCCACGCAGCGTTTGCGCTCACCAGCACGGGTGCAGCAAGGGGCCAGCATGAACACGAGCGATAGCCAAAGCAAGGGCAAACCGCAGAGTATGCTCGACGTGTGGCAAGGCGAGGGGATGGTATTCCCAGACCATGCCCGCTCCACGGTGGTGATCATGGTAAGGCGAGCATCCAGCTCCACTCACCAGTCTGAGAGCCACTGGCCGTCATCGGGTGGTGCAGTGCTGCCATTAGGTGGCTGGCACTCGGGGCGATGTACAACCCTCACTGGCCCTGGGCTTGCGGCTACAACAGCATGGCCACACAGTTCGCCTCGCTACTCATGAGGCCCATCGCCAGCTGGTCCTTGAGGTGTGTGATTGCATGGCTGCATGGTAGGGTGCCGGGAGGGCAAGGGCGGATGCATGGGCCAGGATGGGATCGCTGTGTGCTCAAGCCGCCGGCTCAAGGTGACTAGCATCTACCAGTGCTGGCAGTACAGACGAATGTGGTCACCAGGTGTCTCTATCAATGGGTACCTGACCAGCTGGTGCAGCAAGCAGCAAAATATGACAAAGCAGCCCAGCTTTGCTCTCTTCTAGCCATGTAGTTTATGAAGGACGATGCACCTGGCACAGGCTGGACTGAGTCTATGCTGCAAATGCAGGAGGGCCTCCAACACTTCTTTCCATTGAAGGGCGACCCTGTGGTGCTGACTGAGGTATGTGGAGACGCTGTAGGCAGTTTGACAGAGCTGTAAGCAGCAGACTGTAAGCAGCAGACTGTAGGAAGGGTGTTGAAAGGATGACCTCTTGCCATAGTGATTGTGTGCAGGGAGGGTTAGGAAGGGTGGTTGGGTTGTGGAGTGCCTGCTCAGTGCTGTTCTGGCTCTAGCTGTTCTAGCACAAGTGCTTCATGCACAAGCCATGGAGAGCAGGCTGAGGTGGCACATGCTTGCTGCGTCCCCTGTGTAGGTGACTGTGAAGTCCAAGGGAATCATGCCCTGCTCCCTCGGTGCGTTCACAACCATCAGGCAGCAGTACCGCGACATCATCTACTCCACCTGGGATGCAGCCACTGCTCCACTGGAGCCAGGCGGCCCACCCTTGAAGGTGCGAGCACATGGGCCTAGCATGACCTGGTCCACACCACATCCAGTGCTGCATCAGCCCACCGACGACCACATGTGTGACAATGCCATGCACCAGGTTGTGGTTTCAGCAACTCCACTGGTTTAGCAGCTTGCCGGCATCTCCACTGGAAGCCAGGAAACCAGACTGTCATCAGAGGCACTTGTACTGCTGCTGACAGGTCATGGTTAGGACCCATGTCGTCACCTGTGATCCCATCAGCACTGCACATCCGCTCTTGTTGTTACCCGTTGGGCTGATGAGGGAGCTGCTGCACCTGCACTATGATGCAAGCTCAATCCTACCTTGCCCGCACAGCGCACCATGCGCTGGGTGCACGATGTATGCAGTTTGTGACTTGCTTTGCAGCCGGACCTGGTTGTGACCAACCCATTGTGCTATGGAGCACCTCATGTGGCAGAAGCGCTGGACATTCCATTGCATTTAGTCTCGGCGGTACCTTGGGCACCGAGCGAGGTGGGTGCCCATTTTTGCATTTCTGTCGTTCCAGCTGTCTGTTGCTCAAGGAGTTAATCTTACCCTCACAATGCATCGCGGGCATCGCGAGGAATGTTTGCAGAGGTCAGGCTGGACTAACTTCGCAGTATATATGACGTGCATATGTGCAGCTTCTAGCACACCCTTGGGCCCGCGCTTGGGATCAATCCCTGCCTGAGTTGATCGGCAACATCTTCGACTGGTTTGCCCCAGCTGTAGTCTCCACACCGTTTTCGCACTCAATCAGCACGCAGCTCGTACCTGTGTCACGTCAAGCCAGCATCCCGGAAGCTTACAACTTCCCTGGCGCCGCGAGGCTTCGTCAGCTGAGTTCGTGGCACCCCCTCCGTCGCTATTCTGAGTTGCGAGATGCGGTGAGTCAGCGCTATGCAAGCATGGAGACATCAACATGCATGTCTGCAGTACATGTACGCAGTGCAGCCAAATTGATTGTGCGACTGTCTGATTACAGACGCGATCATCAATTGTGCGATTCGCCACGTGGGGCAGCACCTGGTTGCTGGACCACACCATCTGGGTTGGCATCGTCGACATCTTGGCTGCCTACCGAGTCACCCGCCTGAATTTGCCGCCCTTCACTGGCTTCAATGGCACACGCAACCTTTATAGTTGCCCAACCAGTTTTGTCTTCAGCCCATCTCTGCTGCCAAAGCCGGCTGACTGGCCCGAACACATGGCCGTGACTGGGGCCCTGCTCCTGCACACCCCTGATGAGCAGGAGGAAGAGCAGCAGGACACGCCAGCTGGCCCCCAAGCCCCTCCACAGCCCGTCCACAGCGCCCCAGACGCAGAAGCTCGAAAAGCCAAGCAGAGTGATGCACTGAGAGTGAATGGGCTGGGCAAGGCAGCCCTCTCGACGTGCGGTGGCGCTGCAGCCTGCTCAGAGGCAGACACAGCAGCTGAGCACGCTGATGACATGCCTTCAGCTGTTTCATACCCTGCCATGGCATGTGTCCAGGTGCAGGCAGTTAAACACCAGCACAGGGAAGTAGCTGGTTGCGACACAGCTCCTGCAGGGCCTTGTTGCGAACAGGAGAATGACTGCCCAGCAGTGGGCAACGGGGAGAGTGAGGTGCAGCAGGCAGTAGCAGGCCAAACCCAGCAGCACAACCAAGAAGAGGAAGGGGCAGCTGCTGAATTGGGAGTGTTCAACGACCAGTGGCAAAGGCACAGCGGCACGGCTGGCAAGGGGCAGGACTTCAAACCCCCGGCGAACCTGCTTCGCTTCTTGGCAGCAGGTAAGGGAGCTTAGTGAATAGGCAACATCTGCTGAGTCAAGCCGGCACCAGCTTCCCCTCTTTGCAAGGGCAAGGGGTCGATGCCTTGCATGTATTGGTGCATGACCTAGGTGCGTGGTGCAGCTTGTCAAGTGATCGCGTGGTCATTGGCCCTTGGCAATGTCATCCATACGCAAGCCATCAGCGTCCTTGAACAACACTACCAGCGACTCCTCCTTCATGGGTTGCTGCTCTGCATGCTGATTCCAGCCTGGTGCCTGATGCCTGTGCCCCATACCAGTGCCTGTGCCCTGAGGAGGGCGCAGTGGGCACAGCCCCCTAGCAACATGCATTCTGCACAGTCGAGTTCATGGTGATCACACCAAGTGTGTGACCACATCACGTGTGTCACCACGTTATGTGTATGGCTATGCCAGGTGTGTGACACCATGCCATGTGTGTGACACCATGCCATGTGTGTGACCACGCCAGGTGTGTGATCACACCATGTAACCACACCATGTGTGTGACCTCACACAGTGTGACAAGCTGCTTGGCTGGTTGTCGGGTGCATGGCGCAAGCTTGCTCTTCCCCGCAGGCCCACCTCCTGTGTACATCGGCATGGGGTCAGCAGCCGTCTCCGGCACCCAGCACGCAGCAGACCTCATCCTGCAGGCTGCTGCCAAAGCCCAGACCAGGGTGGTGGTGCACAGGTGGGCCCAGGGCGGAGACCAGCAGCACTTGCTGTGGTTGCCCTCACCCACACTATCACCATGAGTCATGTGGACCTCTGCATTGGCATGTTAGGCCACAGCTGCAAGATGCAGGTGTTGCTGCAGCCTTCTGCTCCAGCTGGTGCCACCAGTACTGCCAAGAAGCTGTTCACTCCACCTCATCTCACCTTGCCCCGTGTAACCCCCTCCCACCTCTTGTTCTGGTGGCTTGCGCACAGTTTGGATGACCCCAGCGTAGTCACACCTTGGTGGCTGCACGCCTGCTTTTGTGTGCAGGCCCACATGGGCTGGTCTGACCCTTCCAGTTGATGCTGAAGGGGAGGGGTTGATGTCGCCCTGGGTGTTTGTGGTGGGGGACACGCCCCACCACTGGCTGCTGCCACGGTAGGTGCGTTGTGCATGGGGGCCAGCTGCTGAGGGGTAGGGATAGGCCACCTCTGGCTCCTTGTAGCCATCAGCTCAAGGGCAGGGGCCTGGGGTCCCTAGGGGGCTTGGCGGGCTTGGGGCAGATTAGTGGCGCTGGGCCCTGCGCCCTGGCCCTGGCCTGCCCTGGGCCCTGCCCTGGGCCCTGCCCTGCCCTGCCCTGGGCCCTGCCCTGGCGCCCTGGCCTGGGCCCTACGCTGGGAGTTGAGCTGCAAATGCAGAAGCCAGCTTCTGCAGCGGAAGAGGCAGGCTAGGGTGAGGGTAGTGGCAGAGGATGTGAGGTTGGGGTTAGGGCTGAGGTCAGGGGACTAGGCGGGGTGATGATACAGGCCTGGGAGGTGAAGTCCAAGGTGGCAAGCACTAGCTGCAGTGCTTGCTTGGTCGTGGTACTGGGGCATGCTTGCTTGGCTTGGCAGGGCCCTTGCCCCGAGGCTACTCTCTTCCCCTCATGTAAGGGGCCTGGACAGACAAGTGGATGCTCCCTGCGCTCTTGGTCATGGTACTGGGGCATGCTCATTTTGTCATGTGTTGCTCACTGGCCGCAACACTTGGTCAGCTTGTATGTGTCACCTGCTCATGAGGTTGTGTACTGGCCCATGCGTGGCCAGGTGCTGCGCTGTGGTGCACCATGGCGGGGCGGGTACGCTGTTTAGCGGCATCCAGGCAGGCTGCCCAACCCTGGTCTGCCCTTGCTATGGTGGTGAGTGCCTATTCAATTTGTTGGTTGAGGGAGATGCTGCTTGCCCGCTGACAGTGTAGCTGCTGTTGGGCTAGAGGCAGTGAAACTCCACCGACTCCCTCCTGCATCATCGTCTGATGCTCCTCGGTGAACGTGGCTCTGATGGCAGGTACATGGGGCTGCACGTGGGGCTGCACATGTACAATCTGGTGATTGGGGATGTTGTCCTCATGCCGGCTGTTGTTATTGCTGTTGTTTGGCTGGTGTGTACTGCTGCTGCTGCTGCTATTGGTCATTGCAGATAACTATTTTTGGGGTGAGCTAATCCAGAAGCTGGGCGCGGGACCAGCACCTCTGTCAATTTTTGACTGGACTGTGGACAGCTTGGCTCAGGTCAGTGTGGGAATGACGTGTGATGGGTGGGTGAAAGAGTGACACAAACTTTGCCAGTGAGGCCGGCATGAGCTGATGCACATGTTACGATGGGGTGTAGTTGGACGGGCGAGGCCGGGCTGAATTGACGGTTTTCTGACGGGTCCCTAATTCAGTTAAGCATATGCGTCGAACTTGCCGTCCTGCGTTGTCGCAGGCGCTGCGGAAAGTCCAGGTACCGAAGTACGCCGCTGCAGCCGCCCACTTGCAAGCGCAAGTGCGCAAGGAGCGCGGCTTGGATAACGCTGTCCGCCACTTGTACGCGCATTGGCCGGTACCTGAGCGAGTCGCGGCGCCAGCGGACGGTGATGCAATGCAGCCCGCGCACGGTGGCAACGTACTGGCGACTGGGGCGTTTCATGCCTTCGCGAGTGCTCCGCAGCTGTCCGACGTACGACCTGGTTCGGGTGCCCCGGTGCAGGGCCTTGCTGCCAGCATCATCCGGTCCCTGAGTACGCACCCCGACGACAAAGACGGCAGCGCGGGAAAGGCCCAACACGCGTCGCTCGTAGGCAACTTGTCTGCGTGGGCTGATCTGGCCAGTAAGAAGCTTTGTAGGTTTTGGTATTAGGTAGCCAGGAAGAATAAAGCTTCATCTTCGCCACATCGCCAGCCTGGCGAAAACAGGGTCACTTAAGGTTGGAACGCATGGGGATGAGAGTTGACGTTGTTGCGCGGATGCTGTTCAGGCGTCTACATGTTGTGGGGATATGTCCATATTGTTCGGGTGGGCACGGCAGTGAATCTGATTAATAAGGTGATCCTCATCAACACATCGTGCAAGTTGTATTCGATCTGTGTTAACCCTGCCACGTGAGCTAAACTATATGCAAAAGTGGAGAATTTGGAAGGTGTACGATTGTTGTTGTAATTTGATAAGTTGTGTGTCAGTGAAGGTGCACCCGGAAAAACCTTCGAAATATGCCATCATATTCAGACATATGAGCAATTCCTCAGCAAGTCATATGATCGGTCGTGCCCTAAGGTAGGTTCACTGTCAGTGCATCGCTGTTATGATTAAGTAGTTCAGTAAATAAAGTGCCACGTCAACATATGTCATCAGACGCCACCGACAGCTT